>JAWWLV010000075.1:3553933-3582897 GCA_035041135.1 Platyrinchus mystaceus
AAAAAAAAGGGATTCCTGTGGGAGCAGCAGGAGGAGCAAGGAGAGAACACAAAGGCAGGCACAGGGAGTGGAGCAGGGTTGATGCTTTATGCCAGGGTTCAGACTGGAGAGGAATTTCTGCATCCCTCTTGCTTTTATTGTGCCACAGAAATCTAATCCTGAAGGTTGCACAGAGATGACACATCACTTAAATCCTTTATGGCCAAATGCTTTCAGAATTTGTCACACACCAACAGAAGAGCTGCTCTGGTGCAGAGAATTCCTGGCTTTGCTAACTCAGGAGATTCAGCTCTTTGGGGTGAAAGGGGAGGATTTGCCCTTGCACACCGAGTGTTGAGTATTGCAGCTGATTAGTTTCCACGTGATGCTTCAATGTAGGTTCGGGATATTTTAATGTGGGTTTTTTGCACCCCCGTTTTTCTTTCTTAAGAGAACCGATGTATTTCAGTGACTTTTCACGGTAAGTGGGGAAAAGGTGTGACGCAGACAACATCATCTGTCTGCAGGTAAATTAAAGAGAGAGAGGGGTTTTGGGGCTCGGAGCCGAGCCCGGCTCGCCCCGGGCGCTGCGGAGACACAGCGCGACCTGCCGGGAATGCGGGAATGCTGCCCGTGTCCTCCAGGATCGCACAGCTCCAGGAATGCCTTCCCCTCCACTAAACACAGACCTGCTCTCTCTCTCCTTCCCCCGCGCCCCCCTCCAGGGGTTTCTCCGTATAACCTCTCCCTCTCTGTGAATATTTGGCTTCTGGATGGAAAGCTGGATCACTCTAAATTTATTTGTTTGGGTTTTTTCTGTTTGTTTCTTTGGTTGAAGTTAACAAAACAACTATTAAAAGTGAGCAAAGTGGAGCAGAATCCCCAGGCAGGAGAAGGAGCCTGCTTAGGGGCTGAAGCACCAGCAAGGAATTCCCTTTGAAAAGTGGTGGTTTAGGGGGAAGAAAGAGGCATTTTACGGGTTCAAATCTCTGTGTAACTTGTGCTGTTTTACACAGCAACTTTACATTTGACCAGGGAGATGTCAGAAGACAAAAGACCTCAGGCACAGGGTGTGACTCTTGGGGATGGTCCTGGGCAGGGCTGGGAGTTGGGCTCCTTGATCCCTTCCAGCTCAGCATATTCTGTGATTCTGTGGCCTTTCAATTCCATCATATTTAAGCTGGAAAACAGTTTCTCCTTTCTCTTGTGTGATGTCTAATGCATTACATACATCTTTGTCATTTTAGATGAAAGATGATGACAATGTGCTACTAGGAGGACAAAGTTGGAAACCCACAGATGGAAAGTGTAGGATTATAAAGGCTCAAAACCCCCCAAAATTCTGTTTCACGACGGGAGACTTGATTCTGCAAGACAAATATCTCCATTACAAAGTCTCTTGGTCTTCTAAGGGGCTTGGAAATGATGTATGTCCATGTTTACTGACAGCTGGGAGGAGATCCAGCCTTATTCACGTTTCAGGAAAGCAGCAGCCAAGGTAAGGCAGCAGCATCTGCTGAACAAGCTTTTCTCTCCAAAAATGCAATCATTGCATGAGCTAAAATAATTGATGCATTTGTGTATTTTACTAGCAGTGAGAATTCAGAAATTAAATGGGCAAATGTGAATGAATATGTGTGGCAATCCGACAGGCTAATGGGTTCTCATGCACTGCTAAAGTGAATGAGCTGAGGAGAGGCTTAAAAGCATATCTGTGAAAGTGCCACCTCATTAGGCTGGGATTGGTAAAACAGCCCTGCAGTTCCAGCACACAAAGCCTTGCCTATGTGCAGATGCACTGCTTGATTTTATTGGCACGGAGCCCCAGGAAACAATACAATACCCCAAAGCCCCTGGGCTGACAGCAGGGCTTAGAATTTCCAGGGTATTTGTACAGTAACACACCTCCAGACGTGGGAAAAAAAAAAAAGGGTGTTTATTTAATTGCTGGCCACATGTCAGCAACGTGCAGGAACGTAGATCCCCGTGTTTTTTGGATATGGAGCAAGGAATTTTCAGCCCAGCCTTGTTTGCTGCCCCGAGGGATCCCAATCCCCAGACCCTGCCAGGCCTCTGTGCATGCGCCGGCTCTGCCTGATGGGAGGCTGCTCCACATTTCAGGAAGCATTTCCCTGGCAGGGAGCAGGGCTGTGGAAGGCAGGAAAGGCTCACAACCAGCTTGGGCAGTGTCCTTGCTGGGGCACTTCTTGTTCACAGAGGGGAGGGGACTCTCTAAAATCCGGTCCTTGTTCTTAGTCCTGGCAGGAAAACGGTTCTCAGAGCCGAGGATAAATTCGAACAGGCTGGGTTTTCTGTGGGAGGAAAGGATGGTGAAGGGACTGTGTCTTGAGGGCCCTCAGGGGAAGCAGAAAGGGAGAGTAGTAAATCGAGACCATGCACCATCTGTAAGTAGTGGAGAGAGGTCCTGCAGTGGGTGTGTGACACAAAACAGGGCTGTTGCTCAGGATGGAGTAGATTTTTCAGGTACACATTTTAAAACCCGGGTGTGAAAAGAGAGAACTGAATGAGCCTTCATAACCCCCCAGGCACCCTGTGAAGGCAGCCAGAGAAGCCTTCCCGTGCTACAGATTTCTGTTGCACGGCTTTGGGAGCGCGTGGGAAGGGTGCCTACATCCATTAAATTCAACATCCCTAAATTGGGCATCCATTATCCCGGATGACTTCCCTGCTGAAAAACCACCGCTCGTTCCGTACCGGCTGCCTGCAGCTCTGCGGGAGCAGCAGGGACGAGCGTGAAGGGGGTCTCTCGGTTTTCAGGCTCTCCCTCCTCCTGTTTTCGGTGGCCTGGAGGGCTGGGATGGCCGTCTGGGAGCAGTGGTGGGTGTGTGGCAGCGAGGAGGGGCTGTGCAGGGGACGTTGGCACCGAGGCTGATGAGATGGGGATGGCAGAGGGAGCCGTGCCAGGGAGCCCAGACACGCAGGGCAGCGTTCCCTCTCCCAAATCCCAGCCCCGGGGACCGTGGCAGGGAAGGATTAGTGGGGGCAGGGTGCTGAAATTATTTTTATCTCCTCGCCTTGTTGTGCCTGTGCACAAGTGCCAGCCTTTTCAGCCTTTTCTCTTTTTTTTTCCCCCTCCTGTGAAGCATTAACTGGGTGGGTTGCCATGGCAACCCCCGCATGATAAGTTGGGCTGCCTCTTGCGGAGATTTTCAACAGTCGAGATCTCTCTCTCTCTCTCTCTCTCTTTCTCTCGACATTCCATCCCCTTCCCCATTTCCCCTGGAGTGCCAGGATGGCTCAGGGCTCCACGGTGCCCTAAGGGTTACACCTGGAGGCGTCGGGGCAGGAAGGAGCAGCTGTGCATCCCGTGGGATGTGGCTGGAATGATCCCTTCTCTCCATCTCTTGTGCAGCACACCAGGGCTCCCAATTCAAACGGGCTCCCACTGTAATCCTGTTTATTTGCAAGTTTTCCTGGAGAGGGCCAGGAGGTGTTTGTTGCTTGTTCTAAACAGGCAGACATTGGAGTAGTTCCCAGCTAAGCCCAGATTAGAGCAAGAATGAAACTGTGTTATTCTTTCATTCTGAATGCAAACGGTGTCTCTGAATGAGTGTGGAGAAGTTTTCTTTGAAAACAAAAGCCAACACGGGTTGTGGCAGGTTAATAAACTACCGGCATTTATTTCAAATCACCTCTGATCTTGTCTGTGGTACATGAAAGATGCTCTAGGTGAGGAATCACAGGTGGAGAATAAACATCTCCAGAGCTGGAGAAGAGGGTGTGATCTCCCTGACCTGCAACTCCTCAGGTTAAAATCCACCCAAATCCAAGGCCAGTTTCACCAGAGGTGGTTTTTTTTTCACTTGAGGGCCCAATTTCCCTTCTTTAAATAGCAGCTACTACAGGTCTGGCACAAAGTGCTTGAGGTTGGTACCTAAATGATTCTCATTGCTTTTTTAGGATGTTTGTTTGCCACTGTAATTTAAATTGCTTGGCAGGTGAGTTCTGGAGTGCCTGGGGTTAGAGGAGAAAAGGTTTCTGTCTCTACCTGGGGAGCAGCAGGGCAGGGCTGTGCTGAGGCAGGAGCAGAAAGGGTTGAGGGGTCATTCCATGGCTCTGGCCAAGTCAGTGTTGTAAAGCTGCTGCTTCCTCTTAATCCTCTTGGACCCTCTCTCTCCTCCCTGGCAGGATTCTCTGTAATAGATTTAATTAGAGCAGCAGTAGAACAAACAGTGCAGCTCTGCTGATCCCTGCCCTGTGCTTACTGGCAGTGATTCCTGGGAATAGATGTGATTTCCGTGGAACTTTGTGAAACAGGTGGTTGTCAAACTGGACAGCCAGGGACATTGTCCAGTAGTTCCTGTGCCCATAAACCCCCACCATCAGCACTCATCCACCACACGTGGGCTGGATTGTTCCAGAAGGGTTGGGAGCAAATGCTGTGGCTTAACCTGCCCTTCCCTTTGTGGAGCTGTGAATACAGGGAGGTGCAGTGGGAAAAGAGAAAATACTTTAGTGGCTACATTAAACTACATCCTTCCACGGGCTCTGGGTATTGTGGCTGCTGTTTTGTCTCCCTGTGGAGAAAAGTCAGATTTTAAGGTTTGGGCATCCATGATGGATGGTTTCTAAGGGGGGAATTGGAAGTGTGTTGTGTTGCTGGCATCTGCAACTTGCAAGCTGTTCGTCTTCCCAGTCATACCTGGCTCCTGGAGATGCATTAAATAGGTGTTTTCTTTGAGAATTTTGCTGGTAGGAGAAGAAGGAAAGACAGAAAAAAAAAAAAAAGAAGGGAGGAAGGAAAGAAGGGAGGAAGGGAAGCAAGCAAGGCTGGGAGCAGAGGAGCAGTGAGTGAAACCCGACAGCCAAGGACTTTGCTCGGTCCCTGCTGGGCTATTTCAGGCTGCAAAGGTTTCAGGGCTCCCAGCCAGCCGTGGGTTGGAACAGGGCAGAGTAACCTGTGCTGTCAGCACAGTGAAGCAGAGCAAGGCATGAGGAGGATGTCCTTAGCTGGGAATTACTTGGAGCCATCACAGGAGCCTGTGAAGGGTGACGTGGAGGCAGTGGCTGTGTGTGGCTGTTGGCAGATGATGAATGCAGCCTGCTGATACAAACACAATTAGGTGATGGCCAGGAAAAGTGTTGGCTTTGTTCTGTGCCTGCTCTGCTCAGGCAGTTACAGGGGCCTGAGTGCAAGTGTGTGCCCTCAGCACCAGGTCCCTGTGCCCACCCAGAGCTGGGACAGTGACACCACCAGTCCTGTGTGCCCAGCTGAGAGCCCCTGTGCAGCTGAAGCTGGTGCTTTCTGCTGGCTGCAAATGTCCCTGTTTGGGTGGGTCTGGCCATCTGCACTCTGAGTTTTGGCACTGCCAGTCACTCCCATGTCGTTCCCCCGTGGGGCTGGTCAGGTTTAATTGTGCTGTGTATCGAGCTGCAGATGCTTTAAAAAGAGAGAGCACATTTAAAAAGTGCTTAATTTCCCCCTCTGTGTCCACTGTGACCTTCAAAGTTGTAGGAACCCTCCAGGGCATGGTGGCCTCGGTCCAAGGAGAGAAAGCCCAGCCTGCTGCTGGCATTAAACTCCCGGGAATCAGGCAGGAACATGAGGCGAGAGGATTTCCCAGTATTTCCAACTGTGACCTTCAGAGCCGTGCAAATGTCAGTATTAAACTGACAGCAGAGGCCTTTCTGTGACCCTGCAGGGATAACTCCCCCCCCCCACATCCCCCCTTGGCTTTTTTTGGAGGCAGGACAGTGATGCTGATATGTGGTGCTGAGCCACAGAGACAGGACAAGGAGTGATGGGTGCAAATTGCAATTTAGGTTGGATGTTAGGGAGGAATTCCTTACTGTGTGGTGGTGTGACAGGTTGTGTGACAGGTTACCCAGGGAGGCTGTGGATGCCACATCCCTGCAAGTGTTCAAAGCCAGGTTGGATGTTGGAGCAACCTGGTCTGGTGGAAGGTGTCCCTGCCCGTGGCAGGGGGTGGAACTGGATGGTGTTTAAGGTCCATTCCGATATGATTCTCTGATATCCCCCCTTTAGCCAGGCAGAGAGGGAGGCAGCCCAGGGGGCTCTGGAGCCCCAGGGAGCGGGAGGAGCCCTGCACACCCCGGGGCTGGGGGAGGTGGCCGCGCATGCCTGTGCCGGCCGTGCCCCCCGCCCGGGCTGCTCCAGCATCCTCGGCATCCTCCTCCCGCCCGGCATCCGCGCCCCGCATCCCGCGGGAACAAAGAGCGGCGGCCGCGCCCCGCGCGGGGCACCTGCTGCTGCTCCTGCTGCTGCTCCTGCCGCTGCTCCTGCCGCTGCTCCTGCCGCTGCTCCTGCCGCTGCTGCTGCTCCGCATCCTCCCGCCTCCGCCCGCCAGCGCATCCTCCTCCCGCACCCGCGGTCCCAGCGCATCCTCCTCCCGCAGCGCCGGCCGCGCCCCGCGGAGCCCGGCGGAGCTGTCCGGCCCCGGGCTCTTCTTCCCTCCGGCCCCGGGCTCTTCCCTCCGGCCCCGGGCTCTGTCCGTGGTGCTGCCTCCCCCCAGCCCTCCCGTCTCCCGGAGCTCGGGGCCACCGCGATCCGCCGCCCGCGCCTCTCCTGCTCGCCCGGCATCCTGTTGCGCCGGGTCGGCGGCGAGGAGCGGAGACACATCTCGGGAAGGAGACTCTGCCCAGGCTGAGCACTCGGAACAATGGCTGCGCTGCCGCCGATGGTCTGGGCGTCCTCGCTCGTGCTGGTGCTCTGGGGTAGGTGCTTCCATTCCCGCATCTGGTGCTCGCCTCTCCTAGGATGCTGCTTTGAATTTCCTAGCAGGGTTCCCTTCACGCTGCTTTCCAAGGGGCTTTTTCTTTTTCTTCTTCCTTTTTTTTTTTTTTTTTTTGTTTGTTTGTTTACAAGAGAAGGGAATTACGTTCATGCAGAGTTGGTGTGAATGTGACGGAGTTGGTGCTGAGGAGACTCACGGCACGAAGCATGTGCATGTCCTCTGCTGCTTGCTGGGGTTTTTTGGAAATTTGCAGTGCAATTTAACATTTAGTTGCCTTCAGGGAGGGTGTGCAGGGCGTTAAGCCGTGTGTCAGTGCTCAGTTTCCTTACAAACTGGAGTGAATCAGTTTATGGCAATTGCAGCTGCCACAAGGAAAGGTGGGTTGGTCTTGCCAACACGGCCACATTTTGATGTGCACGTCCCTCCAGCCCTGTGTGTTGGGTGCATGTCTGTGTGTGTGTGTGTGTGTTCATCTGATTTTACTGGAATAAAGCATGATCCAGTAGCTTTTCCTTATTTCTCCCTGAAAGATGGTGCTACTCATGGAGCTGGTAGTACGGGAGAATTGGAATCAGGCTGTTTCCAGGAATAGTTCCTGGGATCGTACCGTGCTCCAGAGAGTGGGTTAATGGTGTCTCAGAGGCTGAGGAGGAGGCAGCAGCCAGCAAAGTCAGCGTCTGGGCTCTGGAGACAGACTTGGGCAGACAGAGCCCAGTATTGTTTAGCCCAGGGGACAAATGTCAGCAGGGATTTGGGCTGAGCCGTCCTGCTGAAACGATCCTTTCCTGCCCAAGTATGTGCTTTCACATGCAATGATTTCCCCCTTCTTTGCAAGAGCAGTAGCTGAGAGTTTCCAGCATTAGCACAGACCTGATTGGAAGCATTTTGAGCAGGAATGCATGTGGAATCGATAACTCCTCCCGCTGCCAAATTCACTCGTGTCCAAGCCGCTGCGTTCCCAGCACTGCTCAGGAAGCCCAGAGACAGGAAGGGTGGCAAATCCTCATGGATTCTGAACACACTGATGGATTAAAGCATCCAGACCTTTTGACTTAGCACAAAGAGCGAGCTGTTCCTCCACACTGGAATTCTGGGCTTTCCCTCACCCCAGACTGTAATTGCTGCTGGAACAGGAGCATGCTCAGCACGCATGGGAGGGAATGAACAATGCCTGTAAAGTGGCATTAATTACGAGGGGAGAGATGAAAGTTGTGGCAAAGGAGATGCTGGAGAGGTGAATCTGTGTGAAGTGATCAGCCTCTGTTAATTATTATGAATTATTAATATCTCAGAGAAGGAAGCTTGGTAAAATTTGACATTTGAGACTTAATCTGTTCTCAGACGGTGCTAGTAATGAATCAAACCATTTTCCATGGGGGATGATGATGTGATCATAAATGCCAAGATGTGGATAACTGATGTCTCCCTAATTCTGTCTTAACACTACTTCTCTGCTGCTCCTTTCCCCCAGCTGGTGTTTGTTCTGCAGTCTGTGTTGAAGTCCCATCTGAGACAGAGGCTGTCCAAGGAACAGACATGAAGCTGCTCTGCATCTCCTGCATGAAGAGGGAAGAGGTCACGGCCAGCACGGTGGTGGAATGGTTCTACAGGCCCGAGGGTGGAAAGGATGAACCTGTATGTATGTTTTGGGAACTTGTTGTCATAGGTCTTGCTGTCAAACACAGCCCGGTGAACCTGTGTGGGAGAAGCCAAGAGGTATTTGTGAGAGTGTGAGTTTGTCCTGGAGCAGGAATCCTGTGCCAGGGAAGGAGAGAGACCCAGATATGAACAAAAGATAAGAACAAAACCTTTCTGCCACATTCTGATTCCAAGTCTATAGAAATGCCCCACGGGCCGCTTTCATACCATGGCAGAGAGACGAGCTTGGAGTTCAGCTCTGAGCTGCAGGTCTTCACAACTTCTGCAGCATTTTCACCCAGCACCAATTTTGAACAGCAACTACAGTGTCTTTTGCTTTGCTTAGCCCATTTTCACACTCTGTTCCTGAGTTCAAACACTTGGGTCATGGATACACGAATGCCAGTTTCCAGTTCACTCCTTCCATACCTCAAGTCTAATATCTAAGGATATCAAGCAGGGAAGCAGAAGTATGGAGTGACACTTGGTACCCTTGGCCAGGTCTGAATCCCTTCTGAATCCCAAAGCTGTTATTTTGGAGGGTAAGTTGGCCTCCAAGAAAACTGCAGGATGGGATTTACTTCATTTTGCCTCAGAGAAAGCAGTGTGATCCTGACTGCGGGAGGATCTCTGGGGCTTGTTTTGGATCCCTGTCAGGAAAAGGTAAAATCCATTTTCAGAGTGAATCAAAATGGAAATTGCACAGATGGGGGACAACTGGGATGCAAGAAAGAGAAATGGAGAACAAGGTAAAGCTGAGTGCACATTTCTTTCTAGCTATTTTATCTGAGTATGGAGCATTAGATCAGTGGCTGCATTTCATCTTGACTGAGCAGGGCCAGGCAAGATGACAAATATTCTCCTTCTGTCTGAGAACTAAAGGGACCACACTAAGGGAGCAGGGATGGGATTCACTTTCAGGGTGATGTATTTACCAGTGGCAACCCAAAGAATGCCAATAGAAGTGAGCTGGGACAGGCAGTGTGTAATCATGGGGACTGTGGTCAGCCAGAATATCCCACTGTCATATTTATCCTTCATCTCAGGCCAATATCCCAGGGCTTCCCAAAAATGACTGTTTGTCTTTGCTGTTAAATGTTCTGTGGTTCTTTCTCAAGATGATCTCACATGCAGTGGCTGACAGGCACAAAGACTACAGGATCCTGATTTTCAGTTCCATTGCTGCTTTTTTGTGTCACTGCCCACGTGTGCCAGTGATTTTCTGTGCCTCAGTTTTTCTGCCTGTGTGCTGGAGACACCAGTTTTCTGACAATTCAATTTTCTGCCTTTTCTAAAGTCGCCTCATACTTTGAGGTAAAGGATGATGGAATATGAATAGCTGCTGTTACTAAGGGAGCTCAGAACATCCATGGGTGTAGCTAGAGGGGGATGCTGCTCCTGTCAGCGATTAACCAGAGTTCCCTTTCACATTCCCTCACAGATCTACGAGTACAGGAAAACCAACCACGAATTTCCGAGCCGCTTCAGTGGTCGGATACAGTGGAATGGGAGCAAAGACATGCAGGACGTGTCCATCACCGTGGTAAACGTGACCCTGAACGACTCCGGGATCTACACCTGTAACATCACCCGCGAGTTCGAGTTCGAGATCCACCGGCCCCTCTTCACCAGCTCCCGGCTGATCCACCTCACCGTGGTGGAGGAGGGTAGGAGGGGCCGGCAGGGAGCGTGTTGTGCCGGGTGTTGTCCTGCAGGGATGGGGTTTGTAGTGTCACTGTAGTGTCACTTGTCCTTGCCAAGCGCCACGCAGGGTTGAGCAGGACAGACCCGCCCGCTGTTCGCTGGCTGCAAACAAGGCAGGGAGAGCCGTGTGTGAGTGTGGGGAGGCGCGGTCAGCCCGGCAGGCACAGCTGGGCACAGCTGGGCGGGCGGGACCAGAGGTTTCCAGCTCCTCCAGTGGCGGCTCTGGGATGCTGCAGCATCTCCTTTCCCAGGGAGCCGCAGCGTTTCGTTGCTGCCGCCCCCTCCCTGCTGGAACGGCTCGTTCTCCATTTTGATATCACTCTCTTGCTTCCACCCTCCTTCCCTCTCTAGTGCTCCCGAGTCTCTCTGTTCCTCTCGGCTTAGCCTGAAAACCCCGGCTCGCTGGAAAACAGCGGGAATTCTGCTGTTCTTTCAGGGAGGGGTGGGAGCTTTTAGCCCTCCTTTTTTGGCTGTGTGTTCCCCTCCCTCTTCCCCACAAGCCTCTCTGTGTTTGGATCTCAAGTAGCACCAGCGAGTAGGACGTAGGGAGGAAACAGAGCGTGAGGATGAGACAGGCCAAGGGTGAGCAATCCGTGTGGATGTGGGGGTGGCACAGAACGTGAGCAACACGCCAGGCTGTGCCTGTCTGATCCCACTGGAGGCACCCGGTGGGATTGCTGCTGTTGGCAGCCCCTTCTGGTCCCTCTCTTTTACCCCTCACAGCGTAGGGGCACCTGGAGATCTCTGGCAAGGTGGGTTAGGAAGGGTGACCCAAGGGTGGGAAGTGTCTGTGGATCAGAGATTGTTTCATTTTCTTAACAGCTGGAGAAGACTTCACCTCTGTCATCTCAGAAATCATGATGTATATTCTGCTGGTCTTCCTCACCCTGTGGCTGCTGATAGAAATGGTCTATTGCTACAGGAAAGTCTCCAAGGCAGAGGAGGCTGCCCAGGAAAACGCGTAAGTGTGGAATCTCTGGAGATCCCAGTTGTTTTGCCGGGGTCCTTCAGGTGTCCCAGGCCAGACCAGACTGCAGGAAAACTGAACCTTGCTATTGCATGGCCTAGTTGGTGTCCCAAATCCTTGTAATGTTTAGGAGTACCAAGAGACACTTTCACAGTGCAGGTGGGGAGCGTGGCCACACTGTGGTATCCCAGTGGGCTGCATGGAGATGCTCTCCTGGAAGGGCTGGTTTCACACTGGCCCATTCCCGTCTTTCTCCACACTTGGCATGGATAAGGGTGCTCTTTGTACATGACAGGGAGGCTGTATGTGTGGGATTTTCCAATAGGGAAGACTCTGTGTTTGCTCCTGACTATGCCAAGGGGAGTTTCCTGCCACGAGCATCTTCTACAGGTGACATTTGTCACCTCAGAGATACCTCCAGGTGAATGGACCCAAACTGGCTTTTGCACTGTAGCACTCGAGGTCATGCTTTCCTCCTTCCCTTTCAACTACAGGACAGACTATCTTGCGATTCCATCAGAAAACAAGGAAAACTGTGCTGTGCCTGTGGAGGAATAGCGGAGAGGAGACAGCAGAATGAACGGCACCAAGGTAGGGGATGGGGAAACTCGGTCACTGCTTGTGTGTGTCCACCTTCCAGCCTCCCTGCAGTGAGTTGGGTGGTGTAGGGCTGGAGGGAAGGTGGGTGGGCGACTCCTGGAGCGTGGCTGTGCTGCCCCTCTGGACCTCAGAAACAACACAGGTGTCTTTAGGTGGTGGGTGCAGTCATATTACTGAAAACCCCAAACCAACACACCCAGTCACTCTGAGGGTATGGTGGAATTGCACCTCCTTTGCCCATTCCTGTTGAGTTGGGAATCACCAGCATCCCCTGCAGGTGGGGAGCTGTGCCCATGAGGGCCGGGAGGGCTCCGTCTCCAAAGGAAACATCTGCTAGGAAGGGTTCAAACCTTTCAAATTCTTGTTCACGTGCTAATCCTACCACAATCCTCACTTTGGTGAGGTCCCAGAGGGCTTCTCTCCCTTGCAGGGGCTCTGAAGACAGAAGGACCACGACATGGCAGCCAGGTTTGAGGGGAGCTCTGCGCCGCCGGGAGAAACACGGGGAAGTGTAAATTCTCTTCCATTTGCCTTGGACTCTGTACAGCCTTGACTTTGGTCTCATGACTCCATCCTGAGCTGCCAGCCCATTGCTAAAGGACTCTTCTGTTGAAGCATGCTGAGCAAAAGGCACAGGGGTGTGGGCAGCACGGCTCCTTCCCAAGTTTCAGTTCCATCATCACCTCAATGGCTTTGTAAATGTTACGTGTCATTCCTTAGCTGCTGTCACCACCACCTTTATTTGCTAAATATGCCAGTTCTCCATTGCAGAGGTAAAGGGTATGGATGTCATGTCACTCTGACCTGCAGGACTGGGGATGAGGGCGTTTTAGGGTGATGTTCCACCACGTATTGCAGACTAAACAGTCTTACTGGTGTTAAAACAGGAAGAATTTAATTAATTAGTTGCTTGGTAAATTGGTCTGGGTTTTGAGCTGCCCATGCACAGGCAGAGTAGGGTGGGACTGTAATGCACTTAAATAGTTAAAAATATATAGTGGGAAGGATGGGCCCCTGTGCCTGGAGGCACCTGATTCTGGAGGGAATTGGGAACAGATCCGGAAATATTCCTGCTTTGGGAGGCAGGATGATGTAAGTATGAGAATCCCCTGTGTCCCCCCTTCCATTTAGCAAGTGTCAATATTCTCAGCTCCTTCCATCTGCCTTGCACAGCAGGTTTACTCCTGGAGCACACAGACACACAGTGGCAGGAGTAACCTGTGGAGCCACGTCCTGCAACAGCAACCAGGCAAGTAGGACAAGGTATGGGATCCACCTCCTTCTGGGGAAACCCCGGGAAGGAAGGCAGCCTCATGCAAGAGAAACAGTCCTAACAGAAGGACAACACCTTAGTAAAATAGTTGTACATTTTACACTGTGACAGTTCCCTCATGCTACAGCACAGCACCATCTAGAGGGACAGACAGAAAACACCCATTTTTCCCAGTTAGCCCCAATTCTTTCTTGTGGTAATTACTCACGGGTTTCGATAGTCAGCATTCATCCTAAATGACCCCCATCTTTCCTATGCAAACTTACCTGAAACTTTCAGAGGGTTAAGCAGAGTAAAATTTGTTTTCTGGCCTCCCATGTGGATCAGTTGAGCTCAGCAACTGGGACTGGAAGGGGTGAAAAAGGCAGGAACATTGGCCAGGGTGGAATTGTACCTTAAAGTGGGGGAGGTTTGGTTTTGTCCTATGGCAGATGCTGTTACATCCCTGCTGCAATGGAGCCTGTAATGCTTGCTAGAGTTGACAAATTTTGCTACTCTGATGCTTCCAAGTAGTTCCAAAGTGCTTGTGACTCCAGGCATGCTTCCCACCTATGGAATTCCCTCTGCTTTGTTCTGCTGCTTTTTATGTGTTTGCTAAAAATCACGGAAATTACTCCATTTGTAAGTCAGGCCCAGGCCAGATTTCTAACTGGCAGTTGTTCAAAAATCCTTTTTTTTTTTTAGAGTGCGTGTCTAGTAAACTACTACAGTGCAGTAGGATTGCTCCCAAATCCAGAGCCAAGTCTGGCAACTGGAGCACACTTTCCACTTGTAGTCTGGGCAGCAGTTCCCTAAAACCTAATATCCAAAAGGTGGGGGGAAAGCAGCCCCTCTTTGAGTTGAGCTGGATGTTATCATTTTCCCTACACTGATTTGCCTGGCATAATCCCAACTCCAAACCCACAACAACAGAGGAGGGAGGAGGTTGTAACTCCAGAGTTTCCAGCACTGATCAGGGCATTGAGCCCATGGTGGTATTTTTTTAGGTAAAGTCACAAAACTTCTCCCACTTCAGCTCTGCTCCTCAGCCCCTGTGAAGCACTGAAAGCCCTCTGGTTGAGTCAAAAAAAAAGAGGAGTAAACTAAGAACTTCTTGAGAGCTACCTCAGGTGGTAAAGAAGGGCCATCCCCTTGTCCTGCCCCTCCCCATATCCCACACGCATCTCCTGGAGATGCTTTTTATTTGGGGAACATATCTTTCACTTTTCCAGTTCCTGCAGACAGATGTGGTTTTTTAGGCAGGAGAAAACGGTGTGCAAAGCTTTTTTTGAGAATCTCACAGGGGAAAAAAGAGTAACAACTGAAAAACTGGGGGGTTTTCAAGGCTGGTGGTACAGGTTGGTCTCTGCAAAGACTCTCTGTATTCAGACACGACAGGAGAGACTCCAGAACAGGCAGGATAATAAAGAGAACAAAGACTCACACTGTCTGGTTGATAGAGTTTTTAATTGATACCGTACTTCCATGTACTAGCTACTTACACCAGGTTTGGCTGCAGAGCCTTTACAGTTCCTAGAGGTTCTAGCAGGTCATTTCAGTAGCGTTTTCACCGCGGTTTGCGCACAGCGCAAAGGTCCTCACAGTCACACGACTCCTAAAACAAACCCACCGGGGGCCTTCCCCTGCCCCACAGCGAAAATCCACCTCAGTGCTCCCCCCTCCCCACCCCGATCCCGGGCTCCGGTGGTGAATTCCAGGAGGGAAGCGTAGGACCCGCTCCCTCCTTCAGTCTGCAGGTAACAGCGGTTCAGGGGCGCGGGGTCCGGGCGGGGAGGGGAGGACGAGCTCCAGGGTTTTTAGCAGCTTTATCCAGGCCTGGAGCACGTGATGGGAGATGAACTGCCACGTGATGGGAGATGAACTGCCACGGGAATGATGGTGACGAACTGCCACGGGAACGGCGACGTCCCAGAGGTGCCACAGCCACTCCTGGGCGCTTGTGCTGCTACGGTTCTGCTGCTCCTCCCTCCCTCCGTGTCCAGAGCCAGGTCAGTGCTTCCATGTCTGCTCTGTAAGTGCTATTCCACGGGAGGTGGGTTTGTGGAGGTGGGAATGGCTCCCCGTGGCACGGGCTCCACCCCTCCCTGCTGGATAGAGCTGCTCCTTTGGAACAGCCGCTCTCCCGAATCCCCATTCCGACACGGAGACACGACCACACGGCTCTAGAACCTGAGCTGCACATTGGTTTTATTCCCTAACTATTCTGGGAGTCTGGGATGGGGAAGGTGGCCTTTAACGTTAGCAATGGAATTGGCCTAAATGAGTGAGGTAACAGAAACGGCCAGAGGAGGAACCTCCCTGAGCCATGTGCAAATATAATTCCTTCAGCAGAAGGAAGTCCTTTTCCCTACTGAAAAAAAAATAATAAAAATTAAAACACATTCACTTAAAAGAGCATACAGACTGCAGGAGGGAAAGGCAGGCAGGGACAGCACCAGGTCAGTCCATCTATGACACGGGGAATGATTGTCCAGCAGCAGAGGTTTGAGGGGAGAGGGAAAAGCCATAGCAAGCACTGCAAAACGTGTGGGAGAGGAGGGCATGGCACACCACGTACCCATGCTAAGGGATAAGCCCATGCTGTCTGCCTAGATCAGGGAATGGCCTCAACCAGCAGTCCATCAAGACACGAGGAGATTATTTGGCCAGTGTGCACATCTAGAAAAAGGAAGGTTTTATGGCACAGAGAGACTCGTGCTGTGGAGACTGCGAAGCACAGAGAGCAGAGCGGGCCCGGGGGGAGATGGGGCTGCAACACCAGCACAGGACCTACACTGAGACAGCTGCTCTGTGAGCCACTCACCTCGGGGGCTTTGGTTTGAGAGTCTCTGCTTCCACTTTTGTGTTGAGCAAGCCCCTGCCAGGTGTTTTAACTAGTGCTGAGACTGGCTGAAAAGACTTAAGTCAGAGTCCACGTGACTGCGCCGTGAAACGTGTCAGTGGCAGCAACCCTGGCAGAGATCCCACTGGGAGATCTCCTGGGGTTGAACAAGGATCTGTCAAGAGCTGTGGGATGACAGCAGCTGGCTGGGAAAACAGGACAGAACTGCCTCCCCTGAGCCAGGCACTGTTCCTGCAAACAGCAGTTTTCAGACTGATTTTGGAAGCAGAAAGTTCCACCTCTGAATTAGGTAAGTGGTTTGTTTCTGTCCTCACTGGGAAAAGCAGACACTGACTGACAGAGTGCTCCTGGTTAGAACAGTTAGAGCAGCAAATCCAAAGGTCTTGATCAAGTACCCAGACCAAAAGTGTCTCCAGTCACTGCCTGGAAAAGAAATTTCTACCTTCTTGTACAAAGGTAAGAATAAGTTTCTGTGCAGGATACATGGGCAGTGCTGAGGAGTCAAGGAGGCTGAAAAGTCTGTCCCAACCTACACCCAGACAAGCTGCTGAACAGGGTCTGTCTGACAAGAACACAGATCAGCATTCCAAAATTAGCATTCCAGGCTTTCCTAGAGAGAATATGCCAATGCAAGGCATCACTATTTCAGAGCCAGTTTTGTGCCAGGGCTTCAAATCCAGCAAAGTTTTGTGCTTTGAAACCTTTCCCCCTTTAACACAGGCTCATGTTACACTGAAGGCATGTTGCATATCTCTAAGGTTTGCCTTTATTAGATCTAAAGCAGACAAGCTCAGGTGTCACCCAGCAGACAGGCACAGCCTGAGCTGTGTGTAAATGCAGACTCTGTCAGCAGCAGTTCAGGTGTGTTAGGGGAGATCAAAGCCCTGTGACTAATTTTTTTTCTTTTCTCCCAAAGGACTTAAGGGACCCAGAAAGGATTTTTGCATTAGTATCAGTTAATATCAATTAATATCAAAGTTTTGTGACTGAAGCAGCCCTGGGGTTATCAGCTAATTGCAGAGCACCCAAAAACATGGTTATCCTGTTAACCCACAGCTCACTCCTGTCCTTACCACTGCAGGTACCTTTTTCTCTCCTAAGTGGAATGTGCAGCCCCAGCAATGATCCTGTCTCAGGCATCTTACACCTGGAATAACCTGTCTTTTGGTCCTCCCCAGACACAGGTGCTGCACTAGGAGCATTTGATATCCACTTCAGGAATGCCTGATGGCACAGCAGTTATCCAGGCCTCAAATCCACCCTGAGCTCATCCCAGATGCCATAACCCCAACAGCTCCTTCAAGGTAAGCATTAGGTGTGTGTTTATCAGAGGTGAGGTTGTATCAAGCCAGGATTAGTGATTTATGTCCCTTCTCTCATAAAAACAGATACCCAAACTGGCAGATTGAAGCCTTCTGCTCCCCCTTCTCCCTCCTCCCACTTGGAGGATCTCACTTGGCAGGAATTAGGCTCCAAGCTGCTGGCACTGGTTTGCATGCCTGGCTGGAGAAATGCCTGTCCAAAAACCCCTGGGTTTTTTTTTACTGTTCATATCCTGCAAATCAAACCCCAGCTGTGCTCCCCTGGCAGATGTGCAGGGTGGGAAGGTCAGAGGGAGGGCTGGGCAGGGAAATGTGTCTGCTGTGAAAATAACGTGGGATTTCTGGCACAGAGAAGCAAAGCCCTGACAGAGGAAGCCAAGCTACGACTTGGCTGTGATGCTGAGGGAAGAACAAACCCCCTGGAACATTATTCAGGTTGCTCAACCTCACTCCTAAAAAGCATTGCTGATTCCTCCAGGAAATACAACCATGGTCCCAAACTGTCAGTGGTTCCAGAAGGAATTAACCTGTCAACTGGGACTGATCAGGAGCAGGTGATTCCTATCACAGCTTTCTACACAAAGGCATCTAAGTGCAAATACCCCCAGGTTTTTAAGCCCTCACCTTTAATCTGAGTTTTGTTTGAACCCTCACCTTTAGTGCCATTGTGGGTTTTGCCTTAAGAAAAAGACCTTGCTCTTCCCCTTTTTTATTATTACTGTGATAAATTAAGAGGCAATAAAAGATCAGGAATCCTATCCAACTCCAAGCCAAGTGAGAAAAAGAAAGTAAATAACTAGAAATCTGAGAAAAAGAACCCTAAAGCCTCAAAGACAAACCTCCCTCAGTCTGAAGGATGCTGCATGTACAAGGTTCTGGTTGGTGCCCAGAACAAAGGATTGAACGTTGCTGCGTGTCAGGAGAGATGTCAGATGTTAAAAACCCAGTCTGATGTGCAGGTAGAATAAATATTAGTGCTTGAGATTGTTATTAATTTAACAGAGCTTGTTCAAGGCTGTCTCTGGGGCCCAGCCTGAGGGAGGGAGGGGGAGAAGGAGGGAGTCAGAGGGAACATCCCAAGCCTAAAGCCACGGCTAAAGCTGGAAGGATGCTGCAGAGGAAGGATGCACTGATGAGGGAATGGATTTCTTGCCTCCCTAACTATAAAGAGAATGTGAAATTGGTGAGAAACCAACCCTGATCAGCAGCATTTGTTTGTGACCCTCTGGGACAGGTGGGTTTCTCTGCCTCCTGACTGATCAGATCCAGCCAAGTACAAAACCCTCCCAGCCAGGTGGAGGAGATCCCAACATCCCAGGTTTGTCTTTCATTATGTGTCCTTTTTAATTTTCTGGCATGGGCAAGGTGAACCACAGGGTCTCCTCTCTGTTGTCTTGCCTGGTGCTTGAAATTAAAGTCTAGAAAAGGGGAAGATGGGCAGCAGGGGGAATTTTCTGTGCTTAGCAATTGTGGGAGTGAGTGATGGGGGAAACAGGACTCTGGGACAGTCTGGCAAGTCACAGTGGGGAGTCAGGGCCCTTCTGTCCCACAGTGAGCCACAGAATGCCCTTGCCAGGCACTAGCACCTCATTGTCATTGTACAGCAGCCATTTCAGCAGCATCCCTGGCAAAAAGGCAGGGAGCAGTACAGTAGTCAGCAGCATTAAATTAAATAAATAGTCATAAATACACGTTACTCTCTAGTTTTTCCCCAATTGTACCTTGCTTTCGCAGTCTTAAGTGTCTTTTTGATAACCTGTCTTCATCCACACTCCTTCAAATGTGAGTCTTCTGTGGGACATGTTGTGTTTAGCACTTGGTCATGGGAACTGGGAGGCAGGTTGGGAGAAAGCAGCAGGTTGGTTACTCCTACATATATTACCTTTCCCTAATTGGAAATAGGGAGTGTGAGAGGGTTTCAGAAGCCACTTTGTCACCCAGTTGTGAGGATGAGACCAATTACTCACCCTTGTGTTCCCTGCCCTTTCAGTGCCCACTGGAGACAACAGAGGAGCTACAGCTGCACCATTTCCATACTGGGAACTTGCAGCTGCCTCTCTCCTGCCACTCAGAAGGTGGGAAAATCCTGCTGTTGGACAAGGTGAAGATGGAGGGCCTCACATGTCACCTAATCTGCCTGGCTGGGCAAGAGGAAAAAGCATTTATTAAACATTCACACAAGCAGCCTGCAGCCCAGCCAGTCTCTGTGGGGCTTGGGACTCTGCACAGTGCAGCCTCAGTGCCCCTCTGCCTCATGGGGCTGCTCATGGGAGCCTGGAATTATCCCCCAGAACAGCTACAAATGCATATACTGGCTTTTCAGTGCAGCTCTACCCCCTGACTGACTCACAGAGCAAATGCTTATGAGAGAAACCTTCAGATGCCTCGCACCATGGACACCCCCCAGCTCTGTCCTGCCACCCACTGGTGGTCCCTTTTCTCTTTATTTGGTCCCTGTGACCCTTCCTGACCTCTCCTGGGTTTTTGGAAGCCTTGGTGCACACAGATGCAGTCACAGATATCCACAGTGGTGGCTGTTGCTGCATAGCTACAAACATGTAAATTTATCCCAGGGAAGGGAATTTATAAGACAAGATACGAACACAATGGTCTTGTAAACCAGGGGCAGGAGAGAGATTTGCTGAGCTGGGTAGTGGCTGCACATAAATCCTAATTTGGGGTTTGTTTTTAAGTTGGGGAGTTGCCTGTTCAGCACAGATGCAGATCTTCAGCACAGGGATGGCTTAATGGCAGGGGCCCAAGCACATGGACAGCAGAGAACTACAGCCAAGGTAAAGGGGACACTGTCACAGGTGTGGCTCTGCTCCACCCACACACCTTGGAGGGCAGGTACCCCCCTCCCCACCCTCTCCTCCCCTCCTCCTGCTGCACCCACAGCAGGAGGCAGCAAACTGGTGCCTGTAGACAGGATTTCAGCTTCTTTCCATGCTGTGCCTTGCTCTCTGGACCAGGCTGGCCCCTGTTTCTGCACCCAGGGGTGCAGCAGGTGATTGCCAGGGAGATCTGCTCTCTGCACACCCACAGCAGCTCTCCCCGAGGCCTCCTCTCCAAACGTGGGACAGCTTTGCAAGGGGTTGGCTGCCATGGCCAAACCCTCTCTGCCCTGAAGCCAGCAAGGTAAGGAAGTTGACAGTGTCCCCTTTTATGCAGAGATAAATACAGTCAACCAGGGACCCTCATGCGCGGGGAGGGGGCTGGGAAGGGTGGGGAGGGCACTCACGCTGATGCTTCCCTTTGGAACAACAAAAACTGAACAGACAGACAGACAAACAGCCAGGAATATCACAGAGGAGCAGTGCAGGGCCCGGGGAGCACCCCTGGGCTCAGCCCTAAGCACAGCTCAGTGCTGGGAGAGCACAGCCCTCCCACACACACACACACACATCCCCCCACACTACCAGAGACACTCCAGTTCAGCCAGTGTTGGAGGTCACAACCCTTCCCCTCGATACGTAGGCTTTGTTTTGTTTTGTTTTGTTTTTTTCTCTTAAAATCTGTATATAATATATATATTTATATTCTGTATATATATATATATTTATATATATATTTATATATCCTATTTACACATATTGCACACCGTCCTCTGGCCTCCTGCATTCCTGCCTGTCAGTGGAAACGTTTCCGTTTCTCCTCTGGATCTGACCCGAAGTCCCGGGACCCGATGCCATTCTGAAGGTTTATTAGGGAATCCTTCATCTGCAAGACAAGAGATTTCCCCACTGTGGTGATGCAACCCTGCAGGTGAGAGCTTTGGGATTTCCTTCTTTTCCCTGCAGAGTGTCCACACCAGCTTCAAGTTTGGGAGCAGGGCTGGGATGTACAAATGGGGACTGGAGAAGGTTGGAGACGGTGAGGCACCTTTCTCCAAGGGAAGGGATGAGAAAATGAGGTTCAGGAGGAGCAGCTCTGATTTATGGACTATTTTCTCAGCAGCCTGATGTACAAAAGGCTTTTTAGGCAGTGGATACTGCAACTTTGTGCTATGAAGGGCCCATGCAGGGTGTGCTCCCTTCATCCACGAAATCTACGTGTGAATCCAGAGCTGAGATAAAAAACAGTCTTTCTTCCAAACTGGGATGCCACAGACTAAATTCAGACTGTAAGATTTTTGGCAGAATTCTCTCCTTGATGTGCATGGAGCCCTGTGATGTGGCACCCTGTGACAGCCCCTGGGACCTGCTGCCTGCCACTAGGTGGGAAGGTGGGTGTAAAGGAGACACTGGTGGAGGTGACACGGCTGAGGGACCACAGTGGAGCCAGGTAATGCTGCAGGACTGGGAGGACAGGGTGCCCCCTCAGGCCACAGCCCTACCTGGCTGTGGGGTCTCACCTGGTCCAGCAGCATCACGGAGGATTTGATGATCTCCCGCCACTTCTGCAGCTCTGAGTCGTGGTATTTCTGCTGGGACTCCAGTAACTGGGCCCACTCTGTCTGGGACTGGGGCAACCTGGCAGCACAACACGGGCAAGAGTCACTCTGGGCAAACTGCAGGGGGTGTAACCAGCCTCTGGCTAACCTTTTTCACCCCAAAGGGGAGGGTTTTCTTGAGAAAAAGTGAATTTTCATCAGTTGGAATAATGCCACGCCACGTGATGTTCTGGGGCAGGGCAGCCCTGTACAAGTTTCTGTGGTTTGCTTTTCCTAGACATGCTCTGTCAGTTTTTATTAATCTCATGTAATTTGTTCAGGACTTTCTGTTTATTTGGAATTAAAGCTGCACTGGCTCTTTTTTCCATGGCTCTCTTCCTTCAGGCCCAATTAACCCCCCAGAACAGGATGGGAGGCTGCTGAGGGGAGAGGAATCAGGAACAGATGGAAGCACTCAAGGTGCTTGGACAGGTTCAGATACTTCCATAAAAATCATGGATGCAACACAAAACTTACCTGTGTGGGGCAGGGAAAGATGTACCCATGGAATTCCTGAACATGCACATTACAGGATATAAGTTCTGTACTTAAATACTGTATTGTAGTAGTCTAAACAAACACCAAGAGTACTAGAGAAACATAAAATCACTTGAAGTTTCATCTATAATCACCTAATGTATCTATCCATGGGAAAGTAGCAGGGCTATTTTGGGGAAAATAATAATTCTCTTCCCTAATAAGGAGAAATGAGAAAGCCCTTGAGACAAATCATGCAAAAAAATCAACACAATGGTAGAACGTGGCTAAGAGTGATGAAGTCAAACCCAACACAGCAAGGGAACAACTGGGACTGCAGTGAAGGGACATAAAGGGGCAAAATCACCTTAGATATAAGTGGATTCAGGATGTTCTCAACCTCTAAAAAAACCCAAGAGACCACTCAGGCAGGATACCTGGCACTTAAGTACGTAAAAGAAGCATCACCTAAAAATGCCAGAGGGAATTCAGAACACTGAACTGCTGGGCATGACTACAAACAGACATGGGACATCACTGGAAATGCCATCTACAACAAGGTGCTCTAGAGCCTCTGACCCTGGACAAGAGGGGGGAGTTATTATCATAAATATCATAAATATCATAAAACCTGGGCAAGCCTCAGGCAAAGCCCAAGCAGGGGTGACAGTACCTCTCCTGCAGCCTCAGGCCCTGCCACGCCGTGAGGGTCTGTGTGGTATATTCCAACATCCAGAGTTTGTAGAACAGCATCATGTTGAGAATGACCAGCAGCACCAGACTGGAAAGAAGGAGGACAGTCAGTTCAGCAGGAGCAGCTCCCAACCCACTGCCAGGCACACCTGGGAAATGCCCAAGGCTTGAGAAGGTGTCTGAGGCCCAGGTCCACCACGCTGCATGGGAGTGGGAACTTAAATCTGAGTAAGGACCCAAAACTGCACCTCGTGGAAGAAATGCGTGAGCAAAGGAGGACAGAGAGACAGAAAGACAGGGATGAGGGATCAGCCAGAACAGGTTGGATGGGTGGATGTGCTGAATGCAGAGAAAGAGAGGGAAATGGGAGAGTAAAGAGGTAAAAAAAGAGAGAGACAGTACCTGAAACAGATCCTAATGGGAGCAGGGAAGAGAAAAGACGGAGCAGCTGCAGGTTAGAAACGGACTGACACAGAACAGGAGAAACTGGGCTGAGAGGAGGAGGCTCATAGACAGTGCAGGAGGTATAGGGGGGCCAGGGGAGGAGAAAGGAACAGTGGGAAGAGAGGCAGGAAGGACAGACAAATATCCCTGTGCCTGCATTCCTGGTGCAATTCACCCAGCAAAGCTGAGCTGTGGCTCTGGGGGACAAGCCCAAAGTGTGCCCATGAGGGCACTGTCTGACACACAAACAGACCCTGCACTGCTCCTCTCACCCACCACCACCACACATGGGCATTTCCTCTCCTCCTGGGCACCAGATTCCAAAATACCAGCCTGGTGCCTGTCTCTGAACAGAGCAGCTATTTTGCTGGAAGAATGGCCCACTATCACCAGCTCAGTCAGGAGGATGGCAACTGGCCAGAGGAGTGTTCTGAAATCATTCTCAGGGCTCTCTGACCTAAGTGAAGCTCACAGCCTGTCAGGAGAGATTTTCATTAAGCTTTTTTTGTACCTTTCTACTATTTTCTTATCATGACAGGACTTGACATCACCTTCCCAGCCAACTGGCTGGGCTGCTGCTGCAAAACTCTGCAGTCAGTGCCCCCACTGGGAAAAGGAAACACAGGAAGGAGCTCAAATTGAACTGTAAGTTCAGTCTACAAGTTGCAGCTTCTTCCCATCTCACTGAAAGGTGGCTGGAGCTAAAGGAAAGACTGAGCCCAAGGCAGAAAAACCCCTCTGTACCTGGACTGCTCCTTTAGTCTGGACTGCTGCACCCAAGAGGCAGAGAACCAGCAGATACACCTGAGTTCAGGTATTAGACTGAGCCACAGGGATACAGGGGGACCATTCCCAGCTCACCTGGAGCACACACATCCACGTCCAAGACCAGCAACTGGGAAAGGTGTGGCAGAAAAGACACCCCAAACCAAACACAGTTCTTGCTGCTGAACTAGGAAAATCAATCTCTTGTGCTTCACATGTTTCTATCCTTATTTTGCAGAAATCATCTCTAAAGGGTCCAGAGATGGTACCTCTCATCCAAATCACCACCCAGGACCAGACCCAAATTCTGCCAGAGCAGAATTTCCCCACAGAATCTGAACCTTGTTGTGACAGACAATGGCTTCCTGAGAGTTTGCCTGGTCCTTGTTCTTGGTAACAGCTGATTTGTGAGCAGAATACATTAAAATACTTATTTTAAATTTAAAACACCCCATGGTTTATAGATGTCATTGAAAATCTCTAAACTGAGTCCCTGAAATAAAAAAGACACTTTCTCCTTTTTCTCTTCTTTTTCTCTCCTCTCTTTTTGTGTTTCTTCTCTTTTAGGTATTGACTCCCCTCTCCTTGCAATCATCACTGTCCCAAACAGGTCCCAGACCTGCATTTAGGACTCCCAAAAACATGCAGGTCTACAAAGCCCACGTTTGGTTAAAAAAAGGGTAAAACTGAGCAGAAAGAAGGGAGCACAGAACACCAGAAATGCAGACAAACCACAGTTGTTTAAGGCTGACTGTGAAGGAAAGCAAAAACCCATCACTTACACAAAACTGATGACAAGGAGCAGCTTGGAGACACTCTGCAGGTGGAAACCACTGGGGCTTTCCTCGGGGATGTGCCGTGTCTGAGTGGAACCTGAGGAGATGGAGGCACTTAGGACAGGGAATGCTGTCCCTTGTCCCTCTCACAGAATCAACCAGGTTGGAAAAGACCTCTGAGATCATCGAGTCCAACCCGTGACCCAACACCACAGTGTCACCCAGACCATGGCACTGATGCCACATCCAGTCTGTTCTTAAACACCTCCAGTGACTCCAGCCCCTCCCTGGGCAGCCCATTCCAAGGGCTGATCATCCTCTCTGGGAAGAACTTCTTCCTGATGTCCGACCTGAACCTCCCCTGGTGCAGTTTGAAGGCTGTGCCCTCTTGTCCTACTGCTGGGAGAAGAGACCGACCCCCACCTGGCTCCCCCCTCCTTCAGGGAGTTGCAGACAGTGATGAGGTCCCCCCTGAGCCTCCTCTTCTCCAGGACGAGCTCCCCCAGCCGCTCCTCACAGGACTTGTGCTCCATCCCTCCATCCCCAGCCTCGCTGCCCTTCCCTGGAATCAACCCAACCGCCCCCAGCACCCCGCTGGCTCCTCTCCTCGCCAGAGCAGGGCGAGCAGAGGCGTCTCCCCCCCTCACCTGCCACGTGCTTGATCCGGTGTGCCACCTCCTCGTCGGTGGGGGTGGTGACGGGGCTCAGCACCTCCTCCAGGTGCGGCACCCTCAGGTGGGCGTGCGCGCGTTTCCTGCGCCGCACCGCGGGCTGCTTGCTCGCCTTCTCCTTGGGGGACTGCCGGTGCACCTCGGCCAGGTACGAGCTCTCCGTCTTGGCCAGCTCGCTCTCTGCACGGGCACAAAGGGGGGTTTGCAGAGAGGGAGGCTGGAGGGAGCTGGCAGGGGCTGAGAGAGGCATTCCTTCCACCTTCTGCCAACCTGGGACCCCAGACTGCCTGACCCGATGCCCTGGTTGATCCCAGCTGTGGCAGCTCCTTTTATGAGCCACTCCAAGGTGGGATCCCCAGGCTGCCAGGCCATGCCTAAACCACTGTAAGTGTAGATACCCTTCTGGAAGATTTGTTTCTCTTAGGAAGCCTTACCTGCCTAAGAAGAAACACCTTTCTCCTGGATTATTTGGATGTTTTATCCTCTTGCATTCCACAGGGGAGTTACAGTCTCTCTCTCTCTCTCTGAGATAAACTCACAGAGGCTACAGGGCCTGGGGGGAGGCTGGCAAAGATAAAAACCTCAAAGAGAACAGCAGGCCTGTCTTTCTGAGGCCCAGTGCTTTTTGCAGCACTGCCAGAAGATTTTTTCCTTTCTAAGTCCAGTGTTCTCCACCTGGGAATAAATTTTCCAGAACTCTTTCCACTACTTGGCATTTCGGGGTTATTATGTGTGTTATCCTGCTTCCCAACCACGGGAGGTGCCACTGTCTGTGTGTCACTACCACAGTCACTGCCCCACTCTTACCCAAGTGACGGAAATAATCCTCCAGGCCACTCCAAAAATTCTTCTCAATGAAGGATTTCACCAGCCCCCAAGGCTGTTTCCTGTAACGCAACTCCGTGGAAACCCTGGGAGAAGAAAAAGTGATCATCCTCCCCAGTTTTGAAATATCAACTCACACCCTCTGTCACTGCAAATACGAGAAATAATCACTCACACTGTTATTTCTGGGATGGTCTCAGCCCTCTGTGTTTCTCAAGGAGAAGGAAAGTCCTTCCAAAGGCAGGAAGAGCCTCTCCCAAAAGGACTCCACAGTCATGTGGCAGGCAGACATTTAGGCTACTTATTGAACTGTAAGTTCAGTCTACAAGTTCCAGCTTCTTCCCACCTCACTGAAAGGTGGCTGGAGCTTAAGGAAAGACTGAGCCCAAAGCAGAAAAACCCCCCTGTACCTGGACTGCTCCTTTAGTCTGGACTGCTGCACTGCAGCACTAATATGTGAAGCTCATCCAAGAGGCAGAGAACCAGCAGATACACCTGGGTTTAAGTAGGAGACTTCAAAAGTCACAGAAAAACCTATAGCTTTGCCTGATACCAAATTCCTCTGTTCTCCCCCCAAGTGCATCTCACAGGCACAATCCCTGGAAGTATGTCCTGTTGCTTATCACAGGCAGTTGACTGCATGTGACAACAGGCCCTGCAGACCACTGCTTCCAAGAAAGGGCAAGAGAAGCCTAGAAATCCTCTCCCTGACCCAGCTGTGACTCCTCTGCATCGGGTCTGATGTTTGCTCAGTGCCACCCCAGCAGGAACCGGCCCCTGCTCTTCGCACGGAGTGTTCCAGCAACAGGACCAAGAAACAGGGCTAAGAGTCCCCCTCAACCCCTTCTAACACACCAAACAGCACAACTCCCACCCCAAGGTGACTTTCTGGCCACAGAAAAGCTCTTTAACCCCCCCAAAAAGCGCACCTGAGTCGGCTTTTGTTTCTGGCAACACGAGTCAACGTGTAGCGGTTGATGGTGTAGAAATAATCGTGGTAGGGGACGTCGTGGGTTAGCACCTCTGCATCTATGACATAGCACTCGCTCTCCTGGCTGGCTTTGTACATTGTCTGCATGGAAGACAGCGTGCAAGGCAACTGTTAGTGTGGTTGGAACACAGCTCTGACGGGTGGCACCTGCACAAAACAGCTCCACCACAAACACCCCCCCCCCACGCCCCTGGCCCAGCTCTGCTGTGAACAGCTCGCCCCGGAGGGAAGGCAGACTCCAGGAAACCAAGTGTTTCACCCAGGTGGTTTCCCAAGGGTGTGTTTCAAAAGGGCTTTCAGTTCCAGCAGCTCAAGCTCCAGTATTTTGTAACAGAGATGAGGAGCAGTTCTTTGGGACTTTTGCAAGTATGGCCTCTGTTCTGATGTCTGGCTTGCCAGGGACCAACCTGAGCCAAAGCCAGACATGGCCCTGCTTTGAGCAGAGGCCTCTCTAGCATAAATGACTCTGTGATTCTAAACACCATAAAAACATGTTAATTACTTCTTTCAAGTGCTTCTGATCTGCTTTCTTCTTTGCTCCAGAACAAACCTCACAAAGTTAATTGCAGATCCATGTATAAAAATATGCCTTTTCTTACAGAATATTTCCACTTACCTCTGCAGCAAGGGCACAGCAAGGTGTGCCTTGGTGGGTGACCCCAAACTCAGCATGAAATAGGCCATGTCTTTGTCTGAAAACGTGCTACTATTCCCTTTGCCCATCGCTTTGCTGTTCCCTTTCCTTTCCCTTCCCTGCACAGTCTTGGCTTCTGAACAGCACATTTCATCCCATCCTCCCCAGTCACACCTTGCTGCTGGGGTTCTCCTCTCCCTGAAATGTAATGCTTAGACATCCCTTCCAGGCTCCCTTTTAGTATTTCCTAATACTAAGCTAACTCTCAGTATTTACCTTTGGCCACTTGAACATATCTCTGGACAAGGAAAGAGGCTTTTCCTCCCTCTCCAACTGCAGCTCCCATTGGATACAGCCAGCCTGGCTCCTCCCAGTGCATTGCAGGTCCCTCCCCTTTTTATCTTCTTAAATATATCTCATTGTCCTCCCCATAATAAAAACATCTCCCTGCAGAGCTGTGAGAAGGACTGGCCAGAGAGTACCTGACTTTCTTGTGCCCTGCTCATGAATAACATCTGCTGGACTGACCACAGCCCAAAAAAACTAGCAGAATGGGTGACAAACATTTGTTAAAATGTGCTGGTTTGCTCACAAACCCATCTGCTTTTGCTGGAAAGCTCGTGGCCCTTTCCTGGCACCACAATCCAGCACGAGTGTAAGATCAGCTAATCACATCTGCAGTGATACTGGGCAGCAAGAAAATGTGTAAAAGGGAATGGATAGGCACAATGAGAACATGCACAGCATGGCCAAGGCAAGAAAATAACTCCCAGATCAGTTCCCACACAGCACCACAGCCCTGCTCCCCCCTCACATACCTGTGTCTCTGTGACAGTGGCAGTTTTGGGGGCCAGAGGGTTGGTGAGGGTAATGGTATACAGGATCACTCTGGTCTGATTGCCATTTTCTTCCTTCTTCCAGGGATTAAAGATAATATCTGAGGGGACAAAACAATGTTACAGTTAAGTTATCAGAGAGGGATCTCTGGTCATTCCCTAGGGAAAGGCATAACAAGCTTGGGACAGTGATTCCTTGCCCTTGCCTGGCTGCAGAAGCACTAGAGCTCAACTGTGTGTGAAAGAAAGGGCTCCTGAGCTAAATGGGAATATTTTCCCCTCTTTGAAGTGCAGGGAAAGGGGGAGAGGTTGGGAACAGATCTCCTTCAGCAAACCTACAGTTACAGGGAAAGGAGAACCACAACATGCCAAGGGACAC
>JAWWLV010000075.1:3582997-3612022 GCA_035041135.1 Platyrinchus mystaceus
GGAGAGGTTGGGAACAGATCTCCTTCAGCAAACCTACAGTTACAGGGAAAGGAGAACCACAACATGCCAAGGGACACTCTGCATCATCAAGTGCAGCGTCTGGTGTGGGGCCAGAAGAGCTTTCTCCGCACACTGCTAAGCCCTGAACACAGGGTCAGGCCTTAGCTGATGCTAAAAACTAAGAGGGTCTGCTTCTTCCATCAATTCTGCTGCTAGAAAATGAAACTAGATGGGCAAGCAAGGCTGGTTCTGCCTGCTTTTGACTACTGACAGCACTGACTGCACTGTCCCCAAATCAGCTCGGAATGAATGTGACCCAGTCCCTCCAGCAGGCAAAGACACACCTCCAGGGCAGAGATCTTCCTCCTGCACAGGCCCTGAGCCTTGGCAGGCAGTGCAGGCTCAGCAGGGACCACAGGCTCACCAGAGAAGCGGCGCTGCTCCATGAAGTCCCTCTGGAACTGGGAGTCTGTGAAGAGCAGGTCGTAGAGCTTGTCCACGCTGAAGTTGAACACCTCGTTCACGTACTGACGGCCATTCAGGTCCTCGTAAAAGGCTTGGACTTCCCCTGTGGGGAGGAGACAGGCCCTCATTTCTGAAAACTTTACATTTGTGAATGAATTTTCTACCTTTGAACATTTAGCCTTGACATATCTGTCCCCCAGGACCACGGGGGCTGTGTAGCCACAGTACCAGGGACTCAGTACTTTACTCTGTGAAGAAGGAAGAACAGGGATTTCTAACCCTTTTCCTTCACTTATCCCAGGACAACAGTTGGAATATCAGAAGGGGTAATCACCTCCATAGCTTATTTTAGGGATATCCTCCCAAATACCCCACACATCCACTTTCTGCAAGCCCACAATGGGAATTCTTTGCATCTTCTGAACTCCAGAAAAGGAATCCAGTATTTGCCACTCCAGTCCCTCGCTGGGAAGGGTGTAGAACACACTGGGGGAATGGCCCTTCCCCACACACCTTCATCGTGGGTCTCTGAGGAGTCACTGAGCTCAGTGGGAATGTCTTCATTGTCATTGAAGTCCAGGGAAGGGGAGTTCACAGGGCCAATGATGTCCATCTTCTCTCCCATGATATTTGCAATGCCAAGGTCTTTTTCCACAGGGCTCTCTGCCACTGCCTCCTCCTCTTCTGGGAGCACCCCATCGAACTGCAGCAAGCACAGCGAGGGCAGGATCAGCACCTGGAAACTGGGGCTTATTTCTGAAAACCTCATATTTGGGAACCAACTGCCTACCTCTGGATATTTGGAATATTAGCCTTGACATGTCTGAAAGTTAAATAATAAAGAGAGGAGGAAGGTTGCTACGGGGTGTTTGTAAAACACGTGGATATATTGGATTACCTCCTGTCAAAGAGTCAGTGTTCAAGCTTTGGACACCACAAGCCTTTTTTATCCAGACAAGCACACAAACAATACCAGTTTTGCTCTCAAACAAGCTGAAAAAACCTGAGGTTATAACTGAACAAGGTCTGCTCTGCCGTAACATCACGAGGGCACACACTGTTCCCCAGGAACGACTGAAGGCAGCAAAGAAATGATAACTCTTTAATCACCTATTTCTTTTCATCTGAGGGCAAAGAAAGGAAAATGCACTTGGCTGCTCAGAGCCCCAGGCTTTTAGGACGGGCACACTTCTCTCACTATTTTTTTGGCCATGCAGAGACCCGAAGTCAGTGGGAGAGCAGAGCAGTTCCCTCACAGAACCAAGGAGCTGTGGGGTCCCAGGGAGGAGGATTCCTGCTCCCAGGGCATCACTCACCGAGGCTGGAGCTTCACTGCTGCCCGTGGATGTCAGAGTGCTGGCAGTGACAGATTTCTTTGGCAGCTGAGGGCTGGCTTCTGGCTTGGCCTCCATGCTGCTCTTGGAGGAGCTGTCGTTGACTTCGTTTTCTTCCACGGGGATTTCCTCGCAGTAGCTGAGACGCCACAGAGAACACAGGTTTTTATATTTACCCCTCTCAGTACAGCTACAACTGGACACACAGAGCAAGTGAGAACAGTTCTGTGAAGTTTCCAGTGCGGCCAAGAAGCAGAAATGGCTCAGTGAAGCCCAGACTTTTCAGTGTTTATACACAGACCAACAAGCATCAGCACTTTCTGACCATGTAACCTTGTGACTGGGATGCTCTGGCATTTACACAGTTGCCCAGCTGGCATTTCAATCCCTACCAACTTCCAGGAGGAAATGGCAGGCTTTCAGTGTTTCAGGCATTACACATTTAAGGGCAAACTTCTGGCCACATCCCAGAACCTCTCACCAGGGACAAGCAGCACTCTGAGGTCTGCAGTATCTCCTGCTCTCCTGGGGCCATCTTTTCTTCCTCCCAGGCAGAGTTTCCTCCTCCTCACTCACCCCATTGTGTTGAAGTCATCATCAGGAGGCACATAGTCTTCATCATCACTGGTCAGACCCAGCTCGTTCCCATAACACTGGTGGACAAAGTGCCAGAGCTCCTTTGGACACAGAGGCTGAAAGGGAATGGAGAACAGCACACATTTGCACCCAAGAACGCTAAAACAGAGTGGAAGTTGGGAATTCCCATGGTCAGGAGTACACTGCTTGCCCTGAAAGGAGAAGTGAGAGATTCTGACACACCCCCCGATGGGAGGTGAGAGCCTTACACTGCACTCACCTCTGTGAAATCCCATTTTATGGAATTTATTTTGTTAGGCCGAGCTGGCTTAGTGATTGCCCCCATCAAGAGGTTCTTTTCACCAAAAAAGCCTTCACCATCAGCCCAGGTTTTGCCCTAAATCCTGATTTGGTTATTTTTCCATGCCACAATCTCACATCACTCAAGACTGTCAGAAAGCCAACACGAGGCTACACCCAGAGCAGCACATGGGATGAGATTTTCCACTCTACAGTGGAATAATGCCAGCAGCAAACCTGCATTTCCCTCCTACCTCTTCTGCTGTGCTTCCATTTAATATCTGCTACTTTACCAAGCCCCAGTGGGGGGAACTTACAAGGAAAATAACCTTACAAAGTTATTTTCCCCTTCAAGTTTGCTTAAATTAAAGCTGCCTGAAGAATCTCAGCTGCAGGGAAAATGATTTAAAGCAGCAACAAAGAAAAACACTTCCTGTTGCAGTCTGAAATCAAAAAGAGTTTGTATCCCCAGACACTGCTGTGAAAAGTATACACTTGAGATAAAAAGAGCAAATAAATTATCCAGAGTGCTGACAAAAGCCCAGTTTTTTAGGGATGCAGGTCAGTTGATCACCATATGACTGTGATCTGAGGTTCTCAAAATTGGGCCAGAACTTGTGATTTAAATACGTGGCACAGGGATAAAAAGGGATGGATTTTTACCCACGAGAAACTTATGACCAATGACAAAGACTTCTTGGTAATGAGGGAAAACAAATCCAGTGAACTTTTTCTGAGTTGCTGGTTTGAATTTCTTCCCATAGTAACTGCATGGGATAAGGCAGGAATTTTTTAATCCAGCTCCCAAAAGTAGCAACCAAAAGCATGGGAAAAAAACACCCTAATGAGGAACTTTTATCCAGAGAAATGTCTGACTGTTTCACCTTCTCCCCACACACACTCTAACTGGCATGTTTTATCAGGAAGACTGGAGCAGATTCTTTCTCCCCCTCTTGGAAAAAGAGCTCTGGAAGCCTTTCCTGTCCTTATCACTCCACCTCTCAGTTCCCATTTGCTCTGACCTTGAAACCAAGGGCACTGAACTTAGTCAGGAACTTCCAAAGGCTCCTCAAATTACAGCACATGGCCCAGCAGGAGCTGCCCAATGCAAAGCGATCCCTGTGCATCCCAAATGCTCCCCCGATTTTGGGGACAGGGTATTCCAGGGGCTGGATTACTTGAGCCTCCCAGTAAGGCCTGAACTCCAGCCAGGACATCCTGAAATGCTGGAAGCACTGGGACATCAGTCCCTGAGGCTGAGGAGTGAGGCCAGAAATACTCACCAGACTGTGGAGCAGATATTTGGATCAAATATGGGATATCTGGGGCCTCTGGCACAGCAGGAGCACATCCCTACTTTATTTTTAAACTATTTTAAGCCCTGAGTGCACCCTGCACCCACCACTGCTCCCCTTTGGGTTTGGGATGCCCTCAACACTCTTTTTCTGCCCTGCCTTGAACTCCACACTTCTGAAGCACAGATCTCTGCCTGCACACTGAGCTATTCCTCTTGTCTTTTGAACTGCTTTCTTCTGGGCTGCTTCACTGCAATTACAGCCTTCAAAAAAATTCCCTGCCAAGACCCTGTTTCCACCCCTCAGCAAAGGCAGAGTGGCACCTACAGGGTGTGCAGAGAATTCCATGCAAAAAGAAGGAATTGCATCTGCAGTTATGAACGTGCCCTGCCTAAAAATATGTGCCTGCTGTCCCAATGTCTTTTGAGGCAGGTTACATCCATCCCCTCCCTTCCACCCCACCCAGCAGTGAGGTGATGGTCTCAGTACCTTGTCAAGCAGAGCATTCTGCCAGAGTCTGAACATCATCATGTACGTCCTGTCTCGAGCCCCAAAGGAAGTAAAAAAGTGCTGAAAGGGAAGAAATGGGGAGAAAAGTCAGTTCAGAAAAGGCTCAAAAAAGGGAACATGAAGAGACAGGCTGGTTTGGATCCCTTTCCAGCTGCAGATCATGGAAGGACTGAGCAAACCATGCGGGATGTTTCACCTGGCCCCACAACCCCATCCGAGCTACGTGTGTTCCAGACCCAGCCCTTTCCCCGAGGTGCTTCCCCAGGCAGCACGACCACTCAGTTTGGAAAAACCCCACACCACACCGAACTCCCCTGCCCCTGAGAGCCATCAGAAGCCAGGGCTTCAAGGATGTACCTTTTCAGTGTCAGTGCAAACTTGGATGGCATTGGGAATGAGCCGAGCTGTTTTCTCCTTGGTCATGGAGCAGATGTCCTTCAAGCGAACGGTCAGCTGTGGGCAGAGCCACCCAGGAAGGAAAGAACACAGGGAAAAGACATGAGGTGACGAGAAAGACAATGAAAAGAAGTGCTTCCAGAGCAGTGTCAGCAAACCTGCTGACACAAAGCACACTGGCACACAGCCTGACAGCCTCACCAGTGTCTCCCAGCGGAAGATGTTGCTGTAGAAGCAGATCCAGTTTTCCGAGAGGTAGAGGCGGCCCTGCAGGAGGATGTCTCGTTGGAGAGCACATGAGTAATCTGTGGGTGGACAGCAGAGGGTTTAGGAGCAGCAAAACCAGACAGCAGGACAGCCTGAAGGTGAGGATGAGCGGCAGCACTGAGGGAAGAAGCTGCTCCACACAACCCAGCCGAGCCCCAGCTGCTGCTTCGGCCACTGGGTGATGTTTCCTCCCGAGGGCACATCACACACAGTCTCTCTCACTGACTGATGATCCTGCCTTATCAGCTGGCCACTCTGTAGCACCCTATATATGACTGCCAGATTTAATCTGTCTCCTCCATTTTGCCTTCCAGTGTCATTGTTCACTTCTCTCCCAGCTCGAGCATCCTCAACAATTCCTACCCCTCTGCTCCGACGTGCCTCGTTCAGCAGTGTGAGACACAGCCTGAGATCAGCAGTTACACAAGAGAGAAGAACAGATGCAATGTTCTTGCACTGGGCAGGCCCTAATCAGCTGTGAGGCCCAAGCCTCACTGGGCATGGGAAGGGCAGCCATGTGTGAGCAGGGAGCATCAGGAGGTGAGGAAAGAGGGAAGCTCTGTGCTGTTCACGTCGAGACCTGCAACCCCCACCACATGAGGCCACAAAGAACCCTCTAAGACTCTTTCTGAGTGTTAGAAGAGCACAAATGCCCTGTCAGTGTTTGAGGAACACTGGGGAGGAAAACATGCTCCTCAAATCATGAGGGAGCTGATCCCAAATTGGTGCTGCTCTCCCTGAAGGAAAACGAGTGGAACCCATCAGGAACAGTGAGGAGGGGCTCTGTCTGTGCACAACAGGCACAACGGGCTTGTTCCTTGGTGGCAACCCCTTTGAAGAAGGAAAAGCTGGATGCACATGTGCTGGATTTCCCCCCCCAGCAGGACAGAGCACAGCCCTGAGGGGCTGCACTTACCCACGATGAGACGCTCCGTGTCCGGGAGCTGCTTGAAGAGTTTCCTGAAATCCTCATTCCGTTGTTTGTACGTTGGACTCAACACCTGCAAATAACAGAGGGCCTGGTAAAGAGAGGGGCAGGCATGAGAACAGAGCCATGGAGAGGGACAACAGGAACACCTTGGGAAGGAGAAGGGGGGTCAGATGCACTCACAAAGCATGAGACCAGCTCCCATCACAGCCAACAGGGATGGGAGGGTTTGGGATTTAGTGCATGAAGTGAGAAGAAGAGGAGAACCTGACCTGGAAGAGCAAGTACAGGGTAGAAGGGCTGCACCCATATCTGCAGCCAGGAAGCTGTGGCTGCAGGAGAAATCTCCTTCCCTGCAATCCCAAACTGCACAAGGGACGACATGTGCTCTGTTTGCAATGCATCAGTCAACTGCCAATTCCCAGCTGAGCTCAGCTACCCCAGCAAGTAGGTGATCCAGTACAGCTGCAGCCCTGCCAGAGGAACTTGAGCAACCCCTGTCATCAGGAGCTCAGGAATGCTGCTCTCATCCCATCCCTCTCCCCATCAGTGCACACACAGCTATGTGCTGGTGTGACCAGGACACTTCTGTGGGGCTCAGAAAAGGCTCTCACAGGGACTAAACTGTGTCATGCACTTATTTTGTGCCCTGGCCTCACAGAAGGGCTCAGAGAACACGGTGCTGTTGGCTGGAGGGAGACCAGGAGCTTCTCTCTGGGATTTGCTGAACTACAATGTCGGTGTCCATGCCAGACCGTCTCCTCCACACCCTGCCCTGCTGACAGCTGCCCAAAACAGCCACAACAGCTTCTGAAGGCAGAGCTGCCCAAAATAGAGGCAGGTGCAAATTCTCATCTCCCAGATAATCTGCCATGTTCTTCCTCACACAAATGTAGGGAAGGTGAAGCCTCCTGGGATACAACCTCTTCCCTCCCCACCTCCCATTTCTTCCCAACAGGCCTTTCCTGTCTCTTCCAGCTACACAACACAAATCTCCCAGAGCAGAAAGGGCCCCAAAAATCAGAGGTAGCTTCTGTTTGAGACTGGTGGTGGAGGAGTCAGAGGGGTGGGAGAAACGTGAAGTTTATTTAGCATTACCCTCACAGAATTGCCAAATGCTGTCAAATCAAGGAAGTTTTGATTTTGGCTGCCAAATCACAGACAGCCTCCTGTCCCCAAAAGCATTCCCTCTTCCTCACACCAATTCAATGATCTATAAACAGTAGATTTCAACATGAGCTCAGCACTTCCAATACTCGCTTCAGTCCTGTGGGTCCAAAGGAAAAGGATCTTGCTTTGGAATCAAACCTGCCAAGCAGCAGATGACACAAATGTGAATTTTACTCACCAAACTTCTAGCCTGAACATCTGGAAAAGATCTTGGTCAGAGATGGGCTCCAGCAAGAGCCCAAGCCCAAGATTTCCAGGAACAAGCAGTCAGGATGGGAACGGAGTGGGGAACAGAGATTGCAATCAGCTCAGAGCTTTGGGGGTTCAGTGCATTAACACAGCCCAACTCAGCAGCAGCTTCCATGTGGAGGGGCACTCCACTCCCTTCCCTGCACTAAGGGATGTTCCAGCCTGCCTAAAACCTGTCCTACAGCAGATGCTCTGCTCAGCACCAGCAGTTCTGTCAGGGTGGCAAACGGTTCGGTTTAGAGACACTCACAGCTGGGATTCCATCTGATCCAAGGCTCACATTTCCTCGTGATAAGTCGACAAGTCCCTCCAGGTCCCACCGCAGACACGGCAGCTCTTGATCCAGCAAATGATCCCAGAGAGACCCACACTCCAGCAAGGAATCCATGGTGTTCCCTCAGCACTGGCACAGCTCCCCGTGTTCTCCAACTCTGCTTTTCCTGTTCCTGCTCCCACCGCTTCTTGTTTATGTCCAAAGTCGACAGAGATCCAGCAGCTTGGCAGGAGTTTAGGTGCCTTCCCCTGCCTTCCTGCTCACTTTCAGCTCCTCTGCCCCAGCAGCCCCTGAGGATCTCGGAGAGGACTTGCCCTCCAGAGGACTCTTTTCCAAGTGGCTCATCAGGGTAACGGTGCTGGCGGGCAACCCCAGTGCTCTCCTGCTCCCGGCTCAGCAGCTCCTTGCCATGGGCATCCCCTGCAGGAGCCCTGCACAAGTGCCCACAGCAGTCCCAGCAGGTCTGTGCAAGGCACCTGCAGCTCCTGATGTCCAGGGAAGGCAGAGCCAGCCACCAAAATACCTCCAACCCCACCGGAGCAGCCGGAACTCGCGGTCGGAGCCGCGGCTTCCAGGGCTCAACAGGCTGGTAAACAACTCCCACTCCAGCTTCTCCCCCCTCCTCTGAAACCAGAAAAGCAGTGATTCCTCCTCCTCAGTGTCTGCCTCGGGCTGTGCTCTCTAAGGCAGCTCCAGTCTGTGTGTGTCTCAGGGAAGGGGCGGGAGGGGAAGATCCCAAAATGACTCGCACATGCCTGGAGTCACCGGAGCCGGGTAATTCCGGCGGCCAATGCCCGGCAGTAACCCAGCCCGGCCCTGCCTCCCAGCAGATGTTTCCTGTCATGGAAAGTTGCTGGACAGAGTGTGCTGGGGGAGCAGCGAGGGGAGCAAGGAGAGACCAGCCTAAAGAAATCAGGAATCAGCCCTGGGAGACCCACACAGACAGGAATCCGAAGGGCTGCACTGCTCCTGTGTGCATCCCTCTCCCACAAAGAACAATAGGATTCTCTAGGTTTCATTTATTAGTCAGGTCACACTGGAAATGAAGGGCAAGGGCTTCCTTGCAAAAGAACTCCCTGCAAGTCCCAGGAAGACTGGAATTCCCTGTGTCCCTCTGCCCTTAGTGCCCAGCCTCTCCATCTCCCTGCTCAGGTACAGAAATGCACAGGTAAATGTTCACACCATGGCACCAGTGATGCTCAGCTGTGAACAAACAGGTAAAATCCTCATTCTTCCTAACAAACAGGGCACACAGGTCTCAAAAGGAGCCAAAACCAGAAAAACATCAAGCAAGCAACCAACCCAGCCTCTGCAGTGGCCTGGTTCCACTCCAGGCCAGTGACTGCAGCTTGCTCACTGACAGACACTCTGCCTGCTCAGCTGCTCCCCTAAATCACTGCTGCTCCCAGACAGCACACAGCTCTCTCCATTTAGCCCTGTTAAAAGGCACCAGTAGATCCATCTGCACCCCAAGATGAGGCAACAATCAAAAAAACCACCATTCTGTAGCCTGGGAAGGACTAAGAATTGGGATTACAGGCATCTGCATTGCTTTACTGAATGGCCCTCTTTGCTGGAAACTTCACATGGGATTTCATCCAAAATAAAAACCCACCAGGATGCTTCTGTCTACACCCCCCTCCACCTGCCTGTGCAGAGATGGATGACACCAGTGATGGGAAGAGCTGACCTGGAGGTGGAGGCAGCAAACATTAACTCTACTGCAAACAGAGAGAGACGGGACAGGACGGCACTGCCAGGGGTGGGGGGAGATGGGGAGAACAGGTGACTCCCCATGGTGACATCTCCCTCTTATACACAAACAAACCCTCCCCAGGAAGCCCAAAGCAAATTTTGCTGGGGGATGTGACAGGACAGGGAAGTTGGACAACACCAGAACTGAGAGATGTGTGGAATTGTACAGCACATGTCACAGAAAACGGGTGAGGAGAGATGGCAGGAGGCAGAGGGGAAAGGGGGAAGGAAAACCTCATCCAATTTGCATGGCTGATGGACCTGCTCTTATGTCTTTAGGGAAGATCTACATTGCTTCTGGAAAACTGCTGGAAAAGAACAGAACACATTCCCTGCTTGTGTGGGAGAGTTTTGACCCCACTGACAGCAAAGAAACCGGTCACCTGTCCCACAGCATTTTTTCCAAACCCAGTCTGGTTGCTCAGATTTTTCTTCTTTTTATTCTTTTTTCTTCTTTTAAAAGCAAATGAAGAGCAGAGGAAGATGCTGAAAAGCAACCACTGGCCGTGTGGGGTGGAAAATGGATTCTGTAATCACACCAGCACACACCAGAAGTTCACTTCTAATTTAGTGGCTCTACAACCCACCTGAGCCAGGCTGGCATCCCATACCCCTAAAGCCAAGGACAACCTGACAGGGTGAAAAACACCCGAGAGACAGCGAGTTAACGTTGCTCCAGAGGGAGTTTGATAAAATGGTCACTGGAACTTGAAAGAGGATTGTGCTGATTTAGAGAGAAAAAGGCTGTTCCACCCCTTGCTCACTCCCAGGCCTGGATTTCTGCAGTAAACCCCGTTCACATGGCTGCTGTTGCTGAGTGAGGCTCAGGCTGCCACTCACAGGGAAGGTGTTTCTGATGTTTTCCCTAAAATGATGCACAATTTCTCTTTGTCTTCACAGGGAACATTTTACTCTTTTCAACAGCTCAGTTTTCCCCTGCACTCTGGTACCTACAAGGCCTCCAAGAAGAAGAGACAGCACAGGGCTGATTCCTTGTGCTGTTCAGTCTTGTGATGGCTTGAGGTTTTTCTTCAGAAGCTCAAGGGCTGCCCAAAGGTTTCACAAAGGCCCCTTTGCAGCACCACGTTTCACCACAGATTCTCAGCCAGTTCCCAAGTCCTGCTGCACAGGTTTCCACTGCAGCTTTCCCAAAGGAAAGCCCTGGGCTCTCTCCTTTGCCTGGCTGTGTTTTTGAGGCTCAGAGCTGCCCTGAGTGCACAGCAGTTGTTTGCAGAGCTCCATGTGCACTCCTGTCCCTCTCTGTGCCATCCCCATTGATCTGTTCAGACCTATTGGGACAGCAAATGTTTTTAGTGGTGTTTAAGAACACTTGGCATGAAACGGAGCTCTTTGCCCAAAGCCCAGAGAGAAGGAGAAGAATGAAGGAGAGTTTTTAGCCTTGGCAGCAATATATCTCCAGTTTGGCTCTGATTTTAATGACATCTGCTGGGTGACAAATTCCTTCTACCAACTGTGGAGCTCCTGTCATCCCCCCACACACACAGCAACTCCTGTTTCGTGTCACCAGGGAAGTGAAACACAAGTTTCCCACCTCTCCAAGTGCAGCAGGTGTACAAAAAAAGTCACATCTCTGTTCCAATACACAAAATTACTGAGTAAGTCTGGGGGTGAGGTCTATTCTAATTTTTTTAATTAATTTAAAAATACTTTTTAAAATAAAAAAACCTGATTACTAATAATTAACCATGCTGACACACAAGTCCAAAGCCTAAGCCACAGCTGACCAACAGGGTTTTGTTCCATAGGAATCACAATTCTTGTAAACCAGAGTCTCCACATCCACAGTTCCTCACTAAAGGCACCACAAACACCTCAGGGACATTCTGCTCTTCCACCACGAGGACACAAACACAAAGCAAATCCCACAAGGTTGAGTATATTTAGATTTATTCTCCAACTGGGGTTCTCTTCTCAATCCCACAGTGCATCTGGACATCTTTGCACAGAAAGCACACCCAGACCCAGAGAGGGCAGGTCTGCAAACCAATCCACCACCTTGGGTCACCCCTTTTCTCCCACTTCTCAACCTGGCAGGGATGTCAATCCCAAAAAAGCACTGGTAGGATCAAAAGGAGAACACATAAGGCAAGAGAACAAGTGGCATTTTAAGGATAAAAAAAAAAACACAGAGAAAAAGGAATCCAGGAGAGGGAAAAGGGAGGGATGCAGTGCTACAAGGACAAAAAGACCAGTTAAAAGCAGCAGAAATCAAAGTCATCTTAGAAAACTGGTGATGCTCTGGGGATCTTTGAGGAGTCTTTGAGGCAAGGGCTATTTTTTGGTTTGTTTGCACAGTGCCTGGCACCCAGAGCTGCTGAGCTGGCACAAAGAACAGTGTGGAGGGTGTTTGCTCTGAGCACAGTGGAATTTATGTAAAATGAAAGTGGGGGAAAGGAAACTGTAAAGCTTCATGAAGAGGGATTCTCCACTGATTCAATTCTAGAGCTGCTCTCAGAGGGGAAAAGGAATGGAAGAATCAGAAGGGTCCAAATGCCAGAAAAATCCTGCCTGGAAGGAGCTGGCAAAGAAAGGAGACTGTGCATTAGCAAATTGGGATGGTAGTAATAATTCCAAGTAGGACTGACTGGCTTCTGGAGTTTGTGGCCCATCCATATTTTCACACTGCTGCTTTTACCTGGCCAGAATGTCTCTGCTAACTAGAACATGGGTTTGCTTTTTGTTTTTTTTTTTTTTTTCTAAAGGAAAATAATGGGAGGGGGGGGAAAACCACAAAAAATGCAGCCAGTGCTTACTCTCCGGATGTACTGTCTCTCATGCTGAAAATATATGGAGGAAAAACAAGAGAACAGAAAGATAAGATAGAGAGGACATGAAAACACAAGAGACCCACAGAAGCAGAGCACAGCAAAGCATCATGCACAGGGAATGGAGCTCAGCAGCTACAGGCAGAAGCAGTAATAGCACAGGTCACCTTTAGCTTGGTGACAGGTTCACATTTTGGCAGCAGCCTGCTCAGGCTGGTGCATCTCCATCCTCTATCTGCCACTTCTCCACTAGTTTGGCCTACTATGGTTTGTATTTTATTCTTAAAGCCACTGCCTCATCTGCTTCTGAGATCACTTCTCCTCCTGTCCGTGCTACCACCCCTGATTATATCCCACAGGCACCTAACTCTGCCTCTCACACCTCTGCCACATCTGACCGGCCAAAATCCCAGGTTCTGATGTCCCAGGCTGCAGGAGGAACTGTTGCTGAACATTAACAGCTGCTGCATTTGCCCACTGTCTGCTCTAGAGCACTCCAGGGAGGGGTTCAACCCTGCAAAGTGTGGTACCAGCTCTGTGCCACGACACCCCTGCTTGCAGCACCAAAACAGGGGCAAGGCAGAAGCAAAAGATGGTTTGTGTTTCTATGGGGTCACCAGAAAGTAACTCCTCTCTCACCCCCACACCACCCTGAGAGATGCAAAGGGCTTGCAGGGTGGCAGCTCTGTTTGTCACCTCATCACAACCCAGAGTGAGAAACCAGAGTGTGGGGATCACCAGGGGAGTGGCTGAACAGACAAAGCTCTTGCTCTCTAACTCCAGCATCCTTTCCCTCAGGATTCCAGGCCTCCTTTGCCAGTGCTGAGCCATTTCCATCTCTGTTTGGAAAGGGTCAGAGTGCCCCAGTGCCACTGCAAAGCCCCTTTGCACCTTCCCCCCACCCAGGCCCCCAGCCCACATCCACCCAGGGACAAGAGAAACTGGAGTACTTACATTATACCAACTCTGGCTTTTCTGTAAGGACAAAATAAAAGAGAAGCATTAGTTAGCACAGAGATCTCAGGATCAAAAAGAAAGAGGGACAGAGAAAGCAGGTCCAATCTGGTTTGTGTAATTAGTGGAGTGAGAGTGGGATTAAACAGAAGATTTCAATGGATTCCACAGTGTGGTCCAAACACAGTTATTTCCAGTTACAGGAGCAAAGAACAAATCCAGAAGCATGATTCCATGATAGGAAACAGTTCAGGCTAAGGTGTGCATGTCCACATGCACACACACACACACAGGCTGGCATCTTTTCTGCAGACCAGCAGCACCTGCTACAACAGAAGGAGCTCATCACCATCACCATCATCACCATTGCCAGCCGTGTCTTTAGGGGCTTCACTCTTCCACATTTGCTGGCTGGGTGGCAAAAATCACATTGCTGAACAGCCCCTGTGCAAATAAACCCTCAAAGCACTACCAGAGGCAGGGACAGTTCTACTCACAAAAGCCATCAGGCAAGTTTTTTCAACAGCATTTTAAAAGGGAGACACACACACACACACAGAGCCAGGGAAAGTGCTGAAGGAAATCATCACAAAAGCTAAGCAAGAGGGGGGAAAAAAAAAGGCTGGGATTTTTTTTTTTCTTTTCAGAATTTCAGCGCACAGTGTTTTGCATCATCTGCACATGTGATTTTTGGGGGGTTTTTTTGTCCTTATCATGGCATTTCAGGTGGTTTGAGAGGACAGGCCACACGTCACATTGGAGCACACGAAAGAGCTCAGCTTGGAAAGTCACACTCAGCACATTTTCAGCTGGAGGTGAGATTTACCTGCACGGGGAGAGGAAGGAATAAGCTTCCCACTCCCAGTCAGGGTGGCTTTCCAATGACACTGAGCAGAGCTGACAGGACATACAGGCATCCCACATTTTTGGGTGGAAATACCTCAGGGCACTGCAGCCTTTGAGCACTGAGGGTGCTCAGCTACAGCCAGGAACACCTCTCAGAGGAACAAAGCTGGGCTGTCCCCTCTCCCAACAACTCCTTGGGGGAGCCCAGGATAACAGACAAGGACAGCAGCAACATTTCCCTGCACTCTTCTCTTTGAAGCCACCTTGCTTCTGACCTTGGGAGTATTTTTCACTCTCTATACCCAGCTGGGGATGTGAAGGGAAACACACTGTTCTCTGCCCTGTAACAGAGAGTTTCACTCCGAGTGAAGCTCATGCTCACAGCAACACAGAAACCACCTGCACTTGGGCCCACAGAGGACCAAGGACACACAGGATGTTTTACCATAAAAAAAGTACATTCAAAGCGTTAATGAGAGCAGATTGGACCAAAGATTTCTGTGAAGACACACTGTTTTCTCCCTGCCATTCCAGCAAACGCAGCCTTACTGGGATCTTGGATTTCGTTCACGGAGACAAACATTTCTGAAGGATATTTTAAAACCCTGGGCGTATCTCCCAGTTTGCCTCACTGATCTCAAAACCCCCACAGCTACACAGCTCATGTCACAGGCTGAAATACAACAGTCTGATGTTAAAAAGAGGAAACCCCCCTTTCCCCAAATCCCAGGGAAAGGATATGCACTGCAGGGCTGAACACACAGATCGGCTCATCAGCTGCCCAGAGGAATTTCCTCTTGCTTCCTACACTTTTCCATACTTGGCCATACCCTCCATTCATAAAGGATCTGCCTGAAGTCATCCCTCCCTGCAAGTAGGACATGGAAAAAGGCCTTATGCAATTCAGTCTACACTAAAAAAAGAATCAGGGTAATTAACCCAAAGCATGCACACAGCACCTTGTCCTCAGGAGCACAGGGCCCTAAGATGGAGTGGTTTTCCTGCAGATTTGTTTTGCCATCTGTCTGCCTTTAATGAGCAAAAGGAGTAACTCAGAAAATTCCTGGGGAAAAGCAGCTCCTAATCAAGCTATAATTGGCACACTCAAGGCAGAGGCACTGCTGTCACTGTGCCTTCTAAATCAGGGTGCACACGCTGTGGTGGCAGCACAGCACAACAGGAGTTCACTCCCCTCTGCTGCATTAATTGCAGCAACTATTCCCCCCCTCTCACATTTGAATTCCCCCAAATTAAGGGGCTCCTCCATAAAGGAGCTCTGCAGGTTCTCCTTTTTTAAGCTCTTCCACACACAAAAAAAATTCTACTGGCATCAATAAATATACTGAAATCTATAACTACACTGGCATCCAAGGCTCATCTTTTGCCTCCACCAAATTTTCTAACAAACTACAGTAAGTTCAAAGAGAAGGAAGACTGAGTCCTTAAATCTCTCTTCTATTTTATTTACCCTTTTATTTTATACTCACTGACAGAATATAGGGGGATGTGAACTGTGAAAACCAAGAGACAGTAAAATGGAGGGGGAAAAGAAAGAAAAAGGAAGAAGATGTTTCTTACTTTGAGCAGGTTAAGTCTGTCATACTGGAAAAAGAAACCATAAGCATTAGAACTGAAAAGAGAAAATAAATAAGTAACAGAGGAATGGAGGTGCACACAGACATGGAAAAGATGGGACTGGTTTGCAGAGATGATGCTACAGGAGCAGAAAGCAGAGGAAGAGCTTTGGAGAACTTGAGCAACATGAAAAATGGAGTATTTTCCCTAAGCCTTCAATTAATACAGTGCTGCCTCTAAATCTCCACGGGTTAATAACCCCATGTTTGATACACTGCCATGGAAGATCACAGCTTTGCAGTGCAGATGGGAAGCAGAGGGTCACAACAGACAGAGTTCACCCTGAGAGCTTGATCCAAAGGAAGCTCCCACCTTCCAGCATCACTGGGAGCAGGATCACAGCTCACTCCTACACACTGCTGCTTCCAGGGGAACAGAAAGCTTGTGCCAAGTGAATGACATGCCATAGGGCTCCAGGAGCATCCCTAAATCCCTTTTACTGGGGACAGGGGCACAGAAACAGGGTGGGGCAGAGCCTGGAATATATTCCAGAGCCCTTTCTCCTGATCTGTGCCCTTCCAAAATCTCTGCTATCCACCTCTACAACACCCAATAATCAAAGAAATTGATTAAATTTATTCCCCAAACCCTCACCCCAGCCCAAAATGACCAGAATTTTATGAGCTGCAACCTAAAGGGGGATTATACCTCCCAGTGGGAGGGTGAATGAGAAGACACAGCCAAACTCATCATCACTGAAAGGACAGGGTGCAACAGTCGTAAGCTGCAGTAAAGGGAAATTCTATTTGGAGAGAAGGAAAAAGCCTGTTCACAAGGGTGGTTAAGCACTGGAGCAGGGGCTGGGGGATCTCCAGTCCTGGAGGTCTGCAAAAAGTGGCTGGCCAAGACTTTAGACTGAGCTTATCTTACCACATCAGCCCTGCTTTGAGAGAGACCTTCTGAGATCCCTTCTGACCTAAACTGTTCTACAGTCCCCAGGGCCTACATCAAAATTCATGTTTTCCCCTAACCTGATGTTAACCCTCAGCATTCCCCATTAGCTATGGGCATTGGGAACAACCTGAAGGATTTGCAATGGATTTTTTATCCTTGGGCAAGAGCAAGAGAGTTAAAAACACATATTTTGTTGTTGGCCAATAGCAAAAAAGGTGGGGTTTTCCTGAGTTTGGAAAGCTGTTCCAGAAGCAGCAGCACTGCCAGTAAAAGCCTGAGGCTGACACAGACCTAGGGGTGGTTTGGTCCATGCCACACTGGGGGACAGAGAGGAAAAGCAGGTCCAGAAGGGATTGCCTCAGGATGGAATCCAGTGCTTAAAAACTCCTGGTGAAGCGCTCCCTCTGATGGCAACGCTGCAGCACGACAGAACACACAGACAAAAGAGGGCAAGGGACTCAAGCAGAGCTGTCAGCAACTGTATAAACACAGCATCAAACTCATGGGCTCAAGCTGTTCCATTTCATTAGCCAGACAGGTTGGAAAATCAATTCCTCCTGCAGGAGATGCGTGGGGGGAGGAGAGGAGGCTGAGGAAGGAGAGTTTGAAATCTTTGTCCTTCTCTGCTCCCGACCTCTCCCTGTCCTGAACAACCACCATCATCTAAGTGGGGAGAATCAGGGGGTTTATTAGGTCTGAAATTCCTCATTTGTGCCAAAGAAAGAGCAGGGAACAGAGATCCAGCCTGCACACTGTGTTAGGCTGCACAGAGAGTTGGCCTTGATGATCCCTGTGGGTCCCTTCCAGCTCAGAATATTCTCTGTGTGTGTGAGAGAGGAGGGCAGGAGGCTCTGACAGGCTGGTGGGGGTCATGCCCAGGATCCCCTTCCCTCTGAGCATCACCCTCCTCACACTGGGACCAACCTGCCCTCTTGTTTCTCTAATTGTCTCCCAGTGGGTGGGTTTTGTCCTCCCAAAAAGCAAAGGGCTGGCTGCAAGCACATCACAGACAATTTACACATACATTGCTCTCTACCACTGTTATTCTCACTCCTAACAAACCTCTCCATAGCTTAGGTAAAGCACCTCCAGCTCACCACAGCCTGGCCATGGCCTGTCCTGACCCACACACCTCTGCTCCCCAGCAATCCTCTCTGCTGCTCCAGACCTGCACCTTCCACAGAGCTTCTCTCACACCCCACCTGAGACATCAGTCCCACTTCCTCTGCAGTTATCCAAGCTACAGGTACCAACACAAGACAGCCTGCCTGAAAAAAAAAGACACATAAAGAAGCTTCCAAGAGGCACCAGCACTCATCCTCTACAAGGATTACCACCAAGGGAAAAGCCAGCACTGCTCCCTGAGGACTTGCCTAGAATAAAAGCTAAGGCATCATCTGGGATGGATTCTGTGGGACATGAAGCCACCCAGGCCAGTCTGCTTTTAACTCTCCCTGTACACAGGTGGAAGTGCCAACAGCCTGGAACTTCCTCCAGTAACACCCCTTCTGCCTTTCTGATTTTTACACTCTTCTCAGGGCAGCACAGAGGGGTGAGATCCAACCTCAAACCATCTTATCTCCAATCCAAGCACCCACAGAGGGATCTTCTACTTGTGACCTTTCAGAGCGAGCCCATGAATTCTCACAATTCATCCGGGACAGGTCTGTTCTACCAGGTTTAAGCTGGGTTCACTTGAAATCACTGATCTTTAATATTTACATCACACAGGGAAGCGTGCAAGGGCAGTAAAGCTGAGACCACTGGCCACAAAACTGCTATTCATCATAAAAAGCATGGAAGAAGGTATGGAAAGCAATGCTTTTTTCTGGAAGTCATGAAGGAAGAGGAGAGAGGGAAGAGAAGGGATTATGGTTCTCAACCTACCAAATCCAGGGGATTTCTCCCTGGCAAAGGCAGCAGCTCATATCTAGGGAGGGGGAAAGCAAAACTAAAAGGCTAAAATCAGTTGGAAGTCATTGAGGGAGCGTGATGAACAGGCCAGTCCTCACTCTGTGTGAGCAAATATTAACGAGACGCTGGTGATTTAAGTGAAAGCAGCTTCCAGCTACAGGCACGGGGCTGAGCTCTGCTGACATTCTCACAGCTGCACCAGGAGAATGCCTGTGACTGGGGACACCACTCAGCACCTGAGTGATGGGACAACTCTACAGTGGGGGACAGGAGAGAAAAAAGAAGGCTTACTTTGGAGAGGCGCTTGTGTGACTTAATCGGAGAGAAAGCATGCAGGAATGAAAAGAGAGAAATTAGGGAAAGAAGAAAAATTACCTGGCAAATCAAGAGAAGGAAACCCCACAAACCCAACAGAGAGCATCACACCCCTCCTTTCCTCATGGAAAGCACCATGAATTTAAGGTAAGCTTTAGCAGTCACTGTTTTGGTAAAAGTCTCACTCCCATGCCCTTAATTCACAGCACTCTGTGGGCCAGGGCAATGCAGCTCATGTCTGCAATTCCCCCTCAGCCAGGACACCATTTCCCTGAGAGCATCCCCCAGTGGGGCCATAAACACAGCATGTCCTGCATCCTGCCTGCCTCCCATCCCATCCCATGGCTCGCTTTTGGGAACACAGTGCACGGGGTGTCATCTGGCCCTGCCGCCCTGGGACGGTGTTTGTAGGTCACTGTGTGCACAGGAAGCCAGGCTGACCTCGAGGGCAACTTCACAGCTCAAATGGTTCAGCCTGAAAAACCCTTCTCCCCCCTCTTTGGAACTCACACAACCCCCTCTCAGTGGGGAGAGATGAGCTCAGCCCAGGGAATGTGGGCCACTGAATCCTGTTCCTCCGCTGAGAGTGCCCACAAAGGGCAGTGGATGAAGATTTCTTGTGTGTGATACAGTCCAGCAACAGATCAGGCAGAGATCTAACAGCTCATTCTGTACAAGCCACCAGAGTTATGCTGTGACACTGTGAAGTTATTCAGGTTGAAATACTTCACTTCAGAAATCTGGAAGAACACAAGTGCACCTGACAGATAACTTACAACACATCCCTGATGTCAGGGTTACAACCAAAGGTATGTTTGGCTCCCAAGGGGTGTTTCACCAGCTCCCACTGCTCACAGAAAAACCCAGAGTTGCCAAACCTGAGAGCCTCTTCCTCAGCACAGCAAAGACAAGGCTGTTCCTAACATGGTCCAAGGACACGAAACCTTTCTAAGGAAAATAACACCTACCCTGGCCAAGCCAGCCATAACACTGCACTGATCAGAAGGAACAGGCAAAGGATTGGAAAACTGACTCTGTGCAACTTGAGCCTCATCTCAGAGGGCTTAGGCAGGACTGAGAAATGCACAGGCCCTTCACAGGCTGCACAGGGGAACTTTTATTTTTTCCATGGCACTCAACGATCCAGATGATGAAAAGCAATTTCAACAGCTGATTTTCAAGGTCTTTCTCAAAACCACAGAGCCTCCCAAGAAACAGGGCTCTGACTACAGTGAGTCTCTCTAAGCTGTTAAGGAGCTGCAGCACAAGCCACCAGCAGCTCCTGGACTCAGCTCGCTGCAAGGATGATGGAGCTGTGCTGAAGTTTGACCCCAGTGAGGACTTGACCCTAGTTAGGAAAACCTGACCCTGGTTAGGAAAACTCGACCCTAGTTAGGAGAACTTCCAGAAATACAACGGGGGGAGAAGGAGGGGAGTTTTCCAGAGGAACAGGAGGCGCAGGACAAAGCCAGTGTCCTGCACCGGGCAGTTCAGCACCGGGGACACGCGCCCACCTCGGCCAGAGCCACTCGCTCGCTGCTCACCTTGGAGTTCTTGGCCCCACTGCGGCCTGACTGGGAGGAGCAGCTCCGCTGGACACCCTGCTCTGGGGTGGAAGGGGACTTGTCTGAGGAGTGGTCCGAGCCTTTCTCCACCATGGCGTCTCCCGGGGCGTCCTGCGGCGTCGGGGAGCGGGAGCGTTTGCGCAGGATCGGGGAGCAGGCAGGAGTGCTGCGGTTGGAGTTACTGGCAGTACTGCAGGCAGGGAGGGAGAGAGAGAGAGAGACAGCAGGGTTAGAGACCCCCAGCTCAAACTGAAAGCAGCTGCACCCGTGCCCCGAGGTGTGCAGAGCCCACAGATCTCCCCAGCAGCACAGCAGACAAATCTGGCTTCCTGCAGCAACACACCCAGAGAATTCAGGCTGCTGGCAGTCACCATTTCCCAGTGGCAGAGGAACCACCACGGCCTGGCAGCGCCTTTCTCCACCCACTCTTCAGTTCATCTGACCATGAACTCATTCTCCTGTGGGCTCCAGGAGTTTCAAGTGGTGATCTGAGCTTAGAAAATCTCAACTTGGGCTCAAGAGCGAGGGAGACGTCAGTGTTTTCTCGACACACTCTCCCTCCTTGACTTTCCCTCAACTATTCTCAACAGGATGCATGAAAATGGGGTCACACCTTTCAGAAAACACTCCATTAAAGGTCATCAAACCCCCAAAACGCTGGGGCACTGGGAGGGAGGTCATGATGACAGACACTGCAGTCATGAGTTCCTGTACAGAATCATCCTTTCCCACCCCAGTTAGAGCTGGGTATGAGAACGTTTTGCTATAACCTAAAACCTTTCATGATTTAAAAAAACAAACAAACAAAGTTCCCCTTTCATAAAGGGAAAAGCAAGACCTTCTTGAGTCTTACAGAAATTATGAGATGTTTAGGAGAATGGAACTTCTCCTCCTCTACCCTCAGCAAATGCCCCAACACCTCAGTCAGAAAGTAAGCAATACACACATTAACACAGAACAGGAAAACTCAGATTTCCTCACTGTTCCTTCTCTTTTGATGCCTCTTCTTCCTGCCAGACTCTTCATGCTACATCCATTTTTCCCCACGTCACTCATTTCCTTCAGCAGCCAAACCTATTTCTGACCAGTCCAAACATCCCCGAGGCTTTTCCAGCAGCCTGCAGGTTCCAGTGGAACCCGGGCTGATCCAAACATGAGTTTTGTGCTAACTCTGCCATGGTTTGGTACCCTGTTATCTCATGAGCAGTAGCAAACAGGCCACATGTGAGTGACAGAAGAGCAGGCAATAGGGAAAGGATGAGGGAATTACAACTGCAAGGGATTCAATTAAAAAGTCAGTACAACCAGACTCTGAAGGGCTATAATTTAAGCCAAATTATATACAGCAAACTGAAGCTTCCTTCTCACACTTATACACAGTGAGGTACTTAAAATGGATCACTTCCTTTCTGAAAATCTCGAAAAGCTGAACACGTGCCTGAGGTTTCATCAATTCCCTGATAAAAATCATACCCACCCCTTTAGCTCTGAAGATGCCAAAACCATTTTACACAACAGACAGGAGCAGACAATGCAACACACTCCTGCAGCAGTTATCAGGCTTGGCTTGGCTTGGTTTAGCACTGGATGAACTGGTCTCATAAATCATGCTCTGTTTGCTCACTGCTTGTGTAAACCCACAAGTGATGAGACCTCCCCTGAACAATCTGCAGAAAGCACACAACCACACTGCCTGTGCAAACACTGACAGAGCCAGATTTCACAGGAGCTGGCAATGGGCAGGCACAGCAGCATGGAGCCTCCCAGAGACCCCTCAGAAGATGCTTTCAAGGACATGAAGTTCATACAGAAAACGAACAGAACCTGGGTTTGCAAAATGTCCTATAAGCAGGAAGTTGGACTGAGTCACAGACTCTGCTCTGTTACCTGTTTTTAATCAGAACAGTAAAAACGTGATTGTTCAAATGCCACCCAAACCCCAAGTTAGCTCCAGTGCAGAAACAGGCAGAGTAACCCCACCCTTAGCTTGGTTCTTCACAGCTCACAATAAGCAATGGCACATCTCATGAGTGTCGTGAATTGTCACAGCATCTTGTCCTGTGTCCTCCCTTCGAGATTTAATCCCTCCAAATCATCTTTGAAACAAGAGACTAAAGAAAAGATGATCTGCACCATCCTCCCAGCAGCACTGCCTGCAACAGTTTGGGTATATCAAAAAAGTCAAACTATCAGGAATTTCTTAGTTATTGAAACTTTATAAAGTGCCAGGTTTCTTCACAGACTTGCAGCTGATCCAGTTAAAGTGGGTATTTCACCTTGGCTGTCCTCCTGCTGCTCCTTCTCCTGCCTAAACTCACTTTTTAACAGCCCAACAGAGCTTATATTAGTGGTACTAAAACTTCAAGTTATCAGCAATGGTTCCAGTGATGGAAATGGTTCTGAATTGCCATTTCTAGGCTCTATGTAGAGTTCTAGTCAAAAACTCTAAATTCTGAGGCCGAATTGGTCCTGCTTGCCCCCAGCAGCCTTGATGCAACACAAGCTGCTTTATGTGAGGGGTCCCCAAAAATACAAAGCCAGAATTTGAAGCCAGCGCTCCTGACTCACACATCAGCGGGCTAATTTGAACAGATGGACTAATTTTACTTCTACAGCTCTACCAACCCCAAGTTTATCATGCACAGCCTCCGTCTCACTTTCGGTTCTTGCAAGTTCATACCCACAGTTTCACTTTGAGTGGGAGCTTTAAGCAAACCCTACAAAGACCAAGTCAAATTCACTCAAAGTTCTGTTTGCTCTCAGGTCACAGTTGTGAGATTATTACTGCTACTCAGAGTACAAATCACTCAAAACCAGGGTTCACAGATGCATCATGTGCACGTGAAGCTCGAATGAAACGCCCTAGAAAGTTCTAGTTTCACTCTTTTTATGGTCTTACAAAGCCTCCTCAGGTGGGTTTTTCAGTCACAGTTGAGTAACCCCCACAGGGGCAGAATCAACACTAACTACCCTAAAGCTGACATGTATAGATTAGTTCATATTACCACAGCCACACGTTTTGGTGCCAGCCCTGCCAAGCACAACCTCAGGCAGATTCCAGCTTCCAAGCTCGTTTTCCAGTCATTTAGCACCTCTGGCATGCTTTAAAACACTAAATCCATCCACACAGGTTGTGTTTGGGATGTAGGGATTATCACCTTTGCAGGGATAGGGGGGGAAATAACTTCAAGGGCACCTTCTTGGCTCTCCCTGAGGTCAGTGGCAGAGCTGACCAAACACTGGGGGTCTGATTCCTCCTCTGGATAACTGGGAAAAGCTCAATATTTCTCACATGAGGGACTCCACACACCAAGAGTCTGTTAATTCAGCCTTTCAACTCTAGGGCAGCGAGGATGGGCACAAAGGGCACCGAAGCTGCAGCTCCATCCCCCCCATCCCCTGCCCCTGCCCCGAGCCCCTCAAAACTCGGCTGCTCCTGCTCGTTCCCTGCAGTTTGAATCCAGCCCAAGGCACAGCCATGACCAACGCTTTCTGCGGTTGCCATGGCGACCAAGGCCTCGCAATTCAACCAGGAATCGACGCCTGAAATGCCAAAACGGCCTGACCCACTTCGAAAAAAAAAAAAAATAATAGTAATAAATAATGCTTTAGAGACCTAATTGCCCGGAGAGCATTGAGGGCCTCACATCCCCCCGCAGCGGAGCCGTCAGTGGGTGAAACAGCCCAAGTGAGGGACAGAACACAAACAAGCCCACCTAAGCTGCAGCCCCTCGCTCCGAGGGGAAACCCTGCACGGGTTATATGAAAGCACAGAAAGCTGATTCTGTCTCCTTGGTTTAAATCCTTGCTGTGCCTAAGAAAAACCACCCTGTCCTGGGGTTGGAGCCGCGGGAAAAAATGCCACGGGCAAGCGTGATGTGGATGGGAAGGGGCCAAACTCTGTTCAGACGTGGAGGAGTCTCTGGAGCAGCACAATGAAGAACCAGCAGCCTTCCAGTCTGGGAAAGGGTCTACAAGAAAGCTGGAGAGTGACTCTGTCCGGAATTGTAGTGATAGGACAGGGCATAGTCCTATCATTACATGGTAATAATAGGGGCAAACTGAAAGAGGGGGAGTTCAGGTTGGATATACGGAAGGAATCCTTCCCTGGGAGGGTGGGGAGGCCCTGGCACAGGTTGCCCAGAGAAGCTGTGGCTGCCCCAGCCCTGGAAGTGTCCAGGGCGAGGCTGGAAGGGTCTTGGAGCAACCTGGGCTAGTGGAAGGTGTCCCTGCCCGTGGCAGGGGGAGGACCAAGATGATCTTGAAGGTCCCTTCCAACCCAAAGCACTCTGTGATTCCACAAGCTTTTCTTCAGCTGGTGAAAAAGAACAAACACTTGGCAATGCACAGACAAGCCATCTGGTCATACCCCACCCTGGGACACAAGGCAAGACACAGAAAGGCCACACTTCCTCCTCCAACAGCGTATTTTCTGTAAAGATCTGGACCAGCTGATGAACAGAGACTTCATCAAGCAGTCACTTCTGGGGAATCCTACAGTTTGTACTCCACAAGTGCAGCTTGGTGTTCTTACAGCCACAAAGGAACCCTGAGGACTCTGTGCAATGCTCTCATGGAGAACTCAACAAGAAACCTGCCTTAGTTTGAGCCTGTTAAATAAATTCTGCATGAATGACATTCAAGCAGCCCCGAACTGACAGGAAAGTCTGTCCATCCTACCAGATGTGAAATAACCACCGTGCCCACCACTGCTACACAGCCATCCCTGGGCTTGAGGCAATCACCCTGCAACAGTTCCTCCCCAAATTTTGGGTGTCCCAACAGCCAGAAGGGCACTGTCACAGCACCGGTGGCTACAGCCACACTGGAGGACAGCAGCTCACTGTTCTCCTCTCAGGTAGTGACACACACACAGCAAATCCATTTGAACCTGCCAGTTGCAGGATGTGAATTAAGAATTCAGCCAGAAGCAATCACTTTGTGTTGCCAAAGGATTTGTAACAGGGGCAGATCATCTAAACAAGCAGCAGCTCCGTGTACACAGCATTCCCTTCACTGTGATCACCAGCTTCTCAGAGGGTTTCTTCCTCAAGAAAGTCCTGATCTGGAAAGCTAATTGGCCTCCAAGTCCTCAAAGGAACTTGCTCTACAAGAGTAAATCTGCAGCTGCTCAGGTCTCCCTGCAGCCCATACAGCATCCACCTGATAGAAGGCTCTTCAAGGCCCCAAGTTTGTGTTACAAAATTGAGCTTAATTCTGAAAGTGCTGAGCACTGTGTTCCCAAACCAGCAAAGAAGAACATATTTAAGCAAATATTTACCTCTCTGTGTCTGAGATCTATGGGCTGTGAACAGAAAGTCAAGCCTGTGCCTACACACTTTCCTAAACAAGACCAAAAGAGATCCTTGAGCATCAAACAGAACTGCACTGATAAAGTCTTGAAAAGGGCAGGAAAGGCTACGAGGTCAAGGAGGCACCTCAAGCCTGGCTGCAGTACAAAAAGAGTTAATTCTCCTCAGAAACAGCCACTAAGGGGGTTAATTAGACGCCTACAAAGATACTTTTCTGCAATACAGTCTGACATCAGTGCAAAAAAGAGGAGACTCAGAAACTCATTATGCAGTCTCTCAAACAGCAAGCAGATGGTAACAACTTTTGATCACCAACCTACACTCACTTCAAATTGATATTCCAAGAATGAAAACCTCCATTTATCCTCCAGCAATTCCCTGGGCTTGCCATTGCTCTACAAGCAATAACAGAATGCTCTACTTCTATTACATCTCCCAGCAAGAGAGACAAAAGAGAAAGCAATAAATCAAAAAGCAAATGACACCTGCAGGGCTGTAGAGAAACTGAGTGTTTCATGACAACTGCTTTGAAGAGAATCATAAAAATAGCCTGCCTTCTGCACGTTTTTGGATAGAAAAGTCCATCCTTGCTCAAGATTTTCTCGGTGTGTTTTGATGTTTCCCAGAACAGTGTCCTCCGATGACATTCAATCACATGTTTACATATTCATGAAATAAAATTAATGCAATTATTATGCCTCAGAGGATTAGCAAATCACTGCAAGCATTAGGATGGAACTTGCCTTCTGCCCACATGCAGCAGTGCAAGGTTGGTCAGATGCATTATTAACCATGTCATTGTGTCCCTCTGAATCACCCGATCCCGGTTACCACTAGAGACGGACGATCAACTCCGTGGACAAACGGCCTCATCTCCTACAGAAACTCCCACTGTGCTGGGTTGGAAACAACCTCTCCACTGCTCCCTTCCTGCTTGGAGTTACTGCAGAAATGCCAAGAAAATTGGACAATCTTTTTGGAAATAGAACAGGACTGATCTGAGTAATACTGTCTAATAATGCAAGTCACGATTTGGAAAGGATCATTAATCTGCAGAGAACCACCACATGTTATAAATCACACACTAAACCCCTCCACCACTCACAAATTAATAATTCCATTTGCTCCAAAGGAAGAGAAACCACATGAAACAAAGTACAATGGGTAATACAAAGAAATCTGGGAGGCAATAAAGGGGAAATGGCACGAAGTAGGACTTTCACATCCCCCTGAAGCTGATGGTCCTTCAACCACAGCCCCAGTGTGGTTACCTGCAGGTCACCCAGCTGTGCTCCCAAAGGAGGAACAGATCCAGGCTTTGTTCCCTGTCCTCCCCACCTAAATGTCAGCATTGTCATTACCAGCAAGAACTGCAATATCTGATGCTGCCCTCAAAACCTCCGAGCCTGGAACCTGGGGCAGAACAGAGCTCAAAAGTCTTGTTTAAAAAATAAATATAATTACCAAAGACACTGTTAAGCCATCTTGGATGTGAAGAAAGTTTTGAAAACTTGACAGAACAAAGAATAAAACATAAAATTAAAATAAATCCAAGCATGTTTATTTTAATCCTCATTATTTCCAAGCTAACACCAAAATCTTTCAGTGGTTTGGGGACTCAACGTTGCTGCCTCACATCAGTCCACGTGCACTGTTCCAAGGGAGAGTGAGAATATTGCAATACAGCACTAAATGGCAAGTGATAAAGATCGAGGCTCATTTCTGGATGAGGATGTAGGTGTGATCCCACATGACCTCAAGAAGAGCCCAACAACTCCTCCCTGCTACCCATCTTCAGCAAGGCTGGGAGAGCCCAGGACTTCATCCCCAGCACAGGGATTGTCGCCCTGAACACATTCCAGTCTTCTGGCAGGGGGTTTAATGAACCACAGATGATTAAAGAACATCTTCTCACAGACAGGGTGGGGGTGGACAGGGATATTGAGCATCTCAGGAGCAGAAGACAAAGCAGGAGCTCTGCATCTTCCCACTCACTCCCACTGCTCCTCAGCATCAGCTTTTGTAAGTTCATAAAAGATGATGTGATCTTCAAAGCTGGGATTAAATTGATTTCTTTTGTTCATTCCTTGCTGTTGCCTCCCTTTACCATTCTGAAAACAGCAATGCAACAATTCCACCTCCCTCACCCTGGTGTCTCCATGCCATTCCCTCTCCTTCACTCTATCCCTGCAGCAGCACTGTCCAGCTCCCAGTTAAAATTAGAGAGGGCCAGGGGCTGCAGCTGATCCTGGGAAGAGTCAGAACCCCTCAGTGCAGGAGTCACACACAGTCCTTTGTCCTGAGGACCTGCTTCAGGCTTGTCCCCCCACCTGACACATCCTCACTTGCTTCATCCACTGGTTATCAGTGGCACGGGCAGCTGGGGGTTCCCCACGGCAGAACAGGAATGGCATCCAAAGTTATTGCACTGCTGTAAAACACATCCCTAAGATCTGCCTTGAAGTTTCCTCCCGTCCTACTGAGTCAAAATCACAAGCCCCATCCTAAACCTACCAGCTCCAGAAGGAGCTCTCCCGCAGATGCATGTGGCTTAATGAAGCGAGGGAACGGGAATATATTCTCTTTTCTGAATGGTGATTTTCCATGAGGGACAGGACAATGCTAGTCATAAATAATCTAAGAAAAAGCAGCGTTTTAGGGGATTCGGCAGATTCTCACTGCTTATAAACACACAGAGTGCAATGAAATAAATAAATAAATAAATAAATAAATAAATAAATAAATAAATGCCACCTGTACAGAGTCTGGAGCAGAGCCTGAAAAACAAACCCTGCCTCTCCCCATCAGTGCAAATACACAAACACAGAGAGGAACAGAGCGGAACCGTGCGAGTGCTCCGAGCCCTTTCCAAAGGCAGGGAGCACATGGGCAAACAAATACACCATATTCCTGCAGCAGCTCCTGTGACGCATCGCCCTGTTCATCCCACCCCGACCCCCTCCTTGGACCCAGATGTGATGGGAGGGATAAGTGTCCCCATGGGGATGGGGGATGGGGGAGACGGGAGAGGAGGGGGGTGAGGGGAATGAAAGCTAAAAAAAAAAAAAAAGAAAAAAAAAGAGGAAAAAAAGAAAGAAAGAAAGAAAGAAAGAAAAAACAACCAGCAAAAAAGGATCTGCTCGTCGATCGTTCGCAACAATCGAAAAGGCTGTTTTAGCAATTCCGCTGCAGGAGAGGGAAAGGCACGTGCAGGTTAGACAGAAGTCAAGAGAATCTATGCAGTAAAGATAAATCTTAGGAGAACTGAAGTTTACTTAGGGAGGG
>JAWWLV010000075.1:3612534-3650328 GCA_035041135.1 Platyrinchus mystaceus
ACAAGGGGGTGGGAAAAAATTAAATAAATTAATTAAAAAAAAATAGATCAGCCTGCGGAAGGGTAAAAAGAGACGAAGCATCTCTGCAACGTGATGTCACGCTGCCTACTGCTGCTGCTGCTTTCGAGCCCCCCGAACAGAAAGGAGCAGCAGGAACCAACATGGACTCCGGATTTAACGTGCCCGGGGACCGCGGGGGGATCGGCCGGGTGTGCGCTCAGAGCAGCACCGAGCCGGGGACACGGGGGGGACACAGGGGGGACACGGGGGGACACGGCACTGACCTGGCAGCCATTAGGAGGGAGCGCGGAGCGGCGCTCAGCCGGAGCGGGGCTCATTCATTCGTGCGGGCGCGCAGGGCGGGCCGGCGGCGAGCTGGGTCGGTGCTCACCCCCCCTGCACCATCTCAGAGCCCTCGCCCGGGGCTCCCCGAGCCCCCCGCCCGCCCCGCCGGGGATGCTGCGCCCGCTCCGGCCATGGCTGAGCCTCCCCCACCCCCCCCTTCCCCTCCCCTCCCTCCACCCCTCGCCCCGCTCTTTGTGGCGCTGCTGCTGCTGCCGGTGGTGATGAGGATGTTGGCCGGTGCCTGTTCCTGTCGCTGGCAGCGCTTTCACACACTCCTGCACGCACAGACACAACACGCACACCCCGCACACGCCTGCGCAGCCTCCGCGCTGCCTTTTACATAATTCATCGCCCTCCGAGCCTTCCTCGCTGGCATCAACCCCGGAAAACCGGGGGAAAACCAACCCTAACCCTGACCCTACCCCTAACCCTCGCCCTTCTCCTTCTCCCCGGGTCTCCCCCTTACACCCGCGGCTTTTGGGATGCTGCTCGCGGGGTTGAACCGAGTTCCGAGCCGGCAGGTTTTGGACATGCCCGTCCCGGCTGGGCACACGCGGCGGTGGGAGCAGCGTTTCAAAACCTTGTCGGCGTGTCAACACAGGAACAGCCAGGGAAATTAAACCCTAATTAACTGGTGGAGCGGATTATCTACACGCTCATTCAGAATTGAGGTGACCTCAACTCAATTTAGCTTGCTTGGGCTGGGGAGCTAATTTGGTTTCTTTTTTCCATGCCTATCCGTGTGTAAACAGGCCTCGGATTTTTAAAGAAACATTATCAAGTGAAGTTTAGAACTCTACAGTACAGCAGCATTAGTACATGGTGTTTCTTTGAGGGACACACCACTATATATCCCTACACATCTGCTTATGGACATCTTTATTCCAGAAATAAGGAGGAGGGTTCCAGTCCCTCTCAAGGGCTCTCACAGAACAATAAAAATTAGACACGCTGAAGGGTGACAAAGAAGAGAGCAAAACAATCAACTAGCCTGCACTCTTCCTTCCAGGATATGAAATCAGACCTTGTGTGAGCAAGGGAATAGTGCAGAATGACCTGGACTCGAGCACAAATGTCCACGTGTGGAATTACACTGCCTTATTTTACTCTGGATGCTGTGAATGGCCCCCTCAGGGACTCACTGCTCCCCACTGATAACAGGAGGAGCTGTGCCTTAAGTGATGTAAATACTCCTCACTCTGCCCTTCCCTTGCTTGTGTTGCATTTTCCCTCTTCCATACACAAGGTTGGCCATTTTCTCTTCTCTTTACAATCAGTCACAGCTTTAAGTGCTAATTCCAGAGAGAGCATCTTTCCCAAGGGCTGATTATCCATCATTTTGCTCTAATCAAAATCAGTGGGAGCAGGAAGTGCTCTGCTCTCAATCACATCAGTGCTCCAGCAGACTCACATCAGCTGTGCAATTCAAATGCTGAAAACACCATCACCATACACGTTTTTATCTGGATGCTCCAACAGCATCATCACCTTCATACTGCTCAGAGAATACACCCAGTGTGTTCACTGTGTGTGTGCCACTGTTTTAAGAAATTAAATGATTCCTCACCTTGATGTCAATTTTGTTGTTTCAAATGCTCACCCAAGTTTGAATTTACTGGAGAATTTACAAACATTTTTAAAGGAAATGGCATTTGTGACATACGAACTTTCCCATCCCCTGTGCCCAGTGCAACAGCACCTCAGATCCAGGGACGGTGTGATTCCCACTGAAATGTGTGTCTAGGATTGTATCCAGGTTCAATGAGTGTATAATTTGGATTACAGAGGGCTCAGATAAGAGCAACCACTAAAGGCAGTGGCACTGAATCCATTCAACACAGACTGGAGGCCAAGATTTCAGTGATCACCTGGAACACCAGTTGGATCACACTGGGGAACAGATGAAAGTCCTGACAGCTGAAGCTTTCAGACAAATTCTGACTAGACAAGAGAGACCTATTTTTGGAAGCAAACAAAACTACCCACTGTAACTAATTCAAGGCTCAATTATCCATCTGTGGCAAACAATATTATGCAAGGGTTTGTCTTCTGCTAAATACTGTTCTGTACCTCGAACCAGAATCAGTTCAGGCAAATCTTAGACCTTGCATTCAACAGGACTTAGAGTGAGATATCTGAATGGTCCCATTTTGTTTTACAGTCTGTGAATCTTTCAGTGTGTTGGTTTTTTTCTTATGGCTTTCAGAGAAAGTGAGAAAATAGTTAAAACTGTGATTCTCAGCCTCTACAAATTTTGATATGTTTTGTCTGAATGACTATTAAGGTTTGAACAAAATGCTGGTTTTCAACAGTCACAAGAGTTACACTGACCCAAAAGCTCTGATGAAACTCAGATCTGGAACAATGGAAAACACACAAAGCAGGTCATGATTAAGACTAACCCACTCTCCAGACTGTCAGGAGGGAAGATGAATCAAAAGTTCTGCTTCCAAAAGCACTGTAAGAGCAGTAGGAAAAATGCAAGACTTATTTAGAGCAAAGCTCCTTAGGCTTATCTCCCATGGCGAGCAAGGGGCAAAGTTATGGGTAATTTAGAAAATCACGTGGCACCTCAAATGCTTTACAAACCTCAGCAGATCTGCAAAATTCCCCCCAGAGCTTTTTGGAAGGAGTAACACTCCTGTTAGGTTTCTGGGTCTTTGCAGCACCATTCCTGGCACTTTGAAGGCAGCTTGTTTCACGGTGGCAATACTTAGATAATAGTGAAGTGAGAAGAGGATGTTTAAGGAAGCTCTTAAGATGTTAAGGATGTTTAAGGACCGTAAAGCTACAAGTTCCTGTTTTGTTCAAGAGCTGCAGGACACATTTTACTTGCAAGGTGTGTCAGTCAGCCCTTGCCTCGGTGTTCAAGGCTCAAGACAAGCACTAGGAGGTTATTTCAGGTGTGAAGAGCAGCTTTAGGAGGGCCTCACTGCTGAGCTGTTCATGGCAGGACATGACCACACACCACAGCCTGACCACCACAGCACTCCCAAACCCTACAGAAGGTGCAAAGCCATAAGTGAGCATAAAGGATGCTCTAATTCAGGGCATGCCTGTGTCAGGCCCCTCAGTGTCCACCAGCAGTGTCTTCCCTGCCTGCTGGAGCCAGTGGCAGGGCTGTTTTGTGCTCCATTGTCTCAGGCCCAGCAGTAACACAAGCACACTCATACATTTTGCATCCCTTGCATCTCCCAGCTCAGAGGAAATGAGGCACTGTGTGAGTAATTAAAGCCCGGGGCTGATGACAGATACCCGTGAGACAGAGCAGGGCCTGAGTGCCCAGGCCATCCAGTGGGTCTGAGATCAACTCTACACCCACCTGGAGCAATCTTACCCTCCCTGTAAGCCACACCAGGGATGCAGAAACAAAAAGAAGCCTTTAAAAGTCTGTCTGCAAAACATCAGGGAACAATGAGCACCTGGGTTTGAAAACACGTAAGGGTTTCTCATTTCCCCTTCCCCAATAATTCTTTGTCCACTTTTAATAAGTTCTATTTTGAAAGTTTAAAGCCATTGGGGCAGCTATCCCCCAGCATCTCTGCTTTTCAGCTGAGTCTGGAACAGAACCAAAGGACACTACACTTTCCTTGTAGTTCTGGGCTTGTCTTCAAAAAGGCACATCAGACATGTCAAGAAACCATGTCCTGAGGGAAAACTCAGTGCTGCAACCTCGAGATCTGCAAGTAGGATTAGCATTAGTGGGCAACTGATACATCTGGGTGGTAATTAGTGTTTAGCATGTGGGTTTTTTTGCTCATACCACTGCTGGGGCTCAGCAGCTGCTTCTCTCCTAGGAACCCTCTTTCACTATGAGTGGATGGACTCCTGAATGCAAAGCATGGCCCAGGGTGAAATGTGGTCCTGCTCACTGAACATCCTTCCAGCCTCCAGTGGGTGCTACTCCTCAAACTCCACAAGGTTCTCACCCCCTTAAGCAACAAGGAGCACTGCCAAAGCTCTTCCTTTCCCCCTGCAGTGAAAATGTGTCTCCTAGACAGGTACCAGACTAAGCAAAAGCCTTTTTAGAGCACCCTGAGCCAATAAATTGCATTTTCATGGAGTCAGATACAGTGGCTGCTAAGAGCTCATGGATTGCTACAGTAGTGGGGGGGATGGAGGAGGCAGAGAATCATGTGCTCACAGGCATGGGGAGGAAGAGGGGGAGGAGGAGAAACAAGGAGAGAGAGAACAAAGTGTCAACATCTTAACTGGGACACACAAAGAGCCAGTTCTTAGTAAGAACTTAATCCAGGATTAACAAGAGGTCAGCTACCTCTGCAAGGAGACTGCACTAAAAGGAGCTAATTAGCTCTCCTTAATTGCACAAAAGAAACCACACAGAATTAAAGGCATTCACAAGTAGCAGATCCCACCTCACCCAGGAAACACAGCCCCTCTACCTGTTGTCCACAACACCATCCTCAAACAATCAGCACGTGGGAAGCCAAAAGCAGGAAAGGTGCAATGATGTTGGGGAAAAGGTTCAGCACCTACAAGTGCTGGAATGAGAGCTGGAGCCTACACCAGCCAGGACAAGTGGGTTTAGCATGGATCTTTTAGCCAGGATCTTTCTAGACAGTTTCTCCAGTTGCCATCACATGTGGAACTGCTCAAAATCCCTGCAGGTTATCACTTCAACAAACAGTACTATCCACAAGGATATTTAGTGCAGTTTTAGCCCTCTTTAATTCAGCCTGATCCCTGAAAATGAGGAGGAACCACTTCACTTTGCTCTCTGTAGGTTGAGACCAACAGAGTCCCCGTCCCAACACGGGCAGGCACTGCCCCCTGCTCAGGATCAGTGGACAGCTCACAGCATCCTGGACATCACAGCTCCAGGCCTGGAAACCACCACTCTGGAATGATGCAGTGGGAAAGGCTGGCTGAGCTGACCCCCCACCAATGCAGTGTCTTGAATTTCCAATCATATATTACAAAGACACATATCATAAGTCCTCATCCAGCTTCCACTTGATCCTAAATCCATCTGTTTTTTGCCATGAAGCCATTCCACGTTCTGTTCTCCTACACTGATGATAAGCTGGTGCATATTTTACCCCAGAAGCCCTTGCACTGCACTCACAGATAATGTACACAGCAGTCAGTGCACTTGGAAATGAAGATTAACAAGCACATCAATAACACTACCAGATGTCTCTTGAGATGCAGCACTAATAAAAGTAACTCCAGTATATATTTTCCAGCACTGTGCTGAGGGCAGGGCAGTTGCAGGCAGACCCTCGGTATGAAGGTGAGAGGCTGCACTGATTTCAGCCCCTGCTGCCATCATAGGATCACCTTCAACCACCAGGGTCAGGGTGCATCCAGCCAGATCAGTTTAAGAGAGGATGAAGGAAAAGCTGAACAGGTTGCCAGGGGAGGTTATTCCCCACACAAAGGAAAATAACAGCAGAAACAGGAGACCAGGCTAATTACAGGTCCCTGTGGAATCATTACAGTACTGCCTCCATTATCTATTTATCCTTCTTTTCTTCCCTCAGGACAGAGTTAAATGTCATGCCACTGTACTCTCAGTGACATTGCAGAGGTGGCCACCAGGGGACAAGCAGCAGCAAAATTTCACCTCAAACCCAACACAAATCCCATTCTTTGGATGCCACTGGAAATAGGAGACCACCTCCCCGCGGCTCCCGGGAGCCCTCCCATGGCTGCTCCTGTGCGAGCTCAGCACGAAGGGAGTGTTCCCTGACATCTGGATCAAGCCTCAATAGCTGCCATTGGAGAGAGCAAACTGCACGTGGGCTGTGCTGTGCCAGGGGCTGGGCTACACCAACCTCCTGGCACAGACATGCCCCACTCCTTCCATCCATCATCCCTCCGCTTCTTCTTCCACGCTGGGCTGAGCTGGGATAGCTCAGAGTCTGATAGCTCAGATTTATAAGGAGGAAAAGGGCCCTAAAAGGGTCCAGTCTCTTCCCCTAGCACTGGCTGGTGCAGCCTTGTGCTGCTGCATCATGTAGGTGTTACAGTCCTGCCAGCTTCTACATCCCTCTGAAGTTCTCTAGTCTCTTTATCCCAACCAAAATCAGCCCCCTGAAACCTTCCCCCAAACCACTACCCCAATCTCTACCTTCAGACTGCTCCTGAGCCACCTGACTTTCAATCCCCACACCCATTCACACTGGATTCATCCCCACTCCTGCTGAATCGCTCGACCCTTCGCTCCAGGATGGTCTGATTCCCGTAATAAACCCACCAACCCCACCAAAGAGCTGCTCAGTTCAGCCCCAACTCCCCTGTTGCTCCACCACAAGTCTTGCTCGGCCTCTCCCCCCCCATCCCTCCCACCCTGGCTGGGATTCCTCCACCAAACCCTGGATCCCCATCCCAGCCCTGCACTGCGTCAGGGCATCCTTTTTCCTGAGGAACCGCCTGACCTCCCGGCACACAAAGGAACCTGCCTCCCCAGGAAGGAGCCCTCCCCTCCTGCCTGTGTGGGGGTGAAAAACGAAGGGCTACATAAAGGATTGAACCTCCACCTGTTACCACATGGCATCTCCCGGGGCACGGCCGTGGGTCCTGCCCGCTCCTCTGCCCTCCGAGCCTCAAACCGCGGATAGCAGCGGTTCTGCCGGGGGGGGGATCATCGAACCCGTCGAGGATCTCACTGATCTCACTGCCGCCATGCATTTTACGGCCCCGAAAGCGGGTGACAAAAAGATTCCCCGCTCTGATAACGGGCTGGCATGGCTGGAACAAAGCCGCCTTTGCAATGTGCTGCCTGGCATCTGAGCTGGCTGCTGCCCACCGCCAAGAAAAGCTCCCGCTGTCTCTTTAAGAATGTCCTGGAGCCCACATCGCTGTTAACCCTGGCTGCTCCTCTCTCCAGGCATTCCGGAGGAATTTCGGGATAGGGCTTCTCTCTTTTCCTGCTCTTCTTGCCCCATCAGTTCTACCGCCCTGGCACAGCTCGGTTTGTTTAGTTACACATCCCCGGCGTCCCAAACATTCCCGCGGGGAAAATCAGCAGAGCTTTATTAAATATCCCTGCCCTCCCTGCTCTGCAAACCACCCGGGAGTACTGCCCTGACGACAAAGGAGCAGAGCAGTCAGCATGGACATAAACATCCCAATTACCTCCCAATTCCACTCCCTTACTCCCACAAAGCTCTCTGACTGCTCAGGGATTTCTACCAACTCTTCATCAGAAGGGCTGCACACCCTCTAAAAACCTTCTCAGACAACACAAACCACCTACTTCCCCAGAACAGGCAGCACAACCAGCAACTAGGAATATTTGTCTTCAACACGGGTATTTCCAAACACAAACCCTTGGCGAGGCCTTTACAGGAAAGTTACACAATGCAGAAGGTAACGATGTGACTCACGTTGAAAGTGTATCCAAACACAGGGACAAAAACCTGTCAGAGGAAAAATAAACAGAGATTGTGCCTGATTTTCTTCTGGGCAAAGCATGAAAACCACCGTCCTCGGGTTTGTACCTACTCCAAACAGTGGAAACAAAGCCATCCAAAGAGTTCAGAAAGCAAGAAAGCAGCACAGATGAGCACAAAGCAATTTAGACATGTTCCTGCAACATGATACAGGAGCTGCGTGGTCTGATCAATCCAACCCCATGGAAGCTGATGAAATATTTGACTTGTAGGATCAGTTAATCTCTACCAGGAACTTTATTGTAAGGGTGACAAGCAATCAGAAGGATTTTTCTTGCAGAGCAGTGACTCTGAAAGAAAGCAAAAAAAAACCATCCCAATATTCACCAGGCTCGTTTATGAAAAGAAACTTGAAGGGTAAACAAAGTGGAGTGGTCAACAAATAATTGAAGAATGTAAATATTAAAGAGAAGCCCTATTAAAAGGTTTTATAACAACCAGCGATGTGATTATATTAAGTTGTGGGAACAAAATTAGGCTGAAATCAACTCCTTGCAGCCAAGAGCAGGGGAGAAGTGCTATAAACTCACTTGTTGTGTTTATAAACCCCATTAGGTAACCACTAATAAAGATAAAACAGGGAACTGTCTCACACTGAGTCAGAGAACCACAGAATTTCCTCAGTTGGAAGGGACCCACAAGGATCATCCAAATCCAGCTCCTGGTCCAGGAGCATGGATCAATGCCTCAATAATATCACTTTTTGTTCTAGTTTTGCTTCCCACAGTTTTCCCAAGAGGCAGCAGCCCAGCTTGCAGCAAGGAGGGCTCTTTAAAGGTTTGCATTCAGTTGGTGTTACAGCTGTTTGAGCGTCACAATTTAAAGGATTGTTTTGACTTGCTGTATTTCTGTTCCCAAAACCTCCTGGAGAAACACAGCCACGTGATTCCTGAGTTTCCTGTGGGAAATCTTGCAGAGTGACATCGAAATCATCTCAAGTTCTTAATCTGGGCTGTGCTCCTTGAAAGAACAGATGTCCTTAAGGCAATTTTGGTATTCCCAAATACGAGCAAGACAGAAGTTGCTTTGGGGACAACTGTGTGGATTCAGCTGGTGGTACTGGACAAGTCACCTCTGAGAGGGGCAGGGGATAAGGCTGGACAGTTTGCATTTCTGATCCCAACTCCTGCATCAATAGAATTTGTGCTCTTTAAAGAACTGTTTTAAGCTTTCACCATTTCTTGCTCACCAAAGCCAGTAGGGAAGCTTTCTAGTACACACCTGTTAATAAACATGTAAAAAAGGAAAAACACCTTTAATCTCCATGTGCCTCATCTGCAAACTACTGCTGATATCACCTCCTTTCTTCTACCCTTTGTTCATTTTGACTGTTTAGTGTGGAAGCTCTGACTCTGGAGGTGGGCATGGAAATCTCCAGCACAGCAAGCCCCTGTTTTTAAAAGCCTCTCTCACTGTAAAACAACACAGTCTTAGAAACAATTCCATTTCCAAGATCGGTTGTGCTATCAGCTGTCTTTAAAACAGAAATTCAGGGGAATCCACAGGGAGCCTATTCTTCCTGCTGGAAAAATAACAGAACAGGTATTTGAAGCAATGATGGAGTTTTACTGCCCTGGAGCAGCCACGGAATATTGCTCAGGTTCTCTGAGCTCCAGCTCTGAGACACATCCTTCTTTCATGGCCCACAGCTCAGCAGCAGTTTGCCTCCCAAACCTCATTCCTAAAATGTGCATCACATTGAAGGGCACCACATGAGCACATCATTTCTCTAAGAGCTGACAGCTCTGAAAAAAAAACAAATTCCACTTTGGAGAGTGGTGCAGCAGCCACAAGCCAATCTCCTCATGAGCAGAGGGCACTGCTTTCACATCTCGGTGGCTGCTTTACTTCTGTTCCTGTGGGGTCAGAAATACACCAAAATTACAGCTCTGAGTCTCCACCAGCTCTCTAAAATACCTCTGTCTCCTGGGCAAAGCTTTTAATTCACAGCACTTTGTGTGTCCTCACCACAAGGGATGAGCCCTGGCAAATGATTCCTCTGCCATCTCCTCCTCCTGCCATCCAAACACAGCCTTGTTTGCTCAGTATTTCATTAAAGGAATTATTCTACTTAGAGCTGTTCCTGACACTAAAGATAAACAAGTTGTGTGTTCTCCCTCCCCAGCTAATTTGTTCTAATTTCATCTGCATACATGGACAGCTTTTCTGTTGCAAAATCTTTGCTGCTCCTGAATATACACCTCAATATACACCTCTTTCTTCTCCCCAAATCTTTTTCATTCCACTAATTTTTCTCCTCCATTTTTCTTCTTCCAGTTCCAAGGCCTGAAATTAGGCCTGAAATTGGTCAAGCCACAGTCTTCCAAACCTGGTATTCCAAGTGGCTTGAAAGTGGTTCCAAATATATACCTCAAATATATATCTGCCTCTCATACCAAAAAAAACCCCACCACAAATCCCTCCTTCTCTGCTCCTTTGCCACATGCACAGAGTGGCTGTGACATTGTCAGAGGAGAATGGCAGCATTTTGCATCTTTTTTTAGCTGTGAAAAAGCAGAGCATCTCCCCCCCAGGTCACTTGGCTGTGACCACAGGGAGCATTCTGTCCAGGAAAAAAATGGTTATGGAGAGCAAACCACTGGAAAATGTAAAGTAAAAGCAACAGCACAGACCTAAATCTGGCCAAATGGAAAACTTTAGCCCAGGAGATGCTCAGAGAACATTCCAGCACCTTGTTTTCAGCACGTGGCTCTGCAAGGGCACACTGAAGTTATGGAAGGAAAAGAACAGCTCCTGATTTCTGTGCAGTGTTTGGCTTGGTCTCTCCACTGCCTGAACTTGGATATTTTATACTTGGATGCTATCACTGCTGTTACACCTCAATTTATATAATTTACTTCCACCAGGCTCAAGATACTGAAATTAGCAGTTACCATTCCTAATAAGCATCAAATATAATAATAATGGCATTAAGATGCACTTTCCAACCAGGACTGAACTCGGGAGCAGGGGAAGGTTCAAGCAAAAAATAAAAAATAGCAGCTGCTTAATCAACCAGAGGAATACCATGAACTAGTTTAGAATCGAGAGGAGTCTCATTCCCAAGGGGGATTTCAGCTGGCAAAAGTGATTAAGCAGAAGAGATCTTGACCAGGACATGGTGATTCTGGCAGAGAGTTCCCCAGGAGTTGTGATGGCAATTTTTGGCCCTTTCAGGCCTTGCCAGTGCCCACTTGCTGAGCAAAAACCAAACAGGAATTTCAAGCCTGTGAGCGTTCCTTGTTTAGTTCAACACAACCACCAATCACACGCTTACAGGACGTGGAATACTGTCCAACACAGCCCTCTCTAGCACTTGTCCCATGTAAATCCCACACAGGGAGGAGGAGGAGAGCAATGGTTTGCCTCATTCTGCAGGCAGAGCAACTGGGGCAGAGGCAACACCAAGATACCAAGAGGTCAGTGAGAGATCCAGGCACAAATGGGTCTCTCGTGACTTCAGCACCCACAGCCAGGACCTGGTTCCTCATTCATGGCACCAAGCAGTCAAACAGCTCCACACTTCAGCTTTGAGACTGAAAAAAACCACACCTGATCAAGTTTATCTTGGCTGAATTTGCCTCTTTCCCTGCTTTTTACTCCTGTGCACATGAGGAAAAGGATTCCTGGAGAAGCCTCACTGCTGCCTCGCCCACCTCAACTCAAGCCCTGAACGAGCAATGGCTGCAGAATTCCAGAACATTTCCAAGCACTTTGCCCTTCACTTGACATTTATGAGGCTACTGAAGGGCTGGGGAGAGAGAGAGAGAGCAAGGTGATTTTACCATCTGATAAGGAGAAAAGGCAATTTTGGAGCAAAACAAATGGTTAGGATTCAATTAGCCCAAATAATCTGCAGCCCAAGGAGAGATCTGAAGGAGAGATTCGGCAAAGTGCAGCATCTTCATGGCTTAAGTCAAAGAATTCCTGTGTCTGGTTGTCCTCAGAGAGGTTTCAATAAGCACATATATATTAGAGCATAAAATTATAGATGTCTATCCAAATTTAAAGCAAAAACTGATGCCAAAAGCCAACCACACAACAAACAAAAATCACTAAAGGGGTGCTTTTGCCAGTCTGTCATCACACAGAGCTGCAAGCAGACCAAATCTCAGACCAAGGCTTCATAAGGGCTCAGTTTTTCTTCAAATAGTCTCCCTCCACTGTAATTTCATATTTTGCCTTTGCTAAAATAGTCACTTCAGTCGTGCTTCACCCCCTGTCACCACTGAAGGCTCGAATTCAGCGTGGCAGTCCAGGACAAAAAGTGGGAAGGAGCTGATCTGGGGTCTATTTTTGGCTCAGCTGGTGCCCATGAGGACAGTCTGGCCAAGGGAATAGCATGAAAGATTTTCTTCCCTGACATCAGTGCACTTGGATTAGGCTCCTCTCTGCTTACTATGGCTTCCCACTACTGAAAAGCCCAGATAAATGAGCACAAAACCTGCTCCTAACCCTTTGTAATGATGTACTACAAAACCATTTACACAATAAATCCCCCAGTGCTGCCCAAAGCTGTTCTTCCAGTCACCTGACACAGCATCTTCCTGTTGAGAGAGAAAGGATGGAAATTGTACTTTGTGGACAGAGGTTCAGAATGTTCTGGATCCAGGGAGAGATGAGCAACCCATTAATAAAGGTTTCCTCTTCCTACCGCACTGACAGCAAACGGGAACATCCTGATTCCTAAGATCCATTTGCAGAATTCATAAGGAGTGAAAGCCTTTTCTTTCCAAAATGCCAGAGCCATATTTATATGTATGTGGGTCATCTCTGATGGCTTTTAGCAGAGGATTATCAGCACCTATTCCTTCCTTTTGAATAAAAAGCACAGGGAATGATGTAGACGCAGAAAAATCGATGCCACCAAACACTAAAATGCAACATTTTAACCTGTAATGTGAAGGTCAAACAGCACAATATGCACAGCAGCACAATTATGTAACTTGAACCGAACTATCTCGCTGGGCTTCTCCAGAAATTGAGGAAGAATTGATTCTGGAAATCCAATTTCACTTGGAATCGTTTGCGGCGCGTTGGAACGAAGTTCATCGTCGCTGCACACAGCAGCTCTTTAAGTCTCTGCAGCATCAATATGAAATTGGGAGTGATTTAAACAGCCTCATCACTTCCTTGGGTAATTAAGGAGGCAAGAACCCCAAACACCCACGTTTGTCACCTTTCTGTGTTACAGCAAGTACCGGTTCTCTGGAGCTGAGGACAGAACACGTCCCTCCTGTCCCTTTTGCACTACCCTGTTATTTTAGACTCCAAAGAAGTCACGAGACTCACCTGTAAGAACAGAGCTAGGTAGGACTAGAGCTTATGAATCCCTTCCTGCCCCTCTTCCATGCCCTGAGACCCTTCCAAAGCCATGGCAAGGGCAGGTGTTGTTGGCCTGGACTAGCCACAAAGAGCCCCTGAAGTCGCAGCCTTGCAGAATGCAGAGCTGAAACTGCCTAAAGTTAATCTTCACTGCTCCCTGACATCAAACAACTTCTAATTTTAGCTCTGCTGTTCTGTAACCCTACCTAGTTCCCATCCCACCCCCACAACTACATAATAGATCCTTCCCTCAGATAAGTAGGGTGTTGGAACATTGAGAGTTTTTTTCTCACCCACAGGCACTAGCAGAAAAATGAATTACAGATTTATTTTTAGGCAGAGCCTTTGGCCCTTATTTTCTCAGTGGGCTCCACAGGGCAGGTTCTGCAGCTCAGAAATATTCCAGTCAACAAAGCAGCACAAGCAATGCAGAAGGAACCACAGAAGGAGGAAAATGGGATGAGCAGGGTTTTATTTAGTATCCCATTTATGGGACAGCAAGTCTGGGTTTGTCCCTAAAATGCTTTTCTGGTATTTCACAGAATCAGAATATTCTGAGCTGGGAGGGACCCACAAGGATGTGCAAGGCCCATGCAGGGATCAAACCCACAGCCTTGATGTTGTTAGCACCATTTAATTCTCATTTTTCATAAAAGATCTCAATTATGAGCTCCCCAAAACTCCCAACAAGGAAGAACAAGGCGAGCAGCAAAGCCTGAGATGAGAGGGGAGGGAAAGCTCAGCCTGTCCTGCTGTAGTTTCTGGCTTTCCAACATTTAAAGCTTGAGGCCTGGCTGATTCCAATCCCCAAGGATCTCTGAGATAACAGTGATGTCAGCCTGGAAGCAGAAGTTCTCTCTCACCATACCATGTCGCAACATAGAGACGCACGAAAATATTCCCCTGTGCCATGAAAAGGACTTCTTAAACCAAGACTTCAGGCCCTGATAAAACAAATTCGTGTTGTCACACGTCACACCAGCGTAGTCAGGGACTGCAGCATCATTCCTGCTGCTGGAGCACAACAGGGAGATGCTGCACTGGCACGTCAGGGCGTTGCATCGTGCCACAGTCACGTTCTGGTGTCACACATCAGGGTCCTGCTGTGCTGCAGAGCCCTGCGAGAGCAGATGGTGGGGAGATCATTTGGGGCAGAATCAGGTGGTGTTCTGTGAAAAAGCAGGATGTCCTGTGAGGGATCAGCACCTTGGCCTGGGCCAGGACAAGCCTGCACCCAGCCCAGGGGTGGCCGGAGGGTCCCTGGTCAAACGCTCTGCGTTATTTTGTGTGATCTCACGGCGGCCTAAAAACAGGCAGGAGCAAATCCCACTGCCAAGAGTCGGAGTGGCTGCTCCTGCTGACAGCATTCTGTCCCTGTGCTGCGGCCCTTCCTGCCACACACCGAAATCAGGAGTCTTTTTTTCCATTTTTTTTCCCCCCACTGCTTTTAACCCCAGCAGTGCCACCCAGAATGGGAATCACCGCTCCTACACCAAAGGATTGTTTGTATCCCATGCACCGGCTGCGTTTTGTTATTTTGGATAAATACTAAATGCTGTAAAACCATTTCATTGCAAATATTGAGGCTGTGCCACCCCATTAAAGTACCCCAAGCAAGTTTGACAAGCAGCAAAGCCCAGGGAAGTGTGCATTCTGTACTTAGACCTGTGCTCCTCTAGAACCACACAGTCAGTCCAGCAGCGACACACACATTTATTTGGGTGACACAGAACCTGAAATAACACCTTTAACTCACCCTTCTGTGTCTGGATGTTGCAGCACAACCAAATAAATAGAACTGCCTAGAGGGGGAAGACAGAAGATCCAAAATGCTGTATAATGAAATAAGGGAAGCAATCGGAGCGTTTGGCTTCTCTGTGGGATTCAGAAGACGACGAAGGGGATGCTGAAGAGGCAAGCAGGGAATGGGCAGCACTTTTTAAGTGTTTCTAGGAGAGCCAGGGGAACTGATTATTGAGAACAGAGGGACCCAGGACAGCCCAGGGCCCCCAAGACCCTGCCTGGAGCTGAGGAACTCAGAGGGAAGAGCGTCACCTACTGAAGCACCGCCAGCATTTCCTCCAGCACAGGGTAATCTGCTTATGTCCCCAGCCAGCCCTGAATCCACCTCCCTCCCCTGCTTAGCTCTGACAGAATTCCCAGGCTGCCTTCAACGTGAGCTGTGAGAAAGGCTGGGACAGAGCTGGGCACACAAAAGCTCTGCAATCACAGGAGTGGAGAGGGATGGAGAGGGCCGGGGAGGGACGCAGTGGGTGCCATGTTAGTGCAGATCCACATGATCCCAGCCTTTCCAACACATGCTCTGCTCTCCTGGTAGTACACTCAGCTATTATGCAACTCCTCAGCCCAACTGCACACCACAGAAAGCAGCAAAGCACTGCAAGAAGTGGGCTTTTTTTTAATTTAAAATAAAATTGAAAATAATAATAATATTTTCAAATGCTAATAGCTGTGTCATTTGTACTGTCTATGTTACACACAGCCATGTACACACTGAGAAAATTCAAAGGCTGTCAGTGTAATTAAATAAAAGACAGAATTACAGAAATTAGGAAAAGAGATGATCTATTGAGTCATCCCTGGCTCTAGTCCATCCCCTGGGGCCCAGGACAAGATGCCTCCTAGTGCTATACTGGCGTGCTTTTATTTTTTTACCCAGGAAAAAAATAGATACAAAATAAAAATAGCACCAATAAATAAAACAACAAATAAAAAATAGCTTCCCTGGTTTCTCACACTTCACGGGTGAGGATCTCAAAGCACCACACTGATACTGATGCAAAGCAGCATCCTTGTGAGAGGCTGTTATTTCTATGATTACTTCCTTTTTCATTACAGAGAAAAAGGATTAAGGAAAAGAAACAGGGCTTCCCGTTGCTCTTGCCATCCACTTCTACCCAAATTACAAAGTCACATTCCACTCTTAACTGGGGAGCCATTCCCATCTGATAAAGTTCTGATTAAATCAATTTCATCATAATAATTAGAGGATTATTTATTCCAACGAAGTCATTTCGACAGCCTAGAGATTTAAGCTAGTTTTGATATACTGAAGATTTATATAAGTCTTTGTTGTTTAAGTTTATATTAGATATATTTGTATTCATATCTGTTATATATGCATATATTTATATACCCATGTAAAATACAAGCTCGACCAACAAAAATATTTACGTGTGAACATTTTAGATATATAGACACACAGCTTTGTTAATTGACTTTCACCCACACAATGTTTTCTTTCACTGCCCACTTATCCAAACCTGGAGAGTTTTCCCCCAAAACACCCGGGAACGAGCAAAGAATTAACGAGCACTTCGGTACCTTCCTGGAAGCTCTCGGTTCCCAACTCTAATATGTCCTTACAGCAACACGCCAGGAAGGTGCATCCCCAAAAAGCAGCTATTTAAAGGACAAGCCGAGCAGGAGCCATTCCACGCACGCAGGATTCAAACCAATTTTTTTTTTTCCCCGCTTTTCCTCGGGGGGGGGGGGTGGGGGGACACAAAAAGAAAAATAAAAAGCAAAAACCCGCACACGCTGATTTTCTCTGCGTGCCAACATCCCCCGAGCCCCGGGGGACGAGCAGGGGCTCAGGTGAGCTCCCACAGATGCGGATTCATGCACAACCCGGGCTGCAAGCGATGCCTTGAACTGATTTTAGGCGACAGCAGAGGAGGGGAAGGGGTGGCAGCCGGGGAGGAAGATGCAGCCAGCGCGGAGGGAGGCTCAGGGCATCACGGTGCTGGCGCAGAGATGCCCGGACAGCAGCGGCCCATCGTTATTCCCGGAGCCTTTCCCGGCGGCTCCCTCTCCCTCCTTTCCCAGCCGCATCCCGCGATGTCCCCCCGGGGCGATGCTGCAGCGGAACTTGGCGGAGCGCGCATCCCTTTTCCCCGCAGCGCGGCCGCCAAAGGAGCGCGATTTGGGCGAGAGGGGCTTCGGAGAGGGATGGGGAGGGGGGCGACGGCACCCCAGAGCTTACCAGGCGAGCTTGAACCCTTTCATTAGTACAGCCACGATAATCCGCTGCCCGTGTCCTTGTCTGCCCACTGACAGCTCCAGAGGTCCCAGGACATATTGGAGCAGCCGCGGCCGGCGAGCGTCCCGCGGGGAGCGCCGAGCCCCATGCGCCGAGCCCCCCGCGCCGGGGCACGGCCGCCCCCCGCCCCCGGGGCACCCCCAGCCCCCCGCAGACAGGCTCAGGGCTCCCCGCAGCAGCAGCGCCAGCGGCTGAGCCGCCCCGCTCTCTGCTGAGCATGTGCAGCAGCCGCGGGACCGCAGCATCCCATGGCATCCGCGCTGCCCGCCGCGACACGTCGCGACAGCGCCGGGAGAGGGGGGTGCGCCTGCTTTACCCCCCCACCCCACCCCCCGTCACATCGGTGCCCCCCGGATCCCTCCCTCCCGAGCGCAACTATCGCGGAATCGAGTTTATATCAATCAAGGAGGTGGTAAGGGGTTGGAATGGACCGTGAAGAGCATCTCGTTCCACCCCCCCCCCCCGCGCCCGCCCTGGGCAGGGACACCTCCCACCACTCCAGGTTGGTCCAACCTGGCCTTGAACGCTTCCAGGGATGGGGCAGCCACAGCCTCCCTGGACGACCCATTGTGATGCCTTACCACCCTCGTGGTAAAGAACTTGTTTATATCGATATTTAATTATATAGGTATTTTATATCTAACATCTCTTTCCATTTGCACCCGTTCCTCCTTGTCCTATCAGTTCATTTTATACCTAACCTAAATTTCCCCCTCTTTCCATTTGCACCCCGTTCCTCCTTGTCCTACCAGTTCCTAACAAACAGTCCGCTCTCCAGCTTCCCTGGAGGGAAGAGAGTTGGTTCCCCCAGGGCTCTGCACAGGGATGGATTAACCCACCTCTCCTCGGACCAGGCTGAGGAACAACCGGCTGCAGAAAGGAAAGGGAAACCGAATTTCCCAACGGAAAGTGAAATTTTCAGAGGGGCAGGGGACAAGTCCCAGCCCGGGAGGGTTCCTTATCTGGTGACACCCACTGCTCTTTGCACACATGGAACAAGTGAGTCGTTGTTGCCTCATCACTTATCGGGGCAGAACCAAAACCTCTTCCCCCACCCCCCCAGTGTTACCAGAGACCTTCTGCACCACAGCACCCACAGGGCAAGGCCTGGCAGAAAGGGGGAAGTGCCAGTTCTTGCATTGCCACCCACGTTTCCTGCAATGCACTGTGCTTTTTCTGGGAATTCTTCTATTCATCTTGCAGCATCTAACCACAGCCTGCTGCTCCAGGCACACAAATTCAAAGGGAATGAGGCAGAATATTTCCAATAACTTATAGCTTAACTATTTCTTAGTAAAGGATCATTTAAATTACTTCAAAAAGCGAAGCCTGGGAACGGCCAAAGATGAACATACACACTCTTACTCCATACAGAGATCTCTGGACATCTTTGGCCTTGGGAGAAGAACAGCCTTGCTTGTAAATCCTATAGGCATTCATGTTTCAGGGGTGGTAAAGAGAGCTATGTTTAAATAAAAATATTCTACTAGCCTTAAGGTATTTTGTCATTCTTCTGCACCCAGATACCCCCATCCCCATGACTGCAGATGATGTACAAGTGTACTGATAAAAAAACCTGGACCTGTAAAATCACCACCTCCTCTCTGTTCCCTGTTCAGGACTCAGGGGGGGCTCGAGGCACTAATTCAATGTCTGTGTTCTGGTTTTCAAAGCTTTCTGTGAAATTTGTCCAAGGAAACACAGACTGTGGTGCCCACACCCCCCTTTGGAAAGCAAGGAACGTGGTTCTCTGCTTTCCTACTTTGCTCAATCACGGCACCAGATCTTTTTTCTGACTCTCCCAAGCCCTGAACAGATGGAGAGCAGCAAAGCTCAGTTCTGAATTCAGCAAAAAGTCACTTCTGAGGGGCTTTGATCGTTCCAGGGCACTGGGGCTGAAGCTTTAGGAACTGTGCAACAGTGGAATGGGGAGCTCAGCTGGAATGGGAAAGCTCAGCTCAGGGCTAAGTGCCCCCAAAATGCTTCCCAGACACTTGTGAGATGTTACTGCAGGAGGAAGCAACTAGTGTGAAACTGCAGCTTGTGTGGCATCATCTTCAGCTCCACTTGTGAAGGCAGGTGTGGACAGGGCCTGCAGGAGAGCCCCAGGGCAGGGGGGGAGATCCCAAACACCCACCAGGAGAATTGATCCCAACAGGAACTTCCCAACACACCTTTTTGTTTATTTCTGGACACAAAAAAAAAAAAATCCTTAATTTAGCCCCAAAGCTGAACACACACATTGCCCCATGACAAAAAGAAAACAATATTCAAATCTCACCCCACATAATCCCAGTCTCAGCCCTCATTAGGACCAGCCTAGACTGGCTTGGCTCTCGTCTATCAGATGCTCTGCCTCTGTGGCCTGCAGGTTGTCAAGGAGGGAAGCAAATCACAATGCTGTAAAATGGGTCAGGAGACCTGCAAGCTTGGCAAATCTAGGACAGACTAATGCTGCAGAGTCACATGTTTGGAAATCAAAGCTCAGGCAAGAAAGGTATTAAGAGATAAGCAGTCATGCACTTTTTTTTTTTTTCCTTTGCCAAATAACGTGAGGGTTGGGAAATTATCAGAGGAGAGGGATCACTCAGGAGGTGTTGGTTGAAACACCTGTCTGGTGGGTGCAGCCACCTCTGCCACAACTCACCTGGGACCTGCTCTCCAAAATCCTCACAGCAGGACCCTCCAAGGGGCTGGGGGTCACCCACCCTCTCCAGTGCCCCCCAGGCAGGTGTTCCTGCTCTTCCCAATCCCAATCCCACATCCCCCTGGCTGGTCCAGCTAATGCTGCATGGACAAGCCCTTTCCTCTTCTCCAGCCTTGGCACGTAACTATTCCAGTGGATAAAAAAAAAAAATAATTACCATTTAAATAAGGTAACAAAAAAGCCTGTGTAGATGTCAAGAGAGACAGGCTATGCACAGCCACCCTGTCCACCTCCACAGTGCTAAGAATACTTATAAGTCACATGCAAGTAGAATTCCAGATTAATTATCTACCTACTCCATCCAGAGCATCCATCCCACAGAGCAGGAGAATGGAAGAAAGAGCTGAGAACTGTGGATTGACAGATCCAACCCTGCTCTGCTTCACACCTCTGCTCTGAAAAGGGGAAACCCTAAATCCATGTCTTCTCACTCATCCATGGATTTACATTTTTTTAAGGAGACACTCAGCAAGTGGTTGTAATAAACATCATTGATGTATTGTTTTGGTCTGTGTTAAGTGTTGATATGAGTGAAAACACCTTTGAGGATCGTGTTTTCCACACAAAAAAAGCTTTCCCTAAGCCACTGTTATTTTGGTCAGAATTCTTTTTCCATATGAATAATCAAAAATGGTATTAAAAGCACAAACATTGGGTACCCTTTGAGTTTGTTTTCATGTTTTGTGAACATATAACAGCTGAATTGAACAGCAGCTGTGAAATATGTGCAGGTGCCCTTTGCTGAGGAAGGCTGGAGGCTCCCAAGTGCAGATGCTTCACTGGAGCACAAGTTGAGTGCCCAAAACTTCTGTGCCCCCCTCTCCTGAGCCAGTTCTTCCTCTCTCACCCCCCACAACCCCTGTACCAGGATGTGCAGCTGTGGCTGCCACCTCTGTGCCCCAAAGCTGCATCTTCTGCCTCTTCCTTGCTTCTCTCCACCTGCTCCTACTTCCTTCTCCTCTCCTTTCCTTCTTTATTTTCTATCCCTCCTCCAGCAAATCTTATTTCATGGCATTTTTCCTCCCTGCCTTCACGTCTCTCAGAGTTGTGTCTGTTCTCATCTCCCTTTGTGATCTCAGTTATCACCTCCTTCCCCCCCCCAACAATTTTTCATGACTACTTCCCATACCAATTCTTTTTTTAATATTTATTTATTTGTATCTGACCTATTTACAGAGCCAGATGTATTTCACCCTCCATACAGGATGTTAGATCAGAGGTTCATTTTCCCTTCTGGCCATAAAGCCTGCAAATCAAATAATTTTATTGGAATGTAATTCTAATTATATTATCATTCTAATTCCAATTATTCTAATTTGGAGACGGCATCTTTTGTTTTATTAGATGCATCATTTGCTAAAGCACAGACAATAAATAATAATAAGACAAGTTTATGTGGTGTGTTGTCCTGCCTCACCCCCTGTCCCTTCCCCCAGGCAAAATTCTCATAAACTTCAAAAAGAATTAAACAAGATAATTTGGATCCTGGCCTAATGCCAGTAATATTTTAAGTATTTCTGGTCCAGAGCAAGAATGCCATGAGCACAGACAGATCCCTTGTGGCTTCTGTTTGCCTCCAGCCCCAGTGAGGAGGAGGAAGTCAAGCAGCACACACAGACACTAAAAACAGCAACAAGTAAAAAACTATGCAGAACTTTCTCAAACCAAAGAAAGACTTGGAAATTATGAGGAGCAAGAAAAAAAAGGGGGGGTTTTTTTAGAAAAAAGACCGGATGTTTTCCTGACCTGCAAGTACAAACTGTCAAAGCCTCATGAATTTTAAAAGTTAGGGCTGGAATACACAAAACCAGAGTTGTTTTGCTTTGTTTGTTTGTTTGTTTTCCCCCCGACCTCCTACTTGGATGAAAGAAATACTAAATGGTCCTGTCCAGATAAAACAGTGCTTTCCATGCCCTCTGCACAGCCAGGAACATCTGTACAACAGTGACAGGCACGAATTAGGTCTCGGTGTTCTCTTGCTCTCTGCTCAGATGGGAGAAAGAGGCAGTTTTTGTGCAGCATTTTGGGCTGGGTGGGAGTTGGAAGCACAGAGGCAACTCCAGCCGTTAAAATTCATACAACAGTGCTCAATATTTAGCACTGTTTTATTCACATACAGCTACTTTGCATTCCCTATTGTCTTCCTCCCCTCGCACACACTTCCCCAAGCAATCCCAGCCAGGTGCTATCTAATAAATCCAAAGGAAATCATCTCCAAGAAAAAGCTCTGTGGTGCTGTAAACACTCATCATTCCTGTTACAGCTCAGAACAGGAACACTTCCTTCAAGATGGAACAAGTAAATCAGGTGCTTAAATACCTCCCCACACCCCCTAAAAGCACTTTCTCTGTGTGTACCTGCAGCACTGAGAGCAAGAACCTCAGATTTCTGAGTCCCCCCAACAGGTCTGAAAAGCCTCAGGATGAGGATGAATGATGGATCACCCTGGGATTAAAACCACAGGCTACCAAATAGTGGAAAGGGCAGTTGTGTTTTTAATGAGCTAAATATGGGCCCATTCTTTGGCGTGTCAGGAAATGCCAGTTCTGGAGGCAGCCTGAAAGGTGCCTCAGCAGAAAAGGAAGCGACACAATGGAGAGCAGCAACATCCTGATATTCCATCCCAGGGCTGCTCTGGGAACACTTCAGGCCCAGAAAAAAATCTCTTAATCCTTCTCAGAAGGTTAGTTCTTCCAGACTGACCCCCAGCAGAAATGAAGCAAAATTAATATCACCCCTCGGAGGCTCCAAACCAATTTTAACAGGGGTAACTGGGCCCAAGTCAGAAAACAGACCCTGGAAGAACAGTGGGGTTTCAACAGAGAATAGGGGGCTAAACATCAGCACTTGCTATGGTTAAGTCCAAATCAACCTGTACACCATATTTACATAACTGATTTCCAAGAAGAACACTAGACTCAGTTTTTCACTCAAGCTACATATCCCTGAAAAGATAAATAGGTTTTTAAGTACATTCACGCTAAGACAGTGCTTTGACACTGTAGATCATGTTTGCCTTTAGTTAAAAACAAGAAACCATAAATAACAGGTACAGACAAAAAGAATTTTCAAGTGGCTTTGTTGTTTCTGTCATTAAAAATGTCTGGTTTTCAACACAATAAAGCCTGAGATCCCCAAAATGCCACCACACTGAAATGGGGTGTCACTCAACTGGCTCCAAGGCCAGAGACCCTTCAGCATCTCAGTGAGAATGGTTTCCAAGCCCTACAAGGGGGTTTGCAGGGACAGTCAAAGCTTGAACCAACATGATAGTGAGGATGAGTTCACCTTTAGAGAGCAACATTTACCTCCTAAAACTCATTGACAGACACTAAAAACCCAAAACCTGTATTTAACCCAGTCCTGGGGAAAAACAGGGCACCAGTCCCACCCAGGCTGCTGGGATAGGGGATTGAAAGTATTTAGTGTTTAGCAGAAATATGTGTGAAAGGCAAAACTCAGCTTGAATTCTGGCTGAGACATAAACCCTTCAATCTGTTAACAGCACCACAGGGGGGTTCTGAGCATGGACTTCTAATCCCAGGAAGGAGTTGGTTCCTGGAAGACAACATGCCCATGTCTCCACGCTCAAGGACCCAGCCAGAGCCAGCTCAAAAGCAGGGGGTTATATACCCATGATGTACAACCCTCCAGGGGTGACAGCCTTGTGCTTCCCCAGGTCACCAAACCATCCTGGAGCCATTTCTACCTCCCATCTCAATCCATCCAGCTCCATTCCCAGATTTCCAGGCTGCCAGCCCACAGGAAAAGCAGAACCCACAGCCTGGTAAAAGCAGCAGCACAGGCAACAGAGAAGCCTCACAGAGAAGGGCGGATGCATCCATAAGCTCGAGTTACTTTCTCCCTCGACACTCCCCCGAGATCCTTTTCCAAAAAAAAGAAAGAGGCTGCCAGAAGGAATTTCTCGGTCCCTGGCAGTGGAAAGCTGCCCCTAAAGCACCATCTAGTGTCACTCCCTCATCCAGCAGGCTCTGCCGGCATCCCTGCTCCCACCTCAGAGTGCCACGGCAGGAACACAAGCTCCCTTATTTCCCTCCCCGCCGCCCCCGACCTTCACCTCCAGCACCAACATTCCACGATTTCCTCCAGCCTTACAGCAAAAGCAACGTTACAGACTGTGGCCAATGAGCAACAATCCTCCCAGAGCTTAAATCCCAGCACTCCCAGCATCGGGGAGGGTGGTCAGGAGAAAGCAAAAAAAGGTTGAGGGACGAAGTAAGAAGTTGCCAAGCGAAACCACTTACGCACAGTGAGGACGGCAGCATTTCCATCCTACCTTTGCTGTCGCCATATCAGACGTCTCCATGTTTTCTGCTTGGCCTATCAGTAAACAAAAGAGCATTGGAGGAGGGAGAAGGGAGGGGAGAGAAAGGGAAAGTCAAAAGAGGATGAAGAAGAACAAGGCGAACAACTTGACAGCAGGGTGAGAACAATAAAAGGGTCACTTCAGCGCTCGCTCCAAGCGTTCCCTCCTGCCCCCACACAGAAGGGCATCTCAGGCAGATAATCCCAATTTAGATACTTGTTTGGAGTCTGGCACAAGACCTGAGTCATTGCCATCCCCCCCAACTCCTCCCCCCTGCCACCACCCAAAGGTCTAAGCTGAGGAACACAGAGGACCCTCCTCCCAGCTTCCCTCTTAAGTTGGAGCTCTTTAGGCTGAGCAGGGGAACAACCCATCTCCCTCTGGCTCCACGGGAAGGGAGAGTGAAACAACCACCCCCACCCACCGCCCTGAGTGGGTATTTTAGGAGTCAGGAGAAAGGGAGAAAGCAGGTGGGTTCTGGGCAGTGCACAGGTACAGGAGGAGCGATCAGACACGAGGAGGACTGAAGTAGGGAAGGAAAAAGTGACAGGGATCATCAGCCAGACAGGTGGAGAAGCAACGGTGCAGAACAGGCATACCAGAGATCAGGGAAAGGGAGACTGGCAGGTGTGGAGACAAATGCGAGGTGGAGGCTGCTCAGCTGCATCCTGCTGAGAACACTCACCTCAGAGCAACACTCCCAAACGACTGGGCCTGAACTAGTAACTCTTTGGTGCACGCTCAGCTCAGGCTGCAGACACCAAATCCCCAGCTAAGGTGAGGCCGGTCCCGGCATCAAGAGGCATCCGTAGCCGCGCGGCCCTGCCCGGATTGGCGGAGCAGGGTGACTTCATGCCGCCCCATTCATCACCCAGCTTCTCCCTCCCTGGTCCTCCCAGCTCCTCCTGGCCTACTTTACCCCAGGAAAGCAGGCTGGAGCCCGAGAGCCAGCCAGGGAACGCTGCACGCAGCTCCCCGGAGCGCTCTGGCACCGCCAGCCAGACAGACGTGAGCAATCCTGGCTGGGAGGGAGGCAGGGAAAACACTGCAGAGCTCAGGCAAATTAAGAGCCTCTGAGGGCTAGAAAACATCACTGCTTGAAAGTGCTTATTCATAGCCTGGTGCAGCACAGCAGGCACCACGCTGGAGCACACAAAGACCAGGGGCACCGGCAGAGCCTTTACAGCGCAGTTTGCACACGCTGAAGGGCAGCTCATGCCTTGCAAAACCAGACCACTCCTATTCCCTCGTGCACAGGAATTCACACACACTCTGCTCCCAGGGGTTTTATTGTATTAAATATTTTACAGGGCTGGCATTAATCTGCACTGGATGTAAATAAAACAGATGTCGCCCCCGTGCAGATGTGCAGAGAGTCCATAAACAGGCAACGATCCTCAGCGCTCAGACCACCTCTGAAAAGGGCCATCAGTAGAAAACACAGCGAAAACTCCTGCCAAGTCCTGTCTTGGCACACAGAAAATGTGTGTTTTGGTATGTTTCTGCTGTGAGGCATTCGTGCTTGCACAAATCAGAGCTGGCACACTGCACCTTTGTACTCAGAATATACAAATGCTCTGAAAGAGAGGAGGTTTACATCAGATATTGGGAAGAAATTCTTCCCTGTGAGGGTGGGGAGGCCCTGGCACAGGCTGCCCAGAGAAGCTGTGGCTGCCCCATCCCTGGAAGTGTCCAAGATCAGGTTGGATGGGGCTTGGAGCAACCTGGGCTAGTGGAAGGTGTCCCTGCCATGGCAGGGGGTTAGAACACAATGATCTTTAACATCCCCTCCAACCCAAACCATCCTGGGATTCCCTAAAACATACCAACCTCCTGCTCACCAGGGACATAAAGCCCACTTTCTGAACACATATTTCAGCCTCCATCCCAAGCACTGCTGTGGATGTAACACAGCTTCAACATACCCAACCCAATGCCACAGTGGGGAAAAAAATTCCCCACAGCACCCAAGCTGGTTCCACTCACTGGGATAAGGATCCTCATCCTGGTTGCCCACTAGATGAATTCCAAATGCCTCCTATGTCATACTGTTGTCTGAAAAGTAACCATAAAACATCCAGTGCAGGCAGAGAGAGAGACAAACAGCAAGTGGACAATCTGCTCCCCACTCCCTCTTCTATAGGGCCACTGGTGTCCCTTAATTACTGTTTACTTGTGTGCATTTTGCTGCAAATATTCACAGCGGCGTGGGGAGGAAAAAACACAACAGCTCCATGAAGGACTTGCAGCAAATCCTAAGCTGAAGAACCAGCAAAGGCTTTGTAATTCAGAAAAAGCTGAATTTCCACGTCAGCCCCTTCACAGCAGAGGCTCTCTGCAGTTCCAGCAGCTCAGGAACTTAAAAGCAAACAGGAAACATCTCCTGAGGAAGTCCACTGTTGGGAAGGGAACAGCCCACTGTGACAGCCTGAGCTCTGGGTAGGAATTTAAAGCTCTATAAATAGCCCCAGCAACGGTCCTGTTAGCCCTGGGTTTGAGCTCATAATTGCCACCTTAAAAATCAGAAAACACTGCTTTTTATAAGCTTTACCTGGCAGTGTCACTGCCCCTCCAAACAGCCACACTCACAGCCAGTTGGGCATCCCCTGCAGGGAGGTTTTACTGCTGCCCATCACTGCAGTTCTGGCTTCTCACTCACCACAGCAAGGATCCTGAAAAATTCCCTTATTCAACACCCACCCAGTGCAAACAAAGGGCTCAGAAGGCTCAGACAGATTAATTCTCCGGGAAAGGTGCACGACCTGCAGGCAGAGCGTGTAACGTGCTCCCTGTGAGCCACCACTTCAGCCACAGTTTGAGTCTCCCATATGGTAAAAACAAACAAGCAAACAAAAAAAAAGGAAAGTCTGCAGGAGTTGGGGAAGCAATAAATAAAATAACCCTGTGGCTCTGTGAGACATGCACACAAAACCAAACCTGTTAGTGACAGAACCAGCGGGAGGGAAAACCAGCAACGAATTAGGAAATGTTACGGGGAGAAAGAAAGAACTGCTACAAAGGACACCAGAATGTAAGGAAGAGAGAGTTGAACTGTTATGCACCTTGGTGAACAGATCCCCAGGAAAATGTGGCAGATGGATAAAATCCTGAATCCTTCCCGAAGTCAGCAGTGTTCTGCAGCCTTACAGCCCCTGCTGTCAGAGAGAACCACATGGAATCTGGGAGCTAGGGCACACCTCCATTTCCCTGGGAAACAATCTCAGAGGGGACTCCCTCTTTGCTGCAGCAGCTGGGAAGTCACATGAGGCTTCGTTTCCAGAAAAGAAAAAAAAAATATGGATTTCACTTCTCTGGGCATCATGGGAGCTGTAGTCACTGCCCAGGGCAGAAAAAACACTTCTTTGAGCTGTGTGACTGCAGTGTTTGTCAGCTCGGGGTTGTGGAAGGGAGAGCAGCACCTCAGCACAAAAGCAGTACCCTTGGAAGAGGAGACTGGAGAATCAGAAGGAGAAAAATCATACTACGACTTGGGAACAGGAAGAATATACTATTGTGTGAGGAGGGCAGAAAAAACTGGGATGATTCAGACTGCTGCTGCTGCTTTCTCCAGCAATATTATAATCAAAGAGCACTGCTGCTTTCTCACAGAGCCTTTTGGCTCTTCCCCCCCCCTCCATTTTCTTGCCTGTTTGAACTCTCAATCTTCTATTTGCTTGAGGATGGTGCAATAACCTCTCCCACCCCAGCACAGACTCATGCACTCTGAAAAGCAGGCTGACAGAAAACTCCATGACTCATGGCATGAAAAACTCCCTCTTTCACTGGAACTCACCACAAAATGAAAAGTCATCTTCTCATTTTTACCTTCCCTCCCAAGGAACTTTCAGCCACCATGAAGGGGCAGTAAGACTTCTTGGGTAGAAATGTGATGGCTGATCATCTGCTCTTTCACTGAGGTCAGGAGGTTCTGAAGTAACTCATGGCTTGAAATAAGTCTCATCACATCACAGCCCAACACCTGAACTGAGCAAGATCTTCTCTCAGCTGAACATCTGGTCTCTCAAAAATCAGAGACTTTTAAATACTATACTGTACTTTTAAATGCCTAAACCCAAGACTCTCTGTAACTTAAATCTTTCAAGTATATCAACCTAAACCTTTATATGGAGTCAAACAACCTTCAGGCTTTGGGCTGGCACTGCCCAAGGGATCATTCACAGACACACATGGAGAAACCAAGCCTTCTGTACCCATCTGGACCTCATGCAATGTCTTGTCCTGGACAAAACACAATCTAATGTTTCAGATAAAAGGGGGAAACCCTTGCAGCAAGAACACACACCACAATATTTTGGCTTTAAGTATAAAAACACAACTAGAGCAATGACTGCAGATTCACAAGAGGAAGAGAAAGGTCCTGCATCCTTCATTTCTGAAACCTGAGACAGAAGAAAGGAGATAAAGCAGGGGCTTGAGACCCAGGGGTTAAACACAAGCTTCCAGTTTGAATAAAGGCATTTCAGATCAGCAGTGAAAGCCTCCCACAGCCCAAGTCACTCACTACCTCTGGCATGTTTGAGGGCTCTTCCAGTGGCAGTGGCATCAACAACAGGGCAGAACAAAGGCTGGCAGGCTGCAAACAGGAACACAGTGCAGAGGATGCCTCTTTCCCTACAGTGTCACATCCCACAAATTCCTTGGGGAATTCAGAATCAAGACCCCTGGTTTCTGAGAGCACTGATGGGTGGCAGGGGCTGCACTGAGGAACAGCCTCCACAAGCTCATGTAAAGAGGTCTGAGCACTCATGTCTAAGCCTGAAGCAAAAGATCCTTTTCCAGAGTCAAGAAATAATGAAATCTTACAGTGTTAGAAGCTTTGTCAGACCAATATCCCTCCAACAGGCCTATGTTCACATGGGCTGCCATTTCAACAAGAGGAAGGGGGTCAGGAGAGTGAGCACAGCATTGCCAAAGATCTGGGACAGGGCACAGGGGCAGGGAAGGGAGAGCAAGCAGCAGAGAAGGCTTAAGGAAAAAATATTAGGCCAAACTTGTAGGAAAACAGGGGGGAAAGAAAAGCAGAGGGGCTCAAGGGCAGACCTTGAGCTGGTACCATCACAATGCCTGACCTTGGTGCAGTGGGGAGACACATGCTGCCATCTCATCACCAAAATGCACAACAAACACGCTGCAGAGGCCCCAAAGGAATGGGTGGGAGGAGAAACAAGGGAAGGGGGAGAAGGCAGAGAAGAAAGGCGGAGGTCAGCGAGCACTCACACGGTTACAGTCATCTGCAGAAAGGGGGGATCTGTCCAAGTGCCAGCAGGGCTCCCCAGCAACCTGGGGCAGCGTCACTTCAGCAGCCAGGGAGCAAAGACACTGCTGGATTGAAGGAGGAGAAAATCCCAGCTGGGTTACACACGCACAGCAGCACTGGGGGAGAAGCAGCACAGAGCCGTGACCTCGGAATCCACCCCGGGAGCAGGGAATGCCGCCATGGAGCTGTGGGAGGGGGGGTTTTACTGGGATGGGAGTCACTGCAGCCTGGCCCCAGAGGGAAGGAGCAGTGACTGGGCTGATGAGAAGGCAGAGCTAGGGAGAGATCTCCAAAGAGCCCGATCTGGGCTCTCTGCTCTCAGATTTCTTCCATCCGCAGGCAATTCAATTTTAAAGGAACAGCTGCCTCCAAGCCTCTGCCAGACACTGCTGCTATAGGATGAGGGGCAAAAACCTGAGAGAATTAGGAGTTCTCTACTGAAACAAAGAGAATTTGAGGTTAATAATTACCAGAATGAAATTCTCAAGGCCAGTTAACCAACCACCATTTCTCTTGAGCTGGACTGTCCATCACCAGGTGGAGGTTAACACAGCTTTTCCCAAGTCTCCTGAAACAGAGGGGAAAATCCTTGGTGTTTAGCTGAGAAGGAAGCCAGAGGCTGGCTTGCAGAAGTGAAGTCCATAAAAAGATGTTCCAAGCTCGTTTTGAATGCTTGGTATTTCCCCATTTTGGCAGCTGACCATGGAGTGTAAAGATGCACCTGTTTTCCAAGGTAACCCACTGCAAATACTTGAATATGCCAAAAATATATAGCATGAAAAGCATGGAATGGGCCATGAGGAAGGGGAGGGGTGCTGACTGTAAATGTAGGAAAGAGCTGATTGAGAACAATCTGTACAACAGAGAGCAGCTACATCTCGTAAGAGTAGGAGGATGTTTCACCAAGGAGATTCAGAATAGCTTGAATTCCCAGTTCAAACCACTGCCCTTGGATTCCAAGGGAATTTTTCTGTTCCTACAGAGAATTAAGCAGAAATACCCTGCACTGAGCAGCTGCATTCCAGAAACAGCTGATGGCTGTAAACAAAGGCCTGCAAAGGTCTCTGTAAGGGCACAAGCACAGGCATTCAAGCTGAAGAAAAGCTATTCCCAGGTCCCCTTCCACCACTCACACAACCTGCAGAGTCCCAGGGGAAGCTGAGGCAGCACCATCGTGGCTCAGCAGCACTTTCTCCCCCAGCTGCACTCCAAAGCTCAGGCAGAAGGATCAGCCTCCCTTAAGCCATCAGCTGGAAAGCCTGTGAACAGCAACTCCAGCTCCAGTTTAGACATATTATTGTGCTCTCAGATTCTCAAAAAATTGAGGTGGGAGAACCTACTGACAAGGAAAAGAGATTAGAAAAAGGGGGTCCCAAAGAGCTGTGCACCATTTGAACACCACCTTTGTCTTACTGCATTGATCAGTCACAGCACACAGGATGGGAGCAGGGAACAATGTGCTTCCAGAGCTTTTCTTTGCAGTGGGAGCACCAGGGCACATTCATGACGTGACTCACAAGCACATCTTGCTTTCTGATGACATCTCAGTTAAAATGTTCCCACAGCACGAGGAAAGGTGGGTTTGTCTGACAGGGAGACAAAGAGGTGTTGCCTACACGGTGCTCTTTTTGAGGACACCCTGATTACCACATCCAGAGTTCTGATGAGTGGTATCCAGAGAGAAATTACTAGTACAGCTCAAATTCCCAAAGCCTTCAACTTTGGGCACGTGCAATAAAATCTGAAGGGCAGTTATAGCCTCTGTGTGTGTCCCAGGGCACATCCCAACTTAAAAAGGCATCCCCTTTAAGTGAAGTGTTTTCTACAACTTGGGAAACTCTGATCTAGAGGTTTAAAGTCAAGTCTGAAATGCAGGTTCTATATCAGGCACTCCCTGCAGGAATCTGACCACACTCTTAAGAGAATTGAGCAAAACCCTCCCTTCTCTGCATCTCTGAACCCCCAGCTCTGGCTGTGATAGCAGTAAAGTTCTCTGACACTCTCTGATGGCTGATTTTAGAGCAGAACTGAAGTTTTAGTGCTGCAACAGAAGCCCACAATGGCCTTGTCTTCCTTCGCTGATCTTGCCCTTCATTTGGCCAACAATTGGACCATTTTCAGGCAATCTCAAGAGGGCCTGAGCCAGGCTTAGAGTGCCAACACATCCCCTCTCAGAATGCCCTCCTTCTCCACATTCGGTGCCCAACGGGAGGAGGTGCAAGCAGAACAAATCCAGATTAGTCTCCTGCACAACCAGCCTCGCTCCCAACGGCCAGTTGGCACCTCAAGCAATGCCTGCTCGGAGAAAGAAAACCCCTGGGTGGAACGTGTGAGCAGGAAAGCAAAGCTGAAGTGTGAAACACTCTGCACCACAGCAGGGTGGTTACACCAGGGGAATATCTTTGGGCAGCTCACACCAAACTGGGTCCCAGAAGGCATCCCAGCCCCTCTCTGCCACAATATCCTGAGAATTCCAGCGCTCCCAGGGGTTCCAGAGCTGGGGTGACCACGACTTCAGGCCTGCAGTTACACAGCTGAGAAACTTTCTGGGAGCAGGGAGGGTGAGGAGCCTGCCCAGCGTCTCAGAGGAGGAGAAAGAGGGGCATTAAAACGCCTCTTCACCTCCTCCTTGTGTTCCCAAGTGGGTGATGCAGCGGGTGAGGTCTGTCAGGCCTCCCCTGCACTCAGGGATGTGCAAAGAACATCAGGGTTTGTCTCATCTTAACCAACATCAGCCCAGTAGAGACAGACACTCCAATAGAAAAAACCAGAGTGTTTCCACTCAGTCACCCTGACAGTGCCCAATCCAAGAGGGACAGAGCTGATCTTAAGCTGTTCTTGTCAAACAGGAGGGGAGAGGAGAAGAAAAGACACAAGCTCTGAATCTAAACATTAACCATCCTTCCTATAGGACAAAAAGAGACTTGTACCATTCTGATCTGACTTGCAGTTTGGAGCCAGATCCAAATCCAAACTCACCCTGAAGTTATTGAAAGAGCATCAGGGCTGTGCTCAGGGACCCTCCGAGAGCTCAGCAGCCTCCAAGTCTTCTCCAGAACAAGGACTTCAGCACCACTTTTTAAAAAAAAAATCCCTAGAAATGACACATCAGCCATCCATCTGTGAGGGGGAAAAGCTCCTGAGGGGTTTGACCTTCCCCCCAAGGATCTTTGCTGTGCCTCCCCTTGCAGGCAAAGGGGTGCAGGATGTTGGCACCAACTTCTCTGTGCCAAGGGGGAAGGGACACAGGCAGGGGATGCAGCACAAACAAGCCCTAAGGACATAAATAATATGGAATTTGTCCTGACATTTCCAAACTTCAACCTCTTTTCTGAACTTCGCACAACTCGCTGGGAATCCAAGCAGCAAACAGAATTTCTTCAACCTGTCTCTATCTTAAGCTGTTCCCTGATCTTTCTCTTGTGAATTTTGATCCATTATTTGAGAGGCCTTTATTAGATTACTCAAAGGAAAAAACAAGCCCTGCAGTCCTGGAAGCAGCAGAATAAGGTACTGAACTAATAAGGAACTAATTAAGCTGCAGCCAAGATTTAGGACATATCAAACACAGATAACAAAACTAATTGCACTTCCCTATTTCCTCCATTTAGATATGATCTCTAATGTAAATCATTTTGATTTACAGCAGTGTAAATGTAAATCATTTTGATTTACATTTATTTTTTCATGTAAACCACTTTTATATGAGCTCTTGTAAACTGCCACTCACTTCTCTCCCGGATTTCCCCCCAGCCTGTTGCTTTCCAGTCTTGTAATTTGTTTCCTCTCTTCACCAGTTTGTCTCCTCCTTACACTGAGAGTTTAAGGACTGATTTTTCCCCTGGTTCAATAGCCTAACTTTTAATTAATTTAACTTAAACCTGATGGGTTCCTCAGCACCATGACAAAGAACAAGTCCTTGGATCAAGCAGGAGAAGGGTCACAAACTTGGAGTTAATCTGGGTGAAAACTCAAGGTAATTCACGCCTAACCTTGTCTCCTTTCAGTGATTATTGGCTCTGTTGTGTGCACACATCTCACCCAAATCTGTGGCTGTCTCCATCCCGACCCTACCCACCCTTGGAATTACTTTAAATCAAGTGTAATTATTTGGGCACTCAGTAACTCAGCTCTGCTTATCTTGGTATTCCCACAGCTGTGATTTTTCAGCACTTGAGCAACTCAGGCTCAATTCACCACCTCTATTTTTCCTGTGAGGTAAAAAAGGAATTCTCCTTATTTCATAAATAGCAACATGAAGTGACTCACCCAAACTCCCCCAGGCAATCAGAAAGCAACTGAGCCCCAAGTTCATACAAAACCTGACTCTTTCTAGCCTGTCCCACATGCTTCTTCCTTCTGAGCCTCCAAAAACACCCACAAAGCACACAGTTACCCCCCAAGACAGAGTAAAACCTGTGTAGGATCCCTCTGAGCATAAACCAGGCACGACACAGACAGCATAACTTACATGGCTTTGCAGAGGGAAAGCTTTTTCCTCAGGGAAGACACGCAGGGATGGCAGACCTGCCTCACTGCTGTGCCACAGGACACCTTCTCAGGGCAGGAGTTCTGGACCATGGCAGCACTTCCCAACACAGGAGACAACAGCAGCACTCACCCCTCAAAAAACAACATTGCTACAGACCACTGAGTGCATCTGGAGCAGGACAGAATGTTCAGTCTTCTCTCAAAGCACCTGAGGGTTGGACTGTGGTCCTTGGAAATCCATCCCTGAGTTCACACCACCACCACCAGCAACCCCGGGAACATCTTCAGATGAGATCTTGGCTGTGCCTGCCCCAGATTTCAGCCACCCTCAGCTGTGTGTTCTTCATTTATTTTTTTTTAAAAACCTCAGAATCAACTTAGCAACTCAGCATCCCTTCCCTTTTGGCTGGGGTGGCTTCTTTCAGCACTTTCCCAGCTGCACTGAGGCTGGTGCAGCTTGTTCCCTGCTCCAAGTGCAGCACAGGCTCCTTCTGCCTGGGATATCAGGGGCAGGATGCCAAGACAAGGTGCACCTTTCCAGCACATAACATGTGGATTTATGGTCTCCCCTCTGCTCAGCTTTTATCACAGCTCACAGGGCTGCTGAAACTCCGGCTGGTTGAGGCTTTGTTTGGTGGGGTGTTTTTAATTGATCAGGTGATCAGAACCGTCTTATAGGGCTTTGTAACAGAAGTTCAGAGCTCCAAACCTGTGCATGGAAGACCTTTTGGTCAAAAATACCACCATAGGAGCAGAAAGAGCCTCCTCCTCCAATTTTTAAGTCTGACAGATTCAGGATGCCTCAAAAACAACCTTCAGCTTTGTTAATAGAAATACAGCCTTCAAGTGAGTTAATAGCAATAGTAGATGACAAGCTCTCAAGTGTTCTGTCAGCCTTCTCACTAGTTCTTGTCCAGGTTCACACCTCAAAGTGTGTTTGAGGTTCTTTTTGGTTGAGTTTCAGGAGCACAAACCACTGATATCCAAAGGAAGACTATACCAGAGGAGCCTTATGCAATTACATCAGCAAAGGAGGAAAGAAAGCAGAGCAGCAAAAAGGTAATTTATTATTTATCATTCCAAATGATACCCAGAAATCCCTGAGTGTTAATAAAGCCTAATCCTGATCCTGTTAACATATGAAATTCCAGCTCAAATGGAGTAACAGCACATCACACAGAGCAAGGCCAGGTTTGCCCTAAGAACCCACTCTTTTTCCTGGTTACAAATACCTTTACAAATACCTGGTTACAATGCCTTTAATCAGTCCCAGCTCCAGGGAGGTGGATAATTGGAGTGGAACATATGGAGGAAGAGGTGAGCTACACCAAGTGCTAATTCTGAGCCCAACTCTCTTGGGACATTAATTGGCTCCTCAGGGTCAGGATGTTCTCTCCAGTGAGTGAATTCCTCAAAAGGCTACTCATCAGCTGCTACTCAGTTCTTACTCAACCCATTGCCCTTTGACAATCCTAGTGGGGGTTCTGAATTCAGTAAGAACTTGCCCTACTCTGCAGTTTGAAACAAAGAACTTTGACCTCAGAGAGCTGATGTGGGCTGAGCTACAGAAACAACAGATCCTTCCCGGATAGAAGCACTCAGAGCGGAAGGTGCCACATCCAGATGCCTCTGGCAATCAGCACAAAGGAAGCTGTTCCCAAATCTCAGCATTTGCCCTCCTGGGGGCTCACTGTAACCCCCAGTCACAAGCTCAGCTGAGTAAAACCCAGCTTAACCCTTTATAAAACCATGGGAAACCCAGAAACCAGCTGCAACACTGGACCCAGGGATGTCAGCAGGGAAATGGACCTGCAGGAGCTGGATCAGGATAGAAAGGCAGGAGCAACTCAGGACTCTCAGCTCGTGCCCAGAAGAAGAAAATCAAGCAGATTCAGGCTCAAAAGTTGAACTACAAGAGATAGCAAAAAACTCTTAATCACGTGGCTCCGAGCAAAGCAACGATGATAAATCACACACAAAAATAAGCATTCGTTTTCCTACAGTTTTTGTGCCAGTGCTGCAGTTTGAAGCAGTCATTAAAGTACAAGAAGATGAAGTACAAGAAACTTTAGTTCCTCCTGGAACTTCACAGCAGCTCTGGGTACCTCAGGACTGTCACAGCCCACCAGAAGTGAAACACAACAGCCAAGATCAACAGTGCCTTGGTGAGGACAAGAACCACATCCCAATTTCGACTTGTGTATTTTGAAGGACCAGAGCTGCCAATCACCAATACACAGTAAGTTTGCTTTCCCCCAACCTCCTAGAGGTGACCCACAGGTTCACTTTGGGAAAAATTAGAAGCTTTTAACCCTATGACTCTGTTTCCCCACAGTTCTTTCAGGCAGGGTCTAAAAAACCATTTCTCAGCTAGCAACTAGAATGGGCTTAAAGTCCAGAGGCCTAAATAAAAGCATTTTCAAAGTGGTCCAAGCTGATTGCAAGCTGCAATTACAGCAGTTATAGGTGCAGGCTAATGGAGTTGGATGCATTGTCCCACAAGCTCTACTTTTAAGTTGATGAAAAACACATCTTTTTAGACATTAAAACCACCATAAATCACATTCCTTGTTAAGCAAGTCTGGGAAATACAAGGAAAATAAGTCAGGAGCTCGAGCAGCTCAGCACATGGAATTTCAGTGGGTATTTCCAGGCATTCCCCCAACTCAGCAGGACTGACTTACCTGTCCTCACGCAGGAAGGGGCTCAGGAACCGGGCAGAGTCGTCATCGTGGCTGCTCTGCTGGCTGCTCTGCTGGCTGCTGCAACAGGGAAGCACAGCAGGTTAGACAGCTCGAAGTTCCTAGGAAACACTCAGGTTTAAAACTGAGATCAAGCAGAAAACACAAGGTTCATACTCCATTTTTGGGGGTGCCAAGAGAAAACAACAGAAGACGCCGAGTTACATCTGATTTCCAACCGGCCCCGGGGGTCGGGAGTGTCCATCCCACTCAGTGGCACTTTCCTAAGAACCTCCTGACATACAGAAGTCATCCTGCACATTGCTTAGGCAGCATTTCCTCGTGCCACCCCACAACACTTCCTGAACATTCCAACACCCAACTGCTGCATGTTTATTTACCCCCCAGTTCCAGGCAGCAACACAAAAAAAAAAAACAACCCAGTGAAAACCAACTCCAAGTTGGCCAGCGCTGAATTTCTGGTGAGACTTGCACGCTGAGCCCACAAGATGTCACTGTCCCCCCTCACATGGGTGTTTTGTGGGAGATTTTTATTTATTTCCAGCACATTTATTCCATGGATTTGCCCTCACTCCCCCTCTAGCAGCCTCCAGTTGCTGCAGGGACTCAACAGGGTTCTTGCTTCCCGTTGCTGTGGCTTCATTTCTCTGCAGGAGCTTTCCTTCTGAGCAGCAGGTAGAGCTGATTGTGCCTCCAGGAAAGACTAAAGGTGTTCCTGGGCTGGGTTTAATCTGCTTTTCCCTGGCTCTGGAGTCATGGCAACACCATCAGCACAAACTGCATGGTCCTGCCTTGGGACACTTGTCTGAGCACACAGAGCATGATAAAACTCTGTGGTTTCATTGTTAAATAAAACCAGTTCAGGTATAAACACACAGCCCTGCAACCACACTGCACACAGACCTGCACATCCCACTGCCCAGAGGCACAGAAATACAAATAGGGTATCAAAAAAACCCCAGATTATATTTTCATTCTGAAGAGCAGCAATTCTTACAACTAATATCTATTCTGGGAAGTGTGGGGGGGTACATAGTACCAAAATACTTCAGTGGCACATTTCCATGAATTCTATTTGTTAATTTTTCATTCAAAAGGAAAAAAAAAAAGGAGAGAGAGAGAAGGGGAGGGACTTTAT
>JAWWLV010000075.1:3650351-3699598 GCA_035041135.1 Platyrinchus mystaceus
GTGGCCCCCCCCCCCCCCCCCCGAGATCAGAGTTTTGGTCAAAGAGATTTGTGGTTTCCTGTGAAATCAGCCAGTGATTCTTATTATCATTTAATACTTTCATCAACCACCTTGATCGTGACCAGCTGCTTCTTCAAGATCTCCAAGGGATTGATCTTAGTGAACATGGTCCTCCTTTAAAACATAATAAATGGGTCCTGGGGACCCATTTAGCATTTGAGAAACATCACACGCTGCTCACTGTTCCTTACTGTCATGAAAGGAGAGAAGGCTGAACCTTTCAGAAAAAAACCTAATTATTGATCAGTATAAAATCCTCAAACAGATAATACAGAAAATCCCACAAAACTCCTGCAATATTTATGATTTTCAGCTTTGGATTTAAAGCACAGAAGTGCAGTGTGAGCACACAGAGCACGCTCAGCTTTTGTTTCCCCACTGCACAAGGTGTAGTTTTGCCATCAGAACTTGGACAGGGAAACATTTCAGCAAAGGGGACAGATTGAATTTTCCCACACCCACAGGTTTAGTCACTCTTAAGTGCCTCACTGCAGAAAGGATAAGCAGGGAATAAGAATTCTATACTGGCTTCAAGCTATAAATCAGCAGCTGGGTAAGAACAAAATATTCCCAAAAGCAAAGGAACGTTTTTCTTGTGCTTTGGAGCTTAATTATGGCCCAGTGAACTGGTGTGGAAAGAGCACAGAGAGAACCACACTGACACTCATAATCTAAATTATCACCCTTTTGATTCAAGAAACCATTACAAAGACTTTTTCTACAATTCCTTGTTTCTTCATAGAAAAACCCTCCCAAACTTTTCAACTCAGACCCAGCAAATACAATAAAACTTACCAAAAGGAGAATTCCCAACCTCCCACCAGTGCTGGTAACACCACGTGAAAGTTCCCTTTTGGGGCAGCTATAAAGGTGAACCTTCAACCTTCTCATGCTCATCCAGCCATTAAAGTTCCCAGGCAGAAAGTCCTTCAAATGAGGGCTTAAAATTTAACAGAATCCAGACATTGCAGCACCTGAGCTCAGGATTGTGAGCAATGAAACGAAGAGAAATCAGTTTTTACCCACAGTTCACTCCAAGGGTGTTTTGCACAAAGCTTGGCAAAAATGTGTGCTTCTCACACAAATAAAGTGATTTTAACATTCTGATTATCAGATAGTGAAGCTGTTAAATTTCCTAAAACATTCAGAGAGGTTGAAATGCAAGTTTTATTGTTTTATTATGTTTTTTCAGTCCATTTGAAGGTGACTTGCTATCAAAAACTGTTCCTTTGAGGTGGTATAAAGACAAGTTATTCAGACTTCTTACCTATTACTTTAGAAACTCAAGAAAGGCCTTAAATACAGATTAACCAGGTCTTTTAACAATTAAAGTCTTTGAAGAGTCTGCTCCCATCCCTCCTCCACCTCTCTGCTCCCAAGCAATTTACCCAGGTAACCCAAGCACAAAAAACCCCCCATTTTTCTGACTAAAACCAGTGTTCTGATCACACACACTTTGTTTCAATCTGGAGTGATGAATCTGCTTTTGTGTCTTCAATATTTAAATATTTCATATTTCTCTCTCACTTGCTCTTGGGAAGTTATGAGCTATAAACTAGGTTTTGTACCATTATCTTTCTACCCTTTATTTTTTTAAAAAAAATCTCATTTCCTTCTGAGATTTCAGATAAAGGACAGCCTTACTCTATGCAAGAATAAGCTTTTTAAACTAAGCAGGTCTCCCAGTAGAAAATATTTTTCAGGATTTCTCAAAGTTCAGACACTCAGGTCAATGTTTGCACACCAAGAGCCTTCTGGGACTTCTCTACCCTCGAGGTGTGGGTGATAAATCCACTGTACTTTTATTCTGCAGGTCTTTGGGGCAGAATTTCAGCCAGAGAGAATTTTTTTTTCACTGGTTGATGGATGAATAGGACAAAGGGAAAAAAAAAAAAAGGCTGTAAGCTGGAAGAGAGAATCAGTTAATGAGATTGGAGGATAATTCATAAAAATCAGAAGGCTGCTGTTATCCACAGCTATTAGTGAGAATTTCAGGTCTGAACCCAGAGGAGTATTTTGTATTCACTTTGCTTAATTAACCCCAGTAATCATAAGGCTTTGAGTTCAGTATTACCTGTTTTAAAAAGGGGAATAACAGACACTTGGCAATCAGGTTTACATATTCTTTAACTGCTTTCAACAACTGCATTTTGAATGAAAAACTACCATTTGTGAAATGTCACAATACATAAATATTTTCACCAGCAGATTTGGGAACAAAGATATGCAGGTTATAATCAACAGAACAGGCACACCAAGGCTTCTGTTCAAATTTACAAAGCTTTTGGGTTATTTGGACAACTAGAGAGGTCTTTTCACTCTCACAGCTGCAGCCACAAAAGACTTGTCTCTACCTGCCTTAAAACATGTCACAAAATAATTGGGATGCCTGAAGAAGCATCACCAGAAAGAGAATAACAGCACCAATATCTGGTGTGAGCAATGGTTACTGCCAAACTGGCAAAGAAGTCATCACCATGCCTTTTAAAGGGTATTTTTACATTGTTAAAATCCATATTAATTAAAAGAGAGCTTTGGCTTAAATTAAATCTAAAAGATTTGCAATGCAAATGGAATATTTTAGACAGTGAATTCCATGATGTGCAAACAGTCTTTATTTGAAAACTCTTCTGATAAGTGTTCTTGCCCAGCTTTCCTTGACAACACAAACAGGATAATAAAACCAGGTTGAACTCCAAGCCTCAGGTGTGTCAGAAGCAAAGGTCCCTCTGAATGTTTTCCCACACAGGGCTTTAGGAGCTTGTCAAAACCAATTTTATCCTTCATTTCCACCCTCCTGCTCTGCTCCTCCTTCCCAGGATTCAGCCCCACACACACACACACCTCACATTTCTCATGGAATGGCAGAAATAGAGCTCCCAGTCCCAGCTGCCTTAACAGCACCTCATTGTCCTTGGAAAATTAAATTCCTGTCATCAGAAGCGCCGTGTTTCTATGGTTGCAGGGATCTGGAAATGACTGTGCTGCTACAAACCTCCAGGAACTGCCAGGTGGAGGAGGGAAAGCAGGATAAGGGGCATGAATGGGCAATCACCGGCCCGAGTTCCAAGGGATAACAGTCCCCCCCCCAATCAAGGGCTGTCCTTTGACAGCCCCAAAGCTTCGGTTTGCAAATTAAAAGCCAAAGCACCTTCAGATGCAGTTTTGCCACAGGCACTGAGAGTTCCCACGCTCACAGGAGGAAAGTTGCGAGGGCAAACACATCCTTCCTGAAGGCAGCAAGGAAACAGCAGGCTTTACTCTAAATATGAAGGAAGATTTATGCTCAGACTAATTGATGAGCTGATCCCAAGCCCTGTGGGAGGCAGAGACAACAGCATTTCCAAGGATCACAGCACCACAGCACCCCTCCTGCCTACCCGGCCCTGCTCCATCTTAAGGATGGAGTCTGGAGAAACCCCTCCAAAGGAGAACCACACAATGGTTTGGGTTGGAAAGGACCTTAAAGCTCATCTCATTCTACCCCCTGCCATGGGCAGGGACACTTTCCACTAGCCCAGGTTGCTCAGAGCTCCATCCAACTTGGCCTTGGACACTCCCAGGGATGGGGCAGCCACAGCTTCTCTGGGCAACCTGTGCCAGGACCTCCCCACCCTCACAGGGAGGAATTTCTTCCCAATATCCCATCTAACCCTGCCCTCCTTCAGCTTAAAACCCTTCCCCCCTTGTCCCATCCTTCCATGCCCTTGTGAAATGTCCCTTCCCAACCTTCTTGTCAGCCCCCTTTAGGTGCTCCAAGATCTCCAAGAGACCAAAGAGATTCCCGAGAACCCAAAGGGCACTTCCTGCTCCAAACATTCCCATCTCCCTAATAATAACTCAGTTTCACAGATGGGGAGGGTGTAAATCAATATTTATAGTCTAAACCCATTAGTAATGATCAGAGAAAGATAAGGGACAAGGGAACAGATAAGTGTTGTAGGCTGGAGTTTCCGGGTGGGATAAGCAGAGCTGGAGCATTAGAGACAGCACTTGGAGCCCTAAATAATCTGTTTATTCACTTGGATGCTCTCTGGATGCTCATATCTATCAAAGAGACCATCTTAATTAGCACTAATTGTGGCCTTTGCAGTAGAGTTGGAGAGTCAGAGTGTGAATCTGTAGTCGAGTCATCTCCTTGCTGCAAAGGGTTACAAAGGGGCAGGATGGGCAAGTTTTCTCCTCTCACAAAGGGAAACATCAACATCAACCTTCCCAGCTGTCAAGACAAGCCCTTTCATCAACATCTCATTCAACAACAGAAATCGTGGATTTCGAACCAATCCAGTGGAAAACAACCGTGGTAATGAACACAATGATTAATTGTTAAGCACCATTCACAGGCACAGCGCTGTGCAGGACGTGGAATTCAGATGGCCCATTGGTAAATATTTGCTGACTAGATAAGATCAACTGCATTTAAGTTCCAGGCTGTTTGTAAATCAGTCAGTATTGATACTCTTGGGTGACTGGTCATCCTAAACCACACAAATACTGGAAGGCAAATATTTTAAAAGAAAACCACAAACTACTGCACAAGGGCAGTGAGATCCAGCCAAAAAAAATAACGGAGCTGGTGGAATCCACAGTCACTTGGCACAAACTATCATAAACAAATGGCAAAAAATCTGCAGTCACAGCAAACAGCACATCAGCTCTCCCGGGAGGAGAAGTGTGCAGCACGTGAAAAAAAAATCCACTTTATTGGAAGCACAAGTTGCATTTGAACTGGCAGGTTCAAAAAGAAGAAGAGATTACATTAATGGCCGAGCTGCTACTGAGCTCTCACGTTTCAGATTAGGAGAGAAACCACACAGAGGGAAGTTTGTGCTTATGCACTTCCCCCAAAGCTTACAAAAGCAGAGAAGAGCAGCTGCTTCCCTCAGAGATCAACAACTGGTATTTGTCTTCCCAAAAACCTCAATTAACCAGCCCCAGGTACAAGCAGGACATGGAAAAAAGATGCATTTGCCTCTTCCATTATGAAATCCCTGTGGAGCATCAGTTCCTCACACAGATGAGATTTTAACGAGAAATTCAGCAACATTTGAGAAGTAAAACTGCCCCAGCAATCCCAGTACAAACCCCTCCTTCCACTTCCTACAGTGTTGATAACAGAGAAGCCCCAGAAACACCGTGGATTTCACTTTTGTTAAGGAAAACAAAAAATATTATGAACTAGTTAAAATTAAAGATTCATTTGCCTTTATAAGGCAATTCAAAATACCTCAACCACCTATGTGTAACTAGTATTTTTATCTCATGTTCCAACAAACCAGCAGTTCACTGTTCACTGATGTGTCTCACTAAGGTGACCAAAGGACTTGACAAGTGGAAGTGGTTTTAAAGTAAAAAATAGAAGTTCTTAACTAGTCTGAATGCTGTGATTGACCAAACAAATTTAGGACAAGAAGACAAAACAGGGTGATCTTGGGGAGCTCAAGGGAAAGGGAGCTCTGGGGAAGGATTGAGTCAGCAGAGATTACAAGCAAGGGTGGCTTTAAGAAGTAAATAATAAATTAAAGCAGATAAACTCCCTTACCCCCACATCAATAATGCATGTTCATTACATGCACAGCAAAATGCTGACAGATTGCATCTCCAGCCTCTGAAGACAGAAACATCATCATGTCTTAATAAAAGACTTGTGCACCTGGGTTCATATTTTATACAGCTCTGTGCAGGTAAATAACTTCATTACCTGGGTGGCAAATGACAGGTGAGGAGTAGAGGTAAGAAGCTGTCTGCATCCCTTATAAAAATCAAAATATTTGTCATCTGTAGGGCCCCAGAACACCAACTCTGCAGTTTGGATCATACTTTTGTACAAGGACAAGTGGCAGGGAGAGTTCTACCCCTTTCTGCTCTTTGACCTTGAACAAAACCGTGTCAGAGGCAAGAAAGGCTCTCAAATGCCATCTCTGCTGTTTAATGGAAGGAAAGAAAGTCTCCCTTCTGCTCCATCAGCCACCAACAGCTTTTAGAGCACCAGCAGGTAAACACACCTTGCAATTACCCAGGCTGTTAAAAAACCAACCAGTTGATACAGAACGTGTTGCAGGCTGGAGTTTCTGGGTGGGATAAGCAGAGCTGGAGAATTAGAGACAGCACTTGGAGCCCTAAAAGCATTTGTTTATTCACTTGGATGCTCTCTGGATGCTCGTGGTCACAGAGCTATTGCTCTTGCTCTGGGGCTCGTGAGCACAGCATGCATGGCTGGAGGATCTCAGCTGGTGCACCAGCTTTCCTGGGAAAACCCTTCCACATAAACAGGCAGATCTCTGGCCATGGAACGGGTGTAAAGGCTCCCAGACCCCAAAAGTGAAATTCAAGCTGCTCCATGGCAGTTTAACCAGGGAAAGGGAGCAAACTGGGTTTCTCCGGCGGGAGCTGCGACGCTTTAGTGGGTGGAATTTGGGAAGCTTCATGGGATTAATACCTAAATTTGGGAATCTGAACTTCCTAATAGGACACCTGCACTCCTGGCACAATGACCACGTTGGGAACCCTTGTTACCACAGTGTTACAGCTGAACTGCTGGACAGGCCAAGCACCATCAGTTCCAAGCCAGGGCTTGGTGAATAAATCCCTGCACAAAACATGGAAGGTTTTAGCACAGTTTTTAGTACAGTTGTCCCTGTTGCTCTTAAACAAATGAATAGCACAATAAATTATACTAATATATATTCTCTATATTAACATTATTGCACATTATATATTATATAATTAATTATATCATATAGCATCTGTCACAAACAGGAATGGCAGCAAGAGGCTGATGAAAAAGTCTAAAGCAAGGAAGGCAAACAAGCAGTACCTATCTGATTTATAGGAAACCAGCTTCCTGCCCTGCTATTTTATAGCAGGGTTTCAAAGGCCACACTCAGGTTTACCCCACAGTTCTAGCTGTTAAATCTCTCAGATTAATGCCACAAAATCCTTTAGGGTTCATCACTCTTTCTGTGGCCTGTTACCCACAGATTCTGCTTCCTCTGGGTCGTTTCTCATCACAAAAGGGATCGATTTGGAGCCTGTTGCACATGAAGAAAGGAGGTGCCATCCCGGCTTTGGAACACTAATGCCCCCTAATCCATCCAACACTTCAGCTCCTTTCCAATCACTGCTTCAAAAACAGATCCAGGCAGAAATGTCTGGGAGATGAATGAGCAGAAAGCTGTCAGCGTGGCCGTGGAACTACGTGCAGAAAAACTAAGTTTTCTTACACATTCACACCAAAAGGAAACGTGTCTTGGCCTCTGCCTCAATCACATCCACCATCAATAAACCCAGATTAAATCCTTCAGCTGAAAAGCCATCCTCTGTTGAACTTCAGACCTGAACTTGGAGATCGTGACACTTGTCTCATGCATCATCTTTCCCATTTTGTATGGTGCCACTGAATCACTACTTATATCACCACAGCTACGTGAAAATCAGTAATAGTTCCCAACCAAGAGATGTTTTTCAATGTTGAGTTACTGAGAAGGGTTATCAAATCCTCAGTGGCATGCATTTATTGAGAAAACTTCTTTAAAAATTAATACAATGACAGACTGACCTTGCTAAAGGGACCTCATGCAAGATGACTTATCACAAAATCAGAGTGGATATTAAAAGCTGTGTCCTGTAAACACTGAAGCAACACAGCAGTGAGTCAATCCAGTATGTTGGGTGTAGAAATGGTAAAAGTTGAGTTGCTCTTTTTATGGAAGTGCAGCACATCCTTTCAGGGATAAACCCATGGATCAGCTGCATGGGAGTTGCAAACAACAAAAGAGAACTTGGCCCACACCAAACCAGTAGAAAGATTTATGAAGCACTAATTTCTTGGAGAAACCTTTGAAGTTTCTTGTGTATTTGGGGCCTTCAGGAAAGGCAGATTGTTCCACCCCCCTGATAAAGGTAGAGTTGATTCCACTGCACATTGTATGCCCTGACTGCACCTGCAGGGGGTTACACAAGGTACAGCTTCATCTTTGTGTGGCCACACAATACCTCCCTGGGCATTAATTTCCCTGTGTTGACAAGCTCTTGGAAGCCTTTGTGAATGATCTGTCCCCTTTTGAGCAGAAAGACCAAGTGACTTTCAGGTCACCCAGACACCTTCATGTGCAGACCCACCTACTTGGCTTCTCTGTCTTGTCCTCCCAACATCAGCTACAAAGGATGTCAGGGAAGGTCTCGGTGGGAGGAATGAGCACCACCAACATTAACAAAGCTCTGGCATCATCACTCCTGTACAGGTCGTGCCAGCAGGGAAGTCACCTCCCCTCTTGCTCTCAAGGGTCTTTTGAGGTCACCTTTTCAAAGTTAAGTCTTATCACCACCCATTCCTTCAGGACAGTCTCTCTCTCTCTCTCTCTCAGAAGAGAGTTTTTTCACTGGCTCTGCGTTATCTGTAGGGCCATGAACAAGCACAAACCCCAGCACTGCTGTTTCCAACACACCTCCTGTTCTCACACGAGGATCAGGCCACTTGGTCTGGCATCAACAAGTCCAACCAACACCGCGATGCTCCAGCCAACAGAAGTCCAGGGAAAAGCACACCAACGCATCCAGGGGAACACAGACCCTACCTACCTACGTGGACAGGGTCATGTTGGAAGCAGGGAAGGGGAAGTGGCCAAAGAACATACCTGCTCTCACTGTACTCCTTCTTCTCTCTCACGCGCAGCCACTTCCGAAGGAGGAAGCGCTTGCGCCGCGGGGAAGCACTGGGTGTGGAGCAGTTGGACCAGGGGGTGTCCTCGTCACTGGAGGGGGTGATCTCAATGGATGGGAGCTGCAGGTATTCCTTGCTGGAGGAAGGAGAATCCTGGTACCTGACGGCCTCCAGGCTCTGCTCCTGCACGTTCTTCATCCGCCTCATCTTGAAGCGCTTCCTGCGCAGGGTCGGGGTGGACGAGCTGGACCAGGCACAGCCGCCCTCCACCACCTGCTGCTCGGGGACTTGCAGTGCCGGGAGCTGCAGGGTTTCTGTCATGTTGGCAGCTGGCATCAGACGCCCTGGCTCTCTCCTCCTGCTCCCACCCCCAGGCGCTCTCGCTCTGATCTGGGTGTAAACCACACCGCAAAGCCACAACTCGCCTTCCTCCTCCTCCTCCTCCTCCCTCGCCCAGTCCGGCACTGCCCGCCCTGCTCAGGCAGGAAACCTCATGCTCTTCACGTGCTCTCATTTAACAACCAGCGGGGTGGGGAGGGGATGTTCGGGACACGGACATGCCACAGGGGAAGCCAGTCTCAAGTTTCTTTGTCTCCTCCTCGTCTCTACAAAACAAAGTCCCTCCCCTGCCTGGTCTGGCTCAGGGCAGGTTTAGCACCGAGGCGAGGGTTTGCCAGCAAGGGCTTGGCTGGGTTTCAGCTTCCCCCCTCTTCTGTCCTCTGCCTAATGTTGGCTCAGGCAAGAAAAACCTCCTGGGGCTGCTCTAGGAAAGTCAGCTGAGTCTTCTCAAGAGACGGAGCGGCCGGAGCTGTGAGGAGGTCAGAGAGAAACAGAGGGAGGGGGGGAACAATACTCGATAAAATCAGGAGAAGGAGTAGCAGGAGCAGCCTGTTCTTCTCCTGCAGCGGGTCAGACACACGCAGGCAGCTGTTGCAAGTGTAACCGTGCTCTTAATCCCAGGAGACAGGGGGTTTATTGCCAAATATGCTGCTGCCACAAATCACAGGGTAAGGAGGGGTAACAGCCTTCTGGAGAAGCCAATTGGACAGGGGTTGCTCCTCGTCCCACCTTCCTGCTCAGAAATCCCACCCTGTGCAGGGAGGGAGGGAGGAGGAGAGGGAGCAAACTCGGAATTTCATCCCTCTTTCACAACTGGATGGGGATTTTTTTGTCCCCATTGACTGCTCGCAGAGAAGGCAAAGGAGGAGAGGGGTTGAGGAGCAGCTAAAAAAAAAAGCAGCAGGAGGCACCAGCACTGGGCAGCTGGTTGGGTTTTTAGCTCAGTTTCACACGAGTGAAAGCTGATAAAAAGAGTTCTCTGCAGGGCAATGATGCTGCTTCCAAAATGACAGTGGGTGATGGGGTGGTCTCAGGTCCAGGAACCAACAAAGACACCACATGAAGACAATTAACACATGCAGAACAGATTTCACAGCAGGAGAAAGACACAGACCGCGTTTCTCAGGCATGAATACACTAAGGACGCTCTCCCAGAGTGTCCAGCACTTGGAACAGCAGCCACAGGACAAGGCAAAATCCCGGTGATGAAACCACATCAGGAAAAAACAAACAGTGTGATGGATCCTCTGAATTTCACTTAATGCTCCTACACAAAGCTGTATTTTCAGCTGAGAAAAGGGGCACAGAATTTAAAACTCCAAGGCAGTGACTGGAATTCAGCTGTGTGCTGTCAGGAAAAAAAATAAAAGAATCTCTAAATCAACCTAACACAGCTTTAGTTTTCACTGTTCAACAACCCAAACCTTTAAAAATATTAGCTTTAGGTTAGAAAATATTTGTCAACCCAAATGAAAATAGTTATTCTTGCACGGGCTGCCTCAGTTTTGTTTGAAAATAAACTTCACAGGAACTCTGAACATCAGAAACTGCCATGAAACATGTCAGAAAGGGAAGATTTATAACAGCAGGAATAAGGGGGAAGGAAATCTTTCACTAATGTGAAGGGGCTGTTAAATCCTCAATTGCTGTATTTAATTTCTGTACTGTCCCCTTTTTGCTCTGCTCATTCTGCAAGTTAAGAGCTTGAGCAACTCTCCAAGTTTGGAGAGCCCTTTGGAGACTATCAAGGTTTTTCCTCTATGTATTAATGAGTTTGAGCTCCTGTGGAATCTTTTCTCAGCTACACAAGATTCTCAATCACAGAAATAAGTACAAATAAGGGTCAAAGTTTGCAGACTTCCTCTGGTCATCAACTGCACAGGACATTGCAAGCCCTCAGAATCCCCCTGGATATTACCTAATTAATCAACAAGAGACTCACCATACATTGTTCTGAGCCAGAGGAACCTTTGGAAATCACTTTTTTTATGCAAGGAAAAGGTTGCATAAAAACACAAACCCGTGTCACGAATCTGCTTTTAGTTGCCAGCACAAATTCCTCACCCTCATCCTCACTGAACACTAATTGAATTCACCTCAAGCCAGGGATCCTTTCCCACCCCTTTCATATATACAACTGAAATCATTCTCTCAAGCCATGAACAAGCACTATTTCTGTACAAATCACTGCTTCCATGAGAACTGTGTGTTGCCAGAGTCTTGTTTAATGACTGCTCCTGTGGTTTAATGATCCATCTAATGATGGATTTATTCCAGCAGCAAATGGTTGTCAATGCTTTATGTTGATCAACAACCTCTCTGCCTTTCTCCTCATCAAATATTCTGGGTTTTCCAGTGTTCTCTGAAGAGGACTCACAAATTAAACAATGAAGGAAGAAAAATCCTATAAAAAAACCCATAAAAATCCCTTCCCTGAATGAGGAGCATCAGTTGATGCCAGCCCAGATTCTTTGGCAGTCCTTCCCAGAAGGGCTTTTCCCACGTGTTTAAGGGACAGCAAAATGCCATCCCTGGTGGATGGACACAGAGGAGTAGCTGGCACTGGGATTACACTGTAGGAAAACAGTTTTATTAGTTAAAAGCTCTTCTTTTTAAACAGAGGGAACAGCTTGTGCAGAAGGCTAACCAAGTCAGTGAGCTGCACACCTGGCTACAACAGCTCTGTCAGGTCAGGCAGGGAGATCACTGCTCTTACAGACTTGGGAGAATTCAGGCAGAATTCCCCTTTTCCTGCAATTCCACATCATTTTCCTTACTGTGCACACAGCTGAAAGTGGCAGGTTCTGCATGAGAGCCCTGCCATGCCTGCAACACAAGGCCAAACCCCTGATTTTCAAATTCCAAACCACACATTTTTCTTCCTCTTTTTTTTTTTTTTTGGTGAAAGTTCTGGAGTAACTTTATGATTTTTTAATTAAAAAAAATAATATATTTATCTGCATTTATTTTCACATTCCAACAGCCTCCTGCAAGAACAGTCCTGTTATCTTTGGCACTGGAACTTGCAGAAGGTCTTCAGCCACCTTTTGGTCTTTGCATGTTGAATTAGATGAGTTCTATTACAGTTTGACACCTGACAACCTGTGGATACATCCAAGCAGCAAGTATTGACTAACACTTCCTACCTGGGGGCTCTGCAGCTCTGTCCCTTTAAATCCTCCCCTACCGACCAGCCCTGGAACAGTCCAGCCTGTTTTATTTTGGCTGTGTGACACCAGATACCTGCAGGTGTTGTTTTATGGAACCCAAGGACTGTGTTACAAGACAGATGACAAATTTCACAGGCTGCAGGGCAAGAAATACCAGTGACAGTGTATTATAAAGCAAGATGGAAGCTCATGCTCTCCCCCAGTTCTTCCCTGCTCGGTGCAATATTTCAATTAAAACTCCAGTCAGTGGGAAATCAGCGTTTGGATAAATTGCATCAAGTGCTGTCTGGCACAGGACATGAATATATCTGTTATTTGGTCATTAATGAATGAAAATAATACAGTGCAAAGCACAGCCCACACACTTGAGAAGTGAATTACAGGTCACACATCCCAAAAACTAGGAGCAGGAATTCTCAGTTCCTCCTGGGATCTCAGCATTGCCATCACCAACCTTGTGGATAATGTGGGACATGTATCCAAGCTCTGCTATGAGAAATTATTCCACAAGACTTGTGGAAGATATGTTTTATCACATCTCCAATATTTATATATTTTATCACATATGAGTTGCTCCCCATTTTAACAATAATTTGAGAGGTGGAAAAAATGGCTGATTCCAACAGGGCTTTCTGCTTATAGGTCAATCTATATAGATATTCTGTTGATATTTATATATAGAATATCTATATATATAGAGAGATATTTTTAGAAGGTACCAGCTCTAGATTAATGCCTATTTTGTGCCTTCTCTTTCAAAAGAAATAATTCTCATGTCAGCAATAACCATTAAAGACTTGGACCCATGAATTATTACTAGGCATCTCAATTCTGGCCTCATACACAGCAGCAGTCCCCAGATGCTTCAGATACCATCCAGAATTCCAGAAATTGTCAAATATGATTCCAACAGCACAGCACATGATGTGTCTTTCCAGCATTAGGTCAGTGCTTTCACAGTTAATTTCTCCAGGCACTGTTCTGTCTCCAAATTCAAGGGGACAGTGGAGCCAAGGATAGCAAAGCAATACAAATTAAATCAATGTCATGGCTTGGCAACAACAATCCATCAGAAGGCAGCAACAGGGCAAAGGTTGCAGGACCTGCTTCTCACACGGAGTTCTCTCTGAAATGCAGATCTGAAGTGAATTATTTGGCACTGCCTGTTTACACTGGGCAAGACCCCTCACTTGAACATCAGAAAGAGCAGCTCAGTTCTTCTAAAACTCGTGGAGGGGATCTAAGATCAATTAAATTCCCTCACAAAACACGGGGAGGGTCCATTAGGATCACTTTCCAGAGGAGGCTGGGATCTGGTTTGCAGTGTGTGTGCTGTATGTGAAGGAATTCCTTGGAATCCCTCTAACCTGCCCAGCACCTGCCCAGTGGGTCATGGCTCACAACACACCATTAACCACAGCAGAACAAGCCTGTAAGTACAAAAGGTCTCTGAACAATACATTCTTCCCTCTCCAGCTCCAACACCTCCTGCACTGGGCTCAGCCCTTGCCAGGTTGTGGTGTTTGCTTCCATTCCAACCAAAAAGCTTTGAAAGTTAAATAAAAAAAAGAGGAAGGTTTTGTTAGGGAACACCCTGCACACCCTGCAGTGGCTGAGACTCTCACAGGTCATTTCTCACTCAAGGAAGATGCAGCCAAAGAGCTCTCAGTTCTATAAGGGGTGTTTATCCTCAGCAGACTTTCAGTTCCTATAGCATCTGTAATGTGTAATTCAGGATTATGTGGATCTGCTCCCACCTGGGCCTTTGTTTCAGCTCAGAGAGGAAACTCCAAGTGCTTTAGCAAGTACTGTGTTGTCCTTTTAGGATGGCCTGGCTCCAATTAACATTGGTGTCTGGCTAAGAGCAGTGATTCCCAGCTGTGAATATTCCTATATTCAGGCAATATTAGATATAGAAAACACAGGACTCTACTCTCTATAAAGTATAATTTTACCTGTAGATCATGATTTTCTACCCCCAGCATGGCTGGAAGTTTTTAAGTGCTTCTTCTTTCTGTCTTACATTTTAGAATATTAAAACAATCCTGAAATTGTTGCCATCTTCCTTTTTTCTTTATGGAACAAAAAGAGAGAGAGAACACTTCTTTGCCCTACAAAAACACTGAGGGAATGAATGCCTGCCAGAAAAAGATTCTCAAGCCTTATTCTGAAAAAGGCCAAATGGAAATCACCTAAACTATCACTCCAAGAGCCACTAAAAACACAGAGAGACAGAAAAGGTTCTTTCCTATGATTGGTAAAATTGATTTACAATAAGCATGTAAAAATTGCTCTATAAATAGCACTCCTGTCCATCACCTCAGCTATCCACAACTGCAGCAGCAAAGCTGCTGGGGCCTCTTCCTTCAATTTAGGCAAATGCCTGAGGACAACTGTCAGTTTTCCTCATGATCTCTCAAAGAGCCTTCCGAAAAATACTTCATGGCCAAGTGAGAAACGTCTCCTCCAGCTGCCTTTGCCATTCATTCACACTTGTAATCCTGCACTTGCCGGGGTGGAAATGAAGCCAAGTGCAGCTCTCCACCCCCAGCACACATTCAACATGCACATGCAGACAAATCTCTCTCCATCAGTGTTTATTACATGCCATAAATGTGGTATTTTGAGGCATAAAATATGCACAGACTACAAAGTCAGCCCCGTGTTTCTGGTTTGTATAACTGAGCACAGGTAGAACAGTACATGTACAACACCTGCAGCATCCATCTGGAGATAAATTAATAATCTCTAGCCAGTTAGAGGTTACAGCAAATGAGTTTGGAAGAGCTCTACACACTGAGAACATGAAGCACTGTCCCAGTAACATCACAAAGATGCCACACTCAGGGTGTGTAATCAGAACATGCCCCCTCAGGCAGCAGTTTTTACCTGAGTGTTCACCTGCAGGTGTGAAACCAGAGATAAACTCCTCTGCAAAGCACTCAGGAATGTAGCAGATCCTGTAGATCTTAACAACAATCACAGCTGGTGCCCAAGCACCACAAACTCCACCCTCCTGGTTACATCTCCCCAGCAGCAATTTGTTTCTTCATTTATTCACGTTACTTCATTTTTGTTTGCTGAGGCTGCTGATGCCTTTGCTGCAGCAGGAAGGGTTACACTGCTAATGCAGGGTGTAAAAAAAGCTAAATATACACACAGTTTCCAGTGCCAGAGTCTCTCAGTGCCCCAGATCCAAACAGTTGCTGAGGAGATCAGGCTAATGGTCATCATTTAATGAAATACCTTAGAAATGTCAGGGTATGTCACAGTCACCAGAAATCTGCTTGTCATATTTTCCCTCCCAATTATCATTATTATGTTCTAGTGAGGCTCCTGGGGAAAAGGTGAGAGCCCAGTGCTCTGGGGAGACCTTACACTGACAGTGCCCAGCAGGGCTCTATTTGATGTGTCCCCAGAGCTACAAACACCACCCATGACCATCAAATACAAGACTTTCCCCCCCTCCTTTTCTTCCCTTTTAATATATAAGTAGCAACAGGTGACACTTCTTCAGCTGTTTGGGTTTTTAAGCAGTGTTGAACAACCATAACTCCCATTTTTATACACCCAGATTTGCACCCAGCAATCATGTTAGATTGGAGCAGAGCTAAGAGGTTTTATCTGTCATCACACAGGAGGAGGTTTGCACACACATCACCTCTTCTACCTTAAATCATCTCTCAGCAATTCACACAGGTTTGCAACCAGTGGAAGCAGAACTACCAAAAAGAGCCTTATTTTTCCTTAAGGAAGGAGCCCTGAGCTGCTTCCACTGTTGCTGAGAGTGGATATCAGGGTTCCTGCACTGCCCTCGAGCTCATTCGTCCTTCACACAAAGCCAGCTCACATTTTGTCTCAATTTCCTTCCAGATAGCACCGAGATTAAGAGAGCTGCCTGATGGATTAGAACTGGGTAAGTTTAATTTAAGAAAGTGCATAAGTCACATGGTGATCCCAAAAGACTGTCAGGAGACTTCAGGAGTTCAGCTGAGCCCCGAGAGCTGAAAACTCTGCATCTTGTCACCACTGAGAGCAACTGCAGCACAAAACAAGCCCCCACTTCAAGGGGGAAACCAGAAAACAAGTCATTAGTTGTTACTTCTGCTTCCTCATTAGAGCTGAAGCAGGCACTGGAATCCAACTGCCTGTGAAGCAGAACATCAGTTTTGTTAAAACCAAATAATTCATAAGGATGACAACCTTAATGTCCTTCTTCTCTTTATTAAATTTGGGCAGGGGGTGCCAGCACTGTTTGCTGAGCTTTAATTATCAGTCAATCAGATCAATCATCTCCAGTTCTATTACTGCAGTGATGCCAACTTCTCTCCTGCCAGGTCTGAACTGTAACTCAAGTTGTGAACTACAGGAAAATATTCTCAAGGTAGGCATAAAACTGACTTTTCCAATAACTCCCCTCTGCTGTGTCTCTACTTTGTTGACAGCTCCCACCAAATTTCACCACCACTGCTGCATTCTCACTGTAATCTCCAGTCAAGGGCGAGCTCCAAAATCAAGGACAGGAATTTATGTTCAAAGTCCTTCTACAAACCAAGGGCCAAGATGAGTGCAATGTGATACCACTGCATGCAGTACTGGCTGTGTGAAAAGAACAGTTAATCTTAAAAATAATCAAGATTAGCCACATGTAGCAGCACCAAAAGGTACAAGTTACCTGGTGCAGAGGTTAATGTGCTTTCTCCTTCATCCAACTGAATAGGGCTTTTACTTGGCACCTATTTTTTTAGAAATATAGCATTGTAAATTCATATTATGAGCCTGTTTCACCATCTGAGCTGTGATTTAAGTGGAGCATCCATGGGAATAATATTAACCTTGGCCCAGGTTCCCATTCCTGCATTTAACAGTTGGTCCAGGTTCCTATTCCTGCCTTCCCAAGCCCACAGATCTCTGCAGGCCAGATCCAAAGCAGGGAGATCCTGGACCAGCAGGACCTGCTGCTCTCTAGTGGCACAGCAGCCACAGACAGTAAAACACCTTCCCCTGGGCTACATTTTGGCTTTGAAAATGGTTCCTTGCCTCAAACCTCCTGTTAAATACAAGTACACGGGATTTACCTTCAACATTTGAAGTGTCTGAACTTGTGTAGCTGCCAAAAAACACCACCAGGTGCTTCCACACTGAACAGGGTTATTCTCTCCCATCAATTCACAAGCCATACACAGAAAGCATCTCTTTAACCCCAAGAAACCTGTCAACCAACTGCCTAAATCCTAAATCCTCTTGGGCCAATCACTAACTGATTCAGAGCTTTCAAAAGTGTTCACATCTCCCCTTTGGTCCAGTCTATTGAATTTCAGAATTAAAGGTTCCTTCCTCAGAGCAGACTCTTTCTGGGTGTTAAAATATTAACCACTGCTAATTTTAGAAGGGTGTATAAAGTAGGAGACACAGAGGACACAGGGAAGGTGTGTGGAAGCACGTGTGGAAATAGGATCCTTATGGGATGCCTCTAATTTGAATTTCTTTGGCTGATTTTAAAGTTTGTTGCTCAGGTTTTTTGCCTTTTGAATTCCTACATAAGGCTGTGCAGTATATTTTGAAGAGGAACTAATAATTTACAAGCAGAACATCTTATTCTCAGGGTCAAATTCCAGCTCTAGAGAAGGGTGGGAGGAGAAAAAGCCAATTCCAGCAAATGATGTCACTACATTTGGAACAGAGTTGGAAGGCAGGCAGAGATGAAATCTTTGAACCATGAATTTAGTTCCCAAAGTTCTGACACTCTTAGTTACAAAATTATTCAGCCCAGACTCAGCATCTGAGTCAATAACCTCTGCAGGAATGAACACTGAGCTCCTGGCAGAAGCTTTTCATTAGTTATAAATTCGCCTGCCATTCATTCCTGCCTGCAATTCTACTCCCACTTCTTCCCAGTTAGATAGGAGCAAACAATGACACTTACTAGATTATTCTTTAAAGAAAAAACCCCTTATATTTCTGGACCTCTCATCAGTTTGCCTCGGGCTAAACTGCGAGATGACACCTTTGTAAAGTTATAATAAAAAAAGCACATATTAAGTGGGGGGGGAAAAGCCCCAGTAAGCGGAAGCTCAATGAGGCATAAGATAAAATGTCTTTTTTAATACATTGGAATCTGGCAATTACCTCACACTTCAATGTTCCTGATGTGAATAACATCTAATAATTACATTTAAGGCACAGAGCTTATTTAAGGGGTTGACTTGGGTCTAAAATTACCAACGGGCTTTATAATTAGGCATAGTTACAATGGTACTGAGAGGAGTGGGATGACTTCCAATTGCTCAGTGCAATGCTTAAAGAGTAAAACTTTGTGTTTAAATTGGACCAAGAAGGCAGGAAACCTCTTCCCATCTTTTTAGGACAGAGCCTGAGGACCTGTTGATCCTCCTTTTCATTCACTACAACTTAAACTGCCCCCTAAGAGAGTGATCCTAAACTTCATTCCTGACCTAAGAGATGCAACTGGACCTGTTGCATCTTTGATCTTTCCATAAGGATGTGAAATTGTCTCCAGAGTCACCTCAGTGTGTTTATTGGTAATCCCTTGGTTTAAGCAGCTCATGAACTTCAAGCTTTTGCTTAGACCACTACAAAAGTTACCATTTAAATCCCAGTGAGAGTTTGCAGATGGTCAATTCAAATTTCATCTCTAGTCCAGCACAGGTAATTAACACTTTTACCAGCTTTTACCTAATTAAACTGGGGCACGGAGGGGAGAGAGATTTACCTGTACTCAGACTTGGTTTCTGCACAGTTACAGCTCAAAAGGACTTTCAGATAATCCTTGAATGTTGCAAAACTTCCACCAACTTTCAGTGAAGTTTCCACTTCCACACCAAGCAACTTTTTGGGATTGTCCTGGTTTTGCCAACAAAACTTTATCCCAGCTGAAAGCAAGACAGGAATAAGACTAATTGATAATGCACCTTTTACAAGGTGCTCGTGCTCACTGGAATCAAGTGTTTTGCAAGAGTTATTATTCCATTTTCCAAACTTAGATGGACAGACAAATCAAATATACAAAGACATGTACACCTGAGACATGAAAATACATCTTCTAACAGCTCAGATCCAGATGATCTGCCCATTTAGTCTCAAAACAAAGCACCTAATAAGGAGGCAGGAGCCCAGACAGATGGATGAACAGGCTGAGTCTCTCCCCCTCAAGAAGTGAGGATTCAACAGCTTCTGCTCCAGACATCCAGAAGGTTCCTGTCACACAAATAAAAATAATCGTCATCTGTCAGTCTCAAGTCACTTCAGCAGGAATTCATGAAGAGTGGAGGTTGTCAGCTCTGGGAAAGCCAGTCCTGCTCCAGAGGACTGAACACACAACCCAGCCTTGTGAACTCAGCACTGCCCTGAGCAGGGGAATCTCCATCCCCTGTCACTGCTGGCTGGGCTTTCCCACATCCAACTCCAAGGCAACTGCAGGAATTAGGTATTTACTGAAGTGAGCATGGCAGGGACACACTTTCTCAGCAGGTCCTTACAACACAAGCCATTTTCTCAAATGAACCCATGCCAAAAACTTCAGAACAAAACTAAAAAATTTCCTTTCTCAGAGAATTTAAAAAAAAAACCCCAACAAACAAACAAACCCACAACACTTCTAATAAGAGAATCAACAGAAAGGGAAAAGGAGTGAAAAATGAAGAGGTAAAATTAGATCACAACGTTGCAGTGTTCCCTCTGTCTGGAACAGAGTGCCCAGAGAGGGCCTGGCAGCTGTTTTTAGGTGAGCAGGGGCTGAGTCAGTGCTTCCCAGTCTGACCTCAGTGTTATCAAGGACCTGGAAGCAGCACAGGCTCCATTTCAGAGGGAGCTGCTCTGAGCTGTGGCAGCAGCGGATGTGACACTGATCTGCCTCCTTCTCTGGGCACAGGGTGGCTATCTCGAATTTAAGTTGGTTATTCAAGTGTGACCTGCTTGTTTGGGGCCAACACTGAAAGCACAGGTTTGAGGCACAGCTCTCTGGTTAAATCTCTGCCATAGGTCTCTGTGCAATGCAGGAAATTACATTTATCTCCCAGGTTAAGAACTTAAGGGATCCAGAACAAAACCAAACCTAAGTTAGATAGACTAGAAGGGGGACCAAGATCCATTATTTCACTCAAAGAGGCCACTAATAAGCTAAAAGATGTGAACTGGAATTTAATTAATGACCAGAGGCTCTTATGAACTCACATTCTTGAGATTCCTTCAGTTTTCTGACCAGTTCCATCCGTCTCAAGGAGTACTGACCACTCGGCTTATTTTTGAGGATAATAGAGCAACTAACATTCATATAAATCAAATTCTACTATAAACTGATATCCATAATATGCACAGCCTTATTTCACCTGTATATCACTGTCCAAGGGTGAGTATTTTATAAAATTGCCCCACATAACATAGTAATGCTTTTTCTGTATAGCACTGACACCAACTCCAGTAAAAATCCTCCACATTTACTGCAGTTTCCTTCACAACTACAAAGAAGTTGCTGTCGTTCCACACACTCTCACATAAAATAACCCCATAATTTACAATTAAAGCCTGTTTAATACCCACTGTTGCACACTCTCTACTCCCACTCCCCTTGTGGTAGCTGATACTTTCTTTTGAGCTAAAACTGCCAAAAGTTTACGCAGGTAAACGCTCGGTAAAATTTACATTTCAAAACCAGCCAGGATGAAACGCACGTGGTGGTGCAGGACTTACAGGGTTAAACACAGAGCAGAGAACAGGGACAGTCTTCCTTGGCTCTCCTCCTCAGGGAAACCTCTAACACAGAGCACTGGATTCATCTCATCGCCCCCGGGAGCCGCGGTGGTGTCCGAGGGAAGGCAAACCCTGCGTGGACTCGTGTGTGGACAGAAAAGAGGGAGGGGGGGAAGTGGAACAGGGAGGATCAGCAGATCATGGGAAATCCTGCTGCATAAAGGATGGGAATCAGGCAGGAGATTCCATGACTCTCTTCCCCTCCCTTCCCACCGGTGTCCCAAGAGTGGTTTCACAGCCAGAGGCAGCAAACAACGGGGCTGGGACTGAGCCAGTCACATTTATAACAGTGGCCCTGATCCACCTGGAGCTGCAGGACATTCAGAGCTGGCCCTGGCGCTTCAGAAAGCAGCTGGAAGCACCAGCTGCTCCTGCAGCAGCTGCCACGAGGACCAGAAGGGCCCAGCAGCTGGTCAGGAGGGTCTCAGAGCCCCAGGAACATCCCGATGATGGAAGCGTTCCCCACATGGTGCTGCCTCTAAGATGCCACTTCTCTCCAGCAACTATTTTTAGGACAGAAGACAAAGGGACTTGAAAGAAGATCATCTTACACAGAGAACATTAAAGACACAACTTTTCAGAAGTGACTGCTAATTCCACACGTCCTTTTTCACTCTGGAAAGGATCAGCAGTCTGAGTGGATGTGTAAAATATGTTTGAAGGGGTTTCTCCCAAGAATTACCAGCGGGAATGCAGCAGGAATTTGGCTTTTACACGAGTTTCTTCACTCTGAGGTGCTGCTTATGAAAACACACACAAGGAGTGGACTGAACAGTGGAACAGCAGCTGTCAGTGATCCACGGAGCAAAGCACGTGAGAGTTAAACTGATCCTTACCAGGACCGAGTTAGTCACTCCCAACTCAAGGAAAGGCAAATGATAAGAATACAAAGAGCTTTAGTTTTCCAGCAGAACACTCAAGGCTCACATTTTCCAAGGTTCACATCATTCCTTTAAAGCAGGAGTTGATGATCCACCTCCAGACACTTGAATGGGTTCAGCACTTCAGCTGAACTCACAGAACTTGCCAGTTTTACCCTCTGTTTCTGAGTCATTAGCAGAGCCTTCCCAATTCCCTCTCCCTTAAACCCACTGAGATACAATTCCTAGTCACTGAACTGACACCCACACAGGGATAAGATGCTTAGGAGAGTTTGCAGCACCTTTTCCTTCTCCAGGATCCTTCAGAGGATCTTTCAAGATGGAAGTCACAGGATGTAATTCAGAAATCACTGCAAGCCCAACCAAACCTCCTGTGGACTGGATGAGAACAAGTAAAACATCTCTGGAAGTGCAGGGGGAGGCAGGAACATGAACACAGCTATTCTGGACTACAGTCTGAAGTAGAAGATCAGTAGTTATTGCCAAACATACTAATTTTTCTCAGCTCCAGTCGGTTCAAATTCAAGTTCAGGTAGCTGCCTGGGGAGCGGGGGGGTCTTGTAGGAAATAATGTGCCAAACCTCTGTTTCAGGTGGTTTACGATTACTACAATATCCAGTATCTTTTTCTAACCAGCCCCACCACTCAGCTTAGACTCTGCCATTTCCACTACAGTCATTTCCTGATCTCTGCCCTGCTTCCAACACAAACCAACCCTGAAATTCCACAATTCTGTTGGTGTTGGCCTTTGCATAATTTACAGTCAATATTTTCCTTTCTTCCCCCCTCCCCCCCCCATACTGGAAGCTTAAAGGAAAAATTACCTTTCTCTAGAAATACCATTCGTTTATTTTTAAATAATTAATGTCTCATATATTGCTTTGAAAGTTCTTCAAACATTACAAACAGAAGCTTATGAGTTTACAGGCCCTACTGTCCTTCTAGAAGATTCACTGGCACTGAATGAAGTTCTGTTACACCGTTCATTTTTCATCTCAGACATCTTCACAGCCATATGCAGCATGACACAGTTAAGCTTAAATGCCTGAAATTCCCCTTTTTCTTTCTGAACTGCAGCTCTCTGAGTTTGAGCTTTATTAAGTCAGGCAGTCCCTCGGGCTTTTTTCCACCATATTAGACATGAGCTGGAATAGCTGATAGGGCAGTGAACACCATCATGTGTGTCAGGAGCACAATCATACATGGGCTTTACCAGGGATCAGCTCAGACTCGTGTGAGACATCACGGGCCTTCCCTCCTCACATGTTGCCATAGAAACCTCAGATTATGTCTATAGGGGAACAAAAAAAGGTTTCCTAAAGGTATGGATGAAGCAGCTCCATGGAAACGAGCCCTGACTGTCAGAGGAAATGAAGGAAGGGGGTTTGTGTGGGAAGACACATCATCTAAATATGCAAAGCAGGAGCCAGGCAAGCTGTCCTTCAATATCTGCCTAATCCACGGCACTGGCACTGTATGGCATAATAATTGCTGGCACACTGGAGATGAGGTGTTGCTCAGTGATTCCACAGGCCCTGGAGATGTGCAACCATCTGCCCACATGGCTAGAACACACCTTATAGTGCCACTAAACCCAGCAGCCAGCCCAGCCTGGCTCAGGTTAAATGGGATCCAAGCTAGGAAAGGTTAGGAGAAGTCTGTAAATACATACACACCTCTGTTCTCAGCCTTACAAACCCCACCAGCCTGCCCTGAAAAGGAAATGGGATATTTGTGGTAAATTTTCACCCCACTTGTCCACAAATATCCCCCTCTTCTGACAAAAAGATGCTGCTTGTTCTTTGAGGCAACACTGGGAGTTCAGGCTCTGGAACAGGCACCATCTAATGAGAGCAACAGCAAGAAACCTTCTGGAAATTCCCATTTGCTGCATAAAACAGAAGATTAAACCATAGCAATGCATGTTATTGTTGGACTGTGCTGCAGTCAGTGAGGCTGAGAGTCAGCCACCCTCAGCATCTCAGGCTGATGCTGTTACCCCTGAGCTCCCCCAATAGCTCTCTGAGGTAAACATATGCTGCTATCTCCTGGTGAAAGAAGCATTTAAATGCATCAGGGGCCTAAAGCAAATTAGTCAAATCTAATCCTTAATCAGCACAGTGCTAGTTCACCAAGCTCAGACAAATTATTTAATGCTGTTCATTGAAACTATCAGAGCAGCTGCTTATCTGCACCTCCATTCCCTGGCTGCAAACAGGAGCATTATCTCTGCCAGGATCTGGTTCATTCATTAAAGCACTGAGGAGGGTAAGTAAGGCATAGGAAACGTTGAAACAGAGATGGGAGTGCCTCAAAAATTCTTCCAGAATTGAAAAAAAAAAAAAAAAAAAAAAAAAAAAAAAAAAAAAAAAAGGAGCTTTTGCAGCTTTTTAACACAGGTTTGAGAAATGGCTGCTGTATCACAGATTTAAGAAACATTTTGGGTGGTTATAAAAGGTACAGAGCTAGAGATGTGTTATAGTCCTGGCCTTTTTCCTTCCTGTTTTTCCATTCTGTTTCCCTTTTCCATTCTCTCTCTCTCTCCGATCTTATTAACCCAAAAAGAATGTTGTATCCAAACACTGTTTTGGAACTTCCCATTAATCCATCCAGCTGTAATGCACAACCCCGGGCTTGGGAAATGCTGTGAACCCCCCACACAACCACATCTCACACCAGACAGGCGTCACACACGGCACTTCCAGGAGCTGTTCCTATTTTTCACCAAGTAAATATGAGGCAACAGTTCTAACAAGCCCAAAATTCCGAGGCACACACGATTTCCTGCCCTGCCCCCTTTCCAGCCCCTGCTATTTCATGTTTTCGGTGTTTGGTGGGGTTTTTTTGGCAACTTTACACCACAACTCTCAAACCTCTTCCTGCCCGGCTTGATTTCACATCCCCTCCAGTGCCTGCCAAAACCCAACTCACACAACACTTGGTTTATAAAATCCCCCTCTCTTCCAGCCTCAGGAATAGCCTTGTCCATCAGCAAATCCACTTTCCCAAACCAGCTCTCCAGGTTTGCTTCTTACAGCTGGAAAGCTCTGCTTTTTTCCACTGCAGAAGGTTAAAACAAACCTATGGGGGGGGGGAAGCATCACAAACTCAGGAGGGAAATGTCAATCCACTGGAACAGAGCCACCAAATTTCCAGTGTTTCGTACTTTGGGTCTCTTTGAAACTCAGAATGGGTTTTCACCACACGAAGGGAATCAAAGCTGAGCTTTAGCCTAAAGATCATTACAGTATTATTATTATTACTGTATTATTACAATAAGAATTAAACTCAGAGGTTTGCAGTTGCAAGTCATTAATTTCTGGAGCCTTTGGTTTCATCCAGACAAACAGTTTTAATAAGGAGTTGGGGAAATCAACAGGAACGAATCAAGTCAAGCAAACCCATTTCAAGCAAACACCTTCCAAACAAGCCCATGCTGTGTAGAGCTTCAATAGGTACCTGTGCTCCTCTAATAACCACTCTCTTGTCTCAAAAGCACAAACAAGGCTTGCTTATCTTGGATTGCCAATCACGGGCTACAAGGATTGTATAAACAGGCACCAGGGATATCAGTGTCACACAGAACGAGCCTGAAAAACACTCTGGGCTCTTGGGCTTATTGTGCTTCTCTCCTTGACACAATTAACAGCAGTTAAAGAAACATTTTCCCTGGTAAAACGTTTCAGATTCTTCAGCCTGTCTGAACTTCACTCACAAATTCCGTTCCGTTTCCCCCCCCCCTCACAACTTGTAAAACTCGAGCCATGGAGTGGCTTTAAGCAGACAAGAATTTAAGACAACAGCTAAAGCACTGCTTGTTCTGTCCTCAGCACAGGATATTCCTCTCCCAGGTATTTATGCCAGCCTGCTTCTGAAAATGTAAGATACTGGAGGATGTTTATCTTGTCAGGGTAAGTGTAGATCTTCACAAACAAAACTCAGTGTGTGGTGCAAACTTCTCTGGGAAGAAACACACACTCAAAACTCTTTTCCCCTCCCAGTCTCAAAAGTACAGAACTGGTCTGCCATAACTTCATCTCCCAGCCAATGCTGGGACAGCTCAGACACACCCAAGCACCTGATGGCAAATTCCTTATTCTGTTCCAAACTCATCATTTTGTTGCCATAATTCCTTGCCAGCATTGCAATTCCAAGTATTCCCATGATGGGAGAACTTGACAGCACCTTAATTACAGAGTGACACCATTACCCCCATGAAGGTTTAGACCTGCAAGCAGTGGGACATTGTCCACAGGTTTGCTGGAATAACAAGAATTCAGACCCAAGGAGAGCAGCCATCCTTCAGGGATGCACTTTCCAACAGGACCATTGAATTACCTGGACACACTGCTGGAGTATTTATTTGTTCTAATTACTTTATCTCCTCATCTCTCTCCTTCATTACTTCAATTTCTGTCTGATCCCAATACCTGAACTCGCATCTCTTGTTGCTCAGCACACAGAACACGATTTCTCCCCCTTTTAGCAGGGACCATTTGCTTTTTTAATGGGATCTCTCCTTAAGCCAAAACACTTGAGTAGGTGTAGGAATTCCTGACTTCATTTTCTCCTCAGATAAGAGTTCCAGTAAAGCAGAATAATCAGCTGAATTAACCCCCCTAAGGAAGAAAAAAACCATTATCTCAGGAATTCTGTTTATGATCCGAAGGTGCTAAAGAAAGGAACAACACAGTAATGATTAGCAAGTTATTCAGAGCTTCCCTAGAAAACACACAGATGGCACACAGATAGTCAAACGCTACACATACATTTCATGACATTTTGGAAGCAGCACATTTGGATTTGAATATCCCAAGCTGTTACTCAGAACAGCTTTTTTTTTTTGCTTTTTTTTTTGCCACCAACAAAACTCTGCCTCGTTTATTTGCATGTTCAAACACACACACACAGCACAAATCTTTGAGCAGGCTCATAGTAAAACTATTAACATGGATTTGTATGTCGCTGTGATTTGTTTTCTTCTCCCTCTTGAGTCTGGAGGCAGCCAGAAGCCAATGGAGAAAGAAAAGCAATATGTAAACCCATGAGAAGGAGAGCTAAAGGACCAAACCCCTTCAGAAACACTTCTTATTCCCATCTCATGGAATCCCCAGCTCATTGCAGGGACCTTTAGATGCCTCTGCCAACTTGGTAAAGTTCTGCAAGAACAGGTCCAACACCCTTGTACGTTTTTTTGTCCACCCCAGAGGTTAAAGGAGAGATGTCCTTCCCAACCCACCTGGCAAATGAAAATGCCCAATTCCCATTTTAAAGCCAGATCCCAGTCCTCCCTGACAGTTTTGCACTTCAGCAGAATCCTGCTCCATTGCACTGATACACCACCAGATTTATGAGCACTAAAATACGCTTATTAAATGAAAGCCATTTCAGGGGTTTTATAAATAGTGGGGTTTTCTTACTGAGGAAGCAGACCTGGCAGTCTAACAGCTGCCACAGCAGCAAGGGACAGGACATAGATATGAATTTCTGAATTCTATCAAGCAGTTGTGTTGCAAAAACAACTCCAGAAGCATCTGCTCTGAACCCACAGTGCAGGATTGTGCAAAATCAGCCAGCCAGTCACCAATATTAATCTTCTGAAGGGCATAACCGAGGAGATGCTGAGCCCCAGATTGCTGCTATGAACCCTGGACTACTCTGAGCTCACCTGTGCTGTTTGGGCATCCAGGATCTGGAAAAATCCTCCCTTTGCACCTCTAATGCCAGAGCTGAGAGACTCAGTTACTCCTCTACTCCTAATAGTCTTCAATCACAAATCATCAAGCCATTCTTCTATAAAGTTCCATCACATCACAAAGAAAAGAGAAGACACCCTCATGGGGGCAGGGTTTACAGGTCTGAGCCTCAAACCATCTCATCTCCATTTCTGTTCCCCCTTTCAGGATGAGGAGATGTCTCCAGAGAGTGAAGAGCACCAGTGAGCAAATCATTCAGCAATAATGGCATTTAAATTATAGCCCAGAATAATTTCATTTAGGCCTTCACTGACTAGCAGGAGAAAAAACCAATGTTAATAAACATCACAGAAGAACAACAGGCTGACAGCAGAGGAGCACTGAACTCCCTTCATTCCTACACTTCATGGAAGACTCGGGAATGGGGTGGGGAAGGGAAGCTACAAAACCCCTGCCTGCAGAACTCAACTGCCCCTTATAAACCAGCAGATTAAAGCAGCCAGTGCAGGATCTCATGGAAACAACATGAAAACTGAGCTGCATTTAGAAATCAACAGTCACTGTGCCCTGTGTGGGGTAGGAGTGGTTTTCAAGGGCCATGGAATTTGAGCCACAGGACTTAATGACATCAACTTTAGCAAAAGTGACTCCACAACGTGTTTTAGCCATCCAAAAGGCTTCCTGTGTTGCCCACACAGTGCTGGGATCCACAGCCACTCTGAACCCTTCTACTCCACAGTTTCTAAGCAGAGAGCACTCAGTAGAGATTTCGACCCATCTCCCTTGTCACATCCACATTTAAGAAGCTTTGTTTGGTATTAGTTAACATTTCAACAAGTCTAAGATGATAATCAGCATAGAAACAGCACTGGACATGTCTTAAAAAAAAATAATTTTGCCTTCAATTGCAATGCCAAACAAAACTGAGCACAGGATTCCTTATCTGGAAGGTTCTTACACACATTTTGTTCTTCACACCCAATGAAATACTGTCTCTAATCCACCCAGCTACTCTGTTCAGTCTCAGTTTGGGCAATTGCCAGCCGAGGGAGAGACAATGAATGGGAAGATGAGGCCACATAAAAGCAGAGCCCTGCAGTGACAGACAAACCCTGCAGGAGCACATTAAAAAGCAAATCGCTCCAAGCACGAGTTCTCAGCTGGCACGAAGTGGAGCAGCTCCAGTGCCTTCACCAGAGCTGCAGCAGCTGGTGGGGAGCAGTGGGGAGCTTGGCTTTGTGTCCCCCAGCTGCAACCCAGATCATCTGAGCTCTGGTACAAGTGCATCCTCTGGAAAATGACAACAGTTTGGCACATAAACCACTGCTGAGATGATCATGCCCTATTCCTCCCCTGAAAATTCCTCATGTCCATCTCCCCCATCACATATCCATCTTGTCCCCTCCACAAGAACAGGGTTATTTGTGCAGCACTGGGGCCAAGGAGCTCCTGCTTTCAAAATTTTTACTGCTCCTGAAAGACAGGCCCTTTCCCCAAAGACACCTTAAGAGCTAAAAGGCTTATCTACACAAATAGTAAACCCAGAGCCCCTGATCTGCTTACTCCAGATTGCAAGGGCTTGCAAAGGGAGCACAAACACCCCTGAGCTCTCGGAGGGCTCCTTAGTTCAGGGGCAGCACTTGGTGCAAAGGGAGGATTTCCAGATCCCGGATGCCCAAGTAGCACAGGCAGCTCAAAAGCAGCCAAAGAACAGCAGAGAGTGCCAAGTGATCTCCAGCAGGGCAGAGGCTGAAGCATTCCCAGCCCTGACCATTACACTGCCTCACAAAAATGTGAAGTTAAAAGCTTTGGGGACATGGCCCCGATTTGCTCCCTCCCAGCTTTGTTTAGTGAGAGATCAGATCCAGTTCCCTTTGTACCCCAAGGTCTCATTAAAATAAAATTAGAAGCTTCTCTCAGACTGCCAAGGTAACCCAGAGCCTCTGTACACACCAATGATTTTTTTTTTTCCTTCCCTTCCTTGTGGCACAAGGGAGAATTCTTTCAACAGTTCGACTGTTCTAATACTAAATAATTAGATTTCCCCCTCTCTATCTTGCCTAGATCCCCAAAGCTTTCCCTGGCAAAGGCAAGGAAGAGCAGATGTTCAGTTCAGATGAGATTAAAGAGAAATGTTACATATTGGTCTCCCTGTAAAAGAAAAAGGTAGAGATTAAAATCAAAGCAAAGAAAAAGATCCCAGGTTTGGTAACTGATTCTGCAGTTTACAAGACACAGGAAACTGGACAAAGTTGCCACCAAGTGGAAAATGTGGCAGAACCAGGGAACTTGGCCTCGAAAATTCCCTTGGTTGAGGAACTTGGTTCCAAGTCTTCTGATTTTATCTTGCCAACCACTCACAAGACTCCAAAACCAATGTGTGAAATATTGATTAATTGTTGGGTACCCCAGAGCCAGGAAAAGTTAAATATTAGAAGGGAGAAGAACAGTGGCAGAAGAAAGAAACTCCAGATGAGTAAAGGAGAAATTGATAAATCAGGTTGGAATAAGAAGTTTATGTGTGTACACCTTGGCTGGGTGACAGCTGCAGTGACTCATGTGATAAAATATCACACAGCCAATGGAGTTGTTTGAAGAGGTCTCCAGAGTGTGAAGCGAGGAAGAATGGAATAAAAGCAAGGAATAACAGAATAAAAGTGAACCAAGACAATTATGTGGATGTTTCCTTCAGTCATAACACAGCTCCAATTGAGGGTGAAGAGGGAGGAGAGGTGTGTGGGTTGAGACACAAATAAGGATTAAAGCTGCTTTGTCAAACTTGTATCCACGTACACTTCACAATTCCCAGCCCAGTGATCAGTAACAGATTATCCTGTAACCATTTCCCAGCACAAAGGGTGGAACCCACTCTGGAAAGATGCCATTTCCCCCACGCTTTCCATCAGGGCTGGCCCAGTCCTGCCACAGCCATGGAAAACAGCCCAGCAAACACTCACATGGGTGGGATGAACGAGCTGCTCAGATTCTCCATCCTGCTTTTCCAGGGGTCCTGATTCAAGAGCTTTTTCTAGCCCGGGGTCTCCACGTCCTAAGTGTGGTCACTGCCCTGCCATGGTGGTGAAAACACGGCTCACAACCTTCTCTACAGCAAGACTGGGGTGCTGAATCTGCCCCAGGGTTGGTTTAGGGTTTTGAGCACGCTGCTGTCATCAGGCTTTTCATTCTTATCTCTACTAATCCCATTAATCTCTTGCTCTTTAGTCCAGTTAGGCCCTGGTAGTTATCAGTATTTATGCTCTGAAGACTCAGGATGGGGTTGTAACAAGTCCAATTTCTGTTCCCACTTGACTGAGATCTCAGAACTCACAATAAGGCAGGAGAGAATTACTAAATTCACTTTTTTGGGGGGTGAGCATGTTTTATAAGAACCCTACAAGGGAGGCAGCCCAAGAGAGTCCTCAAAAAGAAGAATTTAGCTCTGGACACCTTAACATGAAGCTACACAAGTGACTTGCTCTCTCTCTCCACCACTTTCCTCACCTGGAGAGGAGGGAAAGCATAAAAAGCATTGAGACCATAAGGTGTAAGAAGTACTGGGACAAAGCATCACCACTGAAAGGCAACAGCTGATCCAGGCCAAGCCTAACAGAGCTGTCATTTCCCTCCCTGGAATTTCAGGTTTCAAGACTAAAACCAGTAACACAAAGCGGGTTTTCACCCAGCAGGCAAATGCTGACCAAACATAGGGAAAGGGTGAGAAAAAGTGTGCTTGACTTCCAGGAGAGGACAGCTGAGGGGACAGGAACTAAAACTGAGCAAAGGAAATGAAGTTTCTGGAAGCTGCAATCCGAGGTTCCCAGTTGGTGTTAATTGCAGGTACAGAAATAAGTTCTCCAAGGAACCTGAGATGGAATAAGTTTGCTTTGCTCATCCGCCCCCCGCCCCCTCCCCCTTTCTGGTACTTCCAAATACTCTGCCAGCAAATACTGCAAGCTGAAAGATCATTAATCATTTGGGTACAAAAAGAATATTAACCCAAGAGTGCTCTCTCCTGGGACTCTGCCCTCAGGCAACTAGTAAGTCATTAGCTGGACTCTGCAGTTCCACCTCAATCACAGCAGTGCACCAGAGCTGATCCTTGATTAATCTTTTATATCAACACAGATCATCTGTTAACGTTTGAGGTTATTTGTCCTTTTCCCCCTGTCTCAGACTTAATTAAAAGTGTAAAAAAGTGTAACTTCAGAGTGAGTTTTGCCTGTGGTATCATCAACTAACCCAATGTATATATTATACCCAGTTCCTCCTTCCAGACCCTCCCTCCCAACAGCAGATTTTTCACAAGAGCTGCTTAAAATAAATACCTTATTCATTAACCAAGAATTAGAATAAAGAAAAACATGTGTTTCTACTGCAGTCACAGGCATGGTTACTGTAAATGACCTAGTTAGAAATGGAAATGGAAGCGAGAAAGCTGCAGAAATCTCACACTCAATCAACAGGACAGCCCACAGCAGCTCACTGAGCCCTGGCTTTGGTTTCCCTGCCCAGCTGCCCTGTCCTACCCAAGGCAAAGGTCTCTCCAAATGGCAGGAACAGTTTTGGGTTCTGAGCCACCTGCTCGGTTTAGTGTTAGAAAAACAAAACACAGCATGGGGAGATGTAACTTCCTTCCCTGTGTTTGCTCTGCTCCACATTGACTAGGAAACCAAGGCTGTCAGATCAGGTAAGCTGTTCCTTTTTGGATGGGTTCCCTCCTTGCTTTAGGGGGCAGTGGGGCAGGAAGGTTCTCCAGCTGGAGGGTCTCTGCCCTTTCTCCTGTGTCATGTGTCACAGCGATGAGTGTCACACCACAGGCACACACAGCAGCTTGTTCTTCTGCATCAGCCTCTCCTGGGAGACATAAGGGCTGGACATGGTCATAATTACCTCCAGACAGCATTTCCAATCCTTCTCCTTCCAAAACAGGGCACAGGCAGCACTTATATGAGCTTTTTGTTTCACAAGGGAGAGGAGGTGGGAAAATATACAGGGCACCAGTTCAGAGTTTGGGGGTGTGTTGTAGAAGAGCCCAGCACACCACAGAACCAGAACACACCATGGTCATTCCCATCACTGCTGCCTCCTCTGTGAACAGGGCAGGATGCTCTACAGCCAGATCTGAGGCTTCCACCTCCACCCTCAAATTGTCACCAGCAGACACAGAGCCCAGAGCGTGACATTTTCCATCCCTTACAATTGTCACTCCACTTTAATCTGTTTTAGACAGCCAGCTACCATCAGCCTTATAAAAGCTCAATTCCTTCGTGTCCATCCTGCCAAACATCCAAGGGAGGAGGAGAGGGTGGAAAAAGGATGCAGAAAGACGTGGGCATGTGTGAGAAGTGCTGGAAATAACCCAGAGCTGATAGCAGGAATCAAACTGTGCATCAACAGGAACTGGATGGGCTGGGGAACAGCAGAGCTGAAAGCCACAACACCTCTTCTTGGGTTGCAGACAGGAGGCACTGCACAGGACAGCAGCCCCACTGTGACACCCTGCAGGGGTGGAAGGGCACAGTTTGATCACAGAGCACTTGAGTGGCTCAGGACACCCCACAGGAGGAGGGAAACCTTCACAAAGCCACAGCACTGCCGTGCAAGGCTGGTGAGAGACAGTAACAGAATAATTCACTGAAAGGGAGCGACATCAGCAGGCACTTCCACGGGCAGCAGGACCCCCATGGCCTTTCACATCAAGCTTTCAAGCCAAACCCCATAACCAGGCATGGGAACAGCATAAAAAACAGTGTCAAAGTATTCCAAGCTAAGGAAAAAGGTCCAGGATATGTGAGGTCTTGGAGAGTCATTGGTTCAGCTACAAGTAAGAGAAGAGACTGTGTGAAACAGGCAAATTTAAGAAGTTTGGAGGAGAACAAGGGGAAGGAAAAAGAAGTGCAATGGTAACTATCAATGAAGACGTTCATCTGGTTCCCATCACAACTACAGGGCATTTCTCTTTGTTCTGTTCATGTATCTGTTCTTTTATCATCACAACATCCTCCAGGATGGTGCTGGCACCCCCCCTGCCAGGGGCTGAGGGTCAGCACAGCTCACAGTCACTCAGCAGCGTTCAGACACCGAGACACCACCAAATCAACAGCAGCACAATCACCAAGTGCCTGACCTTAAACGACCCTCTGCCTGCCACTCCCGACCCCTACAGCAGAGCAGGGACACAGCTCAAGGCTTCAAGTGGCCCAGGGTAACTCTCTATTCAGTCATTGCATCTTTAAATACAAGTTTTAAATATGGTCATCCACCACCCAAGAGCAGCAGGCTCAGTCCTGCCTTTCATGAATAGACAGTGCAGACAAACCCAAGGCTTTTATGATCAAGGACATCACTGTTTTCAAATAAACAGTTTAAGTAGTTACAAATAAACACTTGCTGATTTAAACATGTGAAATTCCCCAGCCAGTGACTGCACACCTGACCCACTTCAGCTTGGGCATTGTTTGACTCTCCCCTCTAAGGAAATATCTGAGAGACCACAGGACTAAACCAAAATGTCTTTAACTTCACCCTGCACCTGCATCCCCAATAAAAACTTATCAGAGCATGGAAGCACAGGAGAGTTACTGATTTGCATCTCATTAGCACAGATGTTCATTGCACTGTGCAACTCTGCTCTGAGACCCAGATCTCTCTCTTTCCAGAGCAGATCACTTATAAACTTAAAAAACCCTTGACATAAAAGCCCTGAAAATATGACTGTGTTCCCTAGGTCAGGATGGTTGTGCCTTCTCCCTCCTCTTTTCCTACACTGCATTTTACTACTGATGTTTCATATCACTGCTCATCCTCAAGCCAATTAACCTCCTTTAACCAAAAGCCCAGAACTGCAGCACCTCAGCCTTTATGGCATAAATCAAATTTGGTCTGAGAGAAAAGCCTTAGAAATACCTTTGCAAAAAAAACCTCAAAAAGAAAAAAATCACAAAAACCAAACCAAAACCAAAACACCCCAATGGAGTGTGAATAGTCATAGTTATGTTAAGCAAGGCTTTTCTAAGTCACTCATGTTATTAAAGAGTAACAGAAGCTTTAGTTCTGTGTGAAACAGAACAAGTTCAAACTCACTGCTTAAGTTCCCCTCTGATATCAGCACATGACAGCCCAGCTACAACCACAGTATTCACAGACAACTCTAAGTTCTTTGTCTTCTATAAACAGAACATTCATAGAAAGTTTAGAAAATATACAAATAAATTATTCCCTGTTAGGTTTTGCACTTGACTTGTTTCCTTGTCTTCCTGAGGGTGACAGTTCCCTTCCAGACAGAATGCTTTGAAGAGAGGAAGCAATTAGAACCATGAATTTTCTGCCCATGGACAGCAGGCACAGCCTTTGCAAAGCATCTTTTCACTCCAGAAATCACTTGTTAATTATTCTGGTACTGATCAGAGGTCCAAACACACTCCTGCTTCTTAACTAAATAAACAGAACCCTCTTTTCTCAGTCAAATTAAAATGAGTGAAGTCACTCTAAGGCAGCAATAACTCATGGTGTTTGCAGGGTGTGCAGGTGTGTGATGCAAAGCCCATATATTGCAAAGAATCTCAATATTTTTTTATTTCCTCGAGGTTCTTGTCCCCTCTGCTGCCACATACACACATTTTTATGTCAGTCCTCCTGTTTCCTGATGATTTCCAGCACCCTCTCCCCAGACTTCACTGACACCCAGTGTCCCAGCCTGGGGCCAAGGACAGATCCAATTTGCTGCTGTTGCTCCAAGAAAACACCTCATGACTAACAAGGGGATTCTCCTTTTTCCTTAATGAGGGACATCTCAAAAAATGGAGAAGCTCAGCCTGCATGGATTATTCCAAGGTAAATAAGGAATGTTAACTGCAGCAAATTCCTTTCCAACAGACTCTCCAGCCACACCTGAGGGGTGATTTTTGCACACACCATCCAAGGAACATCCCTAGCCAGGCTCCCTGGCACACACAGCACCCTCAAGAGCTCTATTTAAGCTCCTTCCTAACGTTCTTTTGTCTAAGAGTCTTTGATCTCCGATTTCCTAGCGAGAAAGTGATCAATTGGCGGATGAATTTTAATGATCAGCCTCTCCATTCACAAAAGAAAACTGATGCTCTGAAGTGCTGAGATCGTGTTCTCTTCAGGAAAGGGCAAAAAAATGGAATTATTCACTCTGCTGCTTCAATGCTTAGGGAAGAAAGAGGCAACAGGAGCTTCAAGGTTTAAACTTTTGGCTTTCCAAGACCAAACTCCAGCCTTGTTATTAATGTTCACTAAATATAGGTCATAAGGGGAAAGAAACAATAACTATTCAGAGGTCATCTAATCCACATAAAGCAAGATGCAAATCATGGTCATTCTTTAATACATGAGAACTCTGTAACAAGTCTCTTATTTAACCTTTACTCAATTGTTTTTTATAAGGGAAAGGTCAAAGGAAGATGATGGTGACAGACAGCACCTGACATCTCCATATTGACCTTAAATTTCTTTTTCCCTGTTTGCTTCAGCATGTTTTCATCAAATATGCACAGAGGCACAATGGATTGTACATAAAATAACACAAAATTTGGTTATTAGATGAATGAGAGACAAGCACATCAGCCCTGGTCACCAGTCCCACTGTTCTTGCATTCCATTCACATGCCTGCAATTGCTTCAAGCAACAGGACACTGAGCTGTGGAAGAGACTGAACAAAAACCAGAGGGAATGTTTCCCAGACCTTCAGCTGTGCTTTCACCTGCTTTTTTCCTTTGGTTTGACATTTGTAGCTGAATTTCAGTGGCTTAGGAAGTCTGCAATCTCTGCATTCACTCTATACATCCATGACATAGAGCTAATATTTTAGAGATGTTCTTTGTGATCCAGAGATCACAACCAGCTAAACCCCAAGATTAACAGTGTCATCTTTTATTTAAGGCCTAATGCTGCTTCTGAGGAGGATCACTATTAATAAGATTAGGTGGGTACACATTTTGAGCCGAGTGTGTTCACAGAATAATCAGTGTGTGGCCAAAATCCTTGTCTAGCTCAGCCCACACTCCAGCCAAGGATTTTTGGCAAGTAATGCCTCCTGTCAAACATATATATGTATGAATTATATAAGATATTCAGGAGCCTAAAGTTCATTCTAAAAGCACGCAGACAACCAGCTATAAAAAGTGTGGTCCCACTGATACTAATTTGTTGCAAGAGCTGCTCTGACAACTCAGATGGGAAGCTTGGACTAATCTGCTGGGTTCCACAGCCTCACAATCCACATTTAGGGTGCTATTTCCAAGGCAATCACTTAAATGGGAAAGCTGGGAATAGTTGTTGACTGAGATAAAAGCTGTTTAAAGGGGAGGGGGAATAGAGAACACGCACACACACAATTAAGAGATATGAGAGCAGAGCAAAGGCTGGTTTTTAAAATTGAAGCTACAGCTGCACAAGTGTTTTGCCATATCCAGGAGGTCCACAAAAAATACTATATTATTAAGTATACTTTGGTTTGAACACATCATTCTGTGTGAGAAGACACATGTCTTTGTGTGGAGTATTTTAATACTCAAAGACACCGAAATCTTGTGAAATGAAGCAAGTGAGAAGTAATAAAATTTCTTATCCCTCCAAAAATAAACCTGTATTTCCCATCACAGCCTTTCCAGCAGTCCATGTTAATAGCTTTACTATCCACTTGCAGCAACTTCAATGCCCCGAATAAGCTGATAAGACAACGCAAGCCACCTCCAGAGGGGACAGTGTGTACTTTTAATCCCGTGCTGGGAGAGCAGCACGGCCGTGGATGTTGCCCCGGCTTCCCACCGACCACCAAATCCCGGCTCCGCCGCATCCCGGGAGGATCGGGAATATGGAATAACGCCCTTACCTGGCTCTGCTCGCAGGGACGCTCATTCACCAGGCAGCGCTGCCAGCAGCATTCCCGGCCGTGGAGAGCGGGGATCCCATCCCGGAGGGGCGGGATGCGGGGATGGAGGGCGGGGAGCGCCGTGCGGGGCCGGTGCGATGTGACAGGGGAAGAGCCCGGCGCGGAGCGGCCCCGAAACCCTCGTGCTGTGGGCTCATCTCCCTGCCAGGAGCTTCACACAGCCTGCACGGGAGCTCTGCGCCTCCTTAACCCCCTGCTGCCCGCGGGGATGGCAGCGGGAGCTCCCTTTCCCTAGGGAATCATCCCTCCGGCTCGTCCCAACCCAGCCCTTCGGAGCTGGAGAGACACCTCTGCCCCACCAGGTGGGATTTCGCGGCGTGGTCTGACAGAGATTTAAAGCAGTGGCAAGAGGCTGCCAAACCAACAAAGACCCAATAAAGCAGAGCTGCAGATGTGGAGGGTGCAAACAAACCCCATTATCAGCAGAACAAGGGGCTGCCGTGGGAAGGGGGGGTTTAGACTGACTGGATCCCACATTGCTGCCAAACACACAGGGCTGGAGGTGGAAAGATGGTCTGAATATTTATACTTCCTCCACTTACTCCCATATAGCCCAGTTTCATGCTGGGACACAGGCTGGGGCTGAGGACAGGTGAAATTTGCTGTTGTTGCCCCAGGAGAACAGTGCTGATGGCTAACAAGGGGATTCTCCCTTTTCCTTAGCAAGGACCATTTTAAAATTGGAGAAACTCCATTAGTCATTTCTTCAGCCTTCATGGATTGTATACCCCAGTATATCTGGTATATAATAGTTTACTGCTTATACTTGCAGGATTTCAAGAGGATCAGAGGTTTGGAGAATCTATTTCTACCACCTGCAGCAAGAACACAGTTCTTGGGGAGTTGAAGTATTTATTTGCTCCCAGAATCAATGAGGTTAAGGCAATACCTGGCAAACATGACATGCAGAAGGCAGACACTGAACCAGGGTAGGTTATTGGGTAGTCAGCATTGTTCCAGCACTAAACCACTTGGAGCAGAACATACCACTCCTCTCTGCAACAAGCTCAGAGCTTTGATGTGATCCTCTCTTCCTCATCCTGATTACTTGGCTTTTGTACATTCTCTTAATTCAATGACCACAAACCAAATGATCCTTCCTTAAAAGCATGCCCGAGGGATTTGGACACCAAGTTCTCATTGGTTGTAACCAGCTCCAAATCCATTGTGTAGCCCGAGACTCAGATGTCTGAGCCTACTTTTTACCACAGTTCAGCTGAATTCCAGCCCTGACAGAAAGCCCAGAGCCCATCCTGTGGCTGACAGGTCTCAGGGAACTCGTACAATGCCTGTCAGAGAAAGCTGGGGGACTGGTTTTTTAGGAGACTGACATGCCCCACACTAAAAGAACAAATTAAAATTAAAAAAAAGGAGCTTATTTCCTCAAAGACAAAGGGAATAAGGTCAGGAAAATAAAGCTTTGCTTCAAGCACATGGTGTGGACAGAAAACCTTCACAAAACAAACCCCAGCCACCTCCAACATCCTTCCCCTCCCCAGACAGTCTAATTCAGGGCTTCCTCTCTCCTGTTTGCTCTCAAAGCAAACCTCAGCCTTCCCACCAGCCAGACATTGGCAAACTCCAGTGTTTGTTCTTCAATACCTGCGAGGGCACCTGGCTGGGTGCAAACACCTTTTGCAAGGATGTGAACAGACTGGAGCCAAAGAGCAAGAAGTCCTCGAGAAAACCACCTTACCCAGCCCAGAGGAGCATTTCAGCAGCCAGACAGAGCTGCAGGAGGGGACAATTTACACCAAGATGCACCACTGCTGTCACTGCCACAGGGTGGTAGCACCATTTACACACAAGGCAGCAGTTAAAAAGCAACAGATTCATCCCAATGAGCTGCTTTTCTCGACGTGTTAAGCAAGAAAATTTGCCCAATGAACTTTTTTTTCCTGTGAGTTTGTCTTCTCTTGGAAGCACAGCCAGCATTTAAGCCCATCACAGCACAAAGCACTGGTAGGGCCCATAATCCAAGTATAGTAGGGCCCATAATACAGCCCCATCCTTTGATCTTTTGTTAAGCCAACTTTATTTTACCCACACTCTTTATTAAATACAAGCAAGCACAAAACAGAGCCACAGCTCTTCAACTAACCACTTTTCACTGTGGGCAAGATGAGCACTGGTCTGGCTGCAGGAGGCCATCCAGACACACTGCAGACTTCACACTGTAATCAGAGCCTTGGGTTGGTCCACCCAGACCTGGAGAGAAAAAAATTCTGTGCTTAGAAGCCAAAATTTATCCTGGGTACAGCCCTGATTCAAACACAGCCTGTTTGATATGTTAAGGTTATCTCTGTCTCTCTTGTCTGGGTGCTCCTCTATAAAAAGCAAAGCTGACCTTCTCCTTCATGCATCACCTGATAGCTCAGAAAAACATCCTTGAGGAGAGCTGTCAATGCAGAGCTTAAAATATTCTGAAGATGGCAAAGTTACACAGGGATTTCCACAGGGGTAGAGGTGGTGACTTTTAAAGGTAAAAACCCCACAGCAGAGGCACCAAAAACCACATTCCCTGTGCTCACAGTTATTATAGAACTGGACATCAAGTTTCCACCTGCCCATTTTCAGGTCTAAGTCTCTTCCCTTGGGAAGGAGAAAAATCTGGGCCCCTACAGCCAACTCTACCATTTTGCCTCCCACAGGCTCTAATCTCCCCTCTGCAAGCACAGGGAGTCAGCACAAAGCTCAGCCAGTGTCTCCAAGGAAGGAATTTGACCTCAAAGACTCATGTGGATTTGATAAGCTGCAAAAGCAAAAACACTTCTACAAACAAGGGAAAAAAAAACCAACCCCAAACATTTAACTTAGCCCACCTAGACAAGGGATTAAGTCTGATTGCACAACAGTTTCCTACTTATTCCCTCCAAATATCAAGTTTTCTGCTAAGGCTCAATTCAAGAGTAAAACTAGTTTGGGGGTTTTTTTTTGTTTTGTTTTGTTAAACATTTTGGTTTCTGACAAAATAAAATAGTAGAAAAAAATCAATTAAATGCTGCCTTATTTCTACACAAGCACAGTATTTTTATTCTCTGAGCAGACACAGACTTAGCACTTCCACAGCTTGCAGAACATTACAGTAGTAACCCTTCAAGGCAGAAGTACAACATCATATAGAGGAAGAAAAGAAAGACTGGCAGAGGTGGGATTAGAATTTAGGACCAAACCCCCAACTCCCACTGAAGAACTCTTTGAGTTATCCCATTGCTTTGCTTTTCAGACCTCATTAGCCCCTGAGAACATGTTCATTTGTGTCCTGAACCAAGTAGAGGAAGCAGCTGGAAGCTCAGCACTGCAAGTACAACTCCTAAATCATCCCCAGCTCCAATTGGCTCGGTCCAGTTGGGAACTGCTGTGACTAGCCTTTACTTTTTCAGCTGCCAATTAGGGAGAAAAGCCAAAAAAATACCTCATTCTTCATTTGCAAGCCCTTAGGGGAGACCTGGAGCAAAGTGAAACTTGGCCCTTTCATTCCAACAGAAAATGGAGCAGTGGAATTTATTTCCCCTCCCACCACCCATAAATTTGAATGTAAGAACTGGAGCAGGGAGAAAGGAAAGCAACTACTTTGGGACAGGAAATTCAAGAAGAAATTGAGCAGCTTCTGGTGTTGCATAAGGTAGTTGGAACCTGGGACCCACATGATTTAAAAGGCCACCAGACATCTCCTCAGTCCCCCTGGGCATTGGGCAGGATTGTTCCCCACTGGAGATGGATAAAATATGTAATTCAGTGTTCAGGAGAATCTGGTTGTGTCATTTCACATTAAAGATGGATTTACCTTCTCTCTTGGGAGTCAATAGTACTGCTCTTAGAAAATGTTTCCACAAAAAGCTTATTGTTTGCAGCCCATATTATAGAAGTTTAAACTACTCAAACACCCGTGCCAGAAAAAAAAAATATTGGTCAGCTGATCACAAGATTAATTTACAATCTGTCAGCTAATAATTACAATACAAACATAAAAGAAGCTCCTCAGGAAATGAGGATTTTTTTTGGAGACCCTGTGCTCCTATTAAAGAAGCAGGTCCCAGGCTTTGTTCCAATTTCCTTCTGTATTCTTTGCCATATAACCAATAGTTTCAAATAAAGGCATCAAGTAGATGAGAAGATAAAAGCCATCTCAGTACCTGTGAGTGCTGAAGCAGAGAAATTAAAGCCCAGGTAGACTGTGGAAAGCTTGAACATACAAATATTGTTACTCTGTCAACTATTTCCACCAAGAATTCTTGGTTTAGATGCCTTTACAGAAGAACTAAACATTCCTCAATTACAGAGGTCAGGAAAGATTTGGAGAATATTTCTAACAGATATGTATTGTCTCCAATTCAATACCATTTGGAGAAATACACTGAATTTCTTCAATAAACCACTGCTTCCCACTCAACTGGTATTTACTTCAGACTACCCACTTAAAATAAGAAAAAAGGCACAGATGAGTAATTGGATGCAAAAAAGGCACAGTCTGAAAAGCCCTGGTGCTCCAACAACAGGGCTGGGCAAAACAGACTTGGCAGCAAAGAATGTGATAGCTTTGAGCTTTCTTTTCTCAGGAAATAAATCTATTATCTCAGCCTTGCATGCTGTAAACTTATTCTATCTGTCTTTGGCAGACTTTCTAAGCTCCACTGCATGTCAGTGAAACTTCTCAAGTATCAGTTCCCTTTGCAATCCATAACACTTGGACAAGGAGAATAAACAAAGATATTAAAGGCAATCAAGTCCTTGAGAGGCTGTCTGACATGGCCCTTTTTGAAATGATAAGATGGCTAAAAATTACCCACTTTCGACCTCTGATAGTGAAGGACCTGAAATCCCATTTTCAGGTTTCAATTAGATACTGTGGTCCCTAAATTCAGGTGTGGCTGCAATAGTCTCAGCTCACTGGGGTTATCAAACCAAGTGCCTTTCATCCACATGCCTCTGAAAAGGTTCTTCTCTTTGCATTAATACTTAGGGGTTTAAGTGAATTACCTCATTCACTGCTGAGGAAGCTTTTCACTCTCTCCCATTTCCTGAGAAACGGGGCTGTGCCAGACCTGAAGATGAAGCACATTGTATAATCTGGCCAGAGCCTTCCAATTCCTCCAGCCATAAAAAGACTTGCAGCTAACACATCTCAGGGAAAAAAGGCCCCATCTCCCAAATAGGTTAAGCTGTCTGGATCTATCCAGGTGGATGACAAAAGCCTCTTCTCTAACAATACCACTTTCAAACACAGGGCAGAATTTGGCAGGTTTAGGAGCTGCAGCTCCAACCCTTCAACTTTTTTTTTTTTTGTAAAAAGTGGAAATTTGTGCCAAGTTCTGCACAAATAAAAGCCCTGTGCAAGGTCAGGTTTCAGATATAAACCTGGGGCAAAAACTCAGAGCAAAAAGTTTATATTCCGCTTACAGGAGCTCACGGTGCATTGGGGAGGGCATATAAATACCAGCTTAGGGCAGAGTGAGGAGCTGTGCCCTCTTGGGATGGAACACGAGGAGTTTGCCAGAGTAATGGCCACAATTAGGGGCTTTTGTTTTAAATTCCAGCGTCCAGACACAGAGGAGAGTCCCGACATCTCCCTTTGTGCTCCTTCCCCTCCCACCCCTGTGGTCATTGCCAGGGAGGCCAAGAAAAGCATAAAGTTGATAGATTAGAGACAGACAGGCAGCAGTAAACAATAAAAACACCAGAGATATCAAAGTTCACGAGCAAAACTGTGGCCTCGAGGCTTCTTTCAAGGACAGGGTGTTTAATAATAAATGGGAGATTAATACAGCTCTCCATCAGCAGGGGAGGCCCCCGGGGAAAAGGACGGGGAGTGAGCCTGGTTTATTAGAGTCATTCAGCATATTCACAACGTTTGCTGGCGCTCCACACAAACAAACACATCGGCCAAATTTAGCTCTTCCATTTCCCCTGCTTTCGAGCACTTTCACAAACAAAAAGAGTCGTCGGGAAGAAGCTTCACAGCAGCGAAGAGAACAAAGCGAGCGAAGAATCGCCGGGATATCAAGGGCATCGTTCCTGCTAAAACAGTAAAACAGCTCCTCTCCAAAATGAGCTAATGAGGAGCTTCCAGTGCTGAGCAGGAATCGCACTGAGCATATGGGGAGAGCATCTGCCTTCAGAGCTCCAGCTTTCCCAGACTTTCTAGGGTAGAAGGAACTGCAGTACAGACATTCCCCAGCCCGACCTTGGGAGCACAGACTGGCTCTGGTTTACACAGAGGTGCCAAACCCCAAACCACCACACCTAAAAACTCTTCATTCATTCCTTAAACTCCCAAGAGTTTATTCCTAAACTCTTGGGAGTTTAATAAATCAGCACAGGCAACATCAGGACTATCAGGTGGCTGCAGCTTCTGCACAACCACTCTAAAACTTGGGGGGTTTTTGCATCTATGCAAAGCAAGGCGGTTTCTGAGCCCTCCACAGAACACAGTGAAGTTGAAAAATGCAGCAATAAAGTCACAGCTGCTCCTACCTCTTCAATCAAGTCACTGAAACAGCTGAAAAATATTATAATCAACTCCTGTGGCTTCTGCCAGGGGGTTATTGACTCGTGTCTGCTCCACATAAATATTCACAAATCTGACTTCTTTTTTTTTTTTAAACTTCAAATAGTTATGGACCAAAAGCTCTTTGGATTTGCTAAATTTGGCATCTGTTTTTCTTGCCCAAATCATAAACCAAGGACGCCAAGTGAGGTTTTACAACTGAGGTTCTGACAGCCACCAGAACGATTTGGGGATTTGCAGTGTTATAAGAACACTTTATCACTTTTATGTCCCTCTAGTATATGATTTCAGTAAAAAACCAGACTTATTAAACATGCAAATATGAACAGAGCATGTAATAAAGAGAAAAAAAGCTTTAAAACTATAAATTCTTCCTTCCTGAAAACCTGTTTGAGTCCCACAGCCCAAGTGATGGCCTTTTGCTGCCCACAAACAACTCTGCAGCTGTGAATTAAGTACAAATTCCAGAGATTAACAAAGAAGCCTATTATTTAATGCTGTTAAGTGCATTAATAACCACGAGCTAAGGGAAGGAGAAGAACCTCGTAACAAATTAATACAGATCAAAACCTGGAGTGAAATATTTGGCTCCAAGGCTGTAACATTTCTAACCAGAACACTTCAACTCAGTTCCACAGCATCAGCTCTAGGTGTTGAATCAGCAATGAGGAAGCTCCCAGAAACCTGGGCAAAAAAAAAAAGGAGTTCATCTCAAATGTGACACCAGGATTGAGACAAAACCTCCTCTTTTACACTACTAGTCAAGACTAACCCTCATCATAAAGCAAGTCCTTTTTTCCAGTCTCTCCTTCCCAAGCAGAGTGGCCAAATACACCCCCAGCCTGAGGCAAAGGGATCAACAGATACTCAAATAATTCTCATTGTTTTAAGGTTCTACCCCTTGTCAAGAACCTACAGGTTACACCTCACCTCAACCCTGCTTTTTTGGGCAGGAGAAAGCCAGTCATCACCACCAAACACTATTTACAGCAGCACAGGCAGGTGGGAGGTCACTGTGACACTACAGAAGCCAGAATTGTAGCAGTAATAGCTTATTTACTGGTCAGAACAAATAAAACTGGGCACTTGAACTCAGCCCCTAAAGCAAGGGTCCTAAAAATCTCCTTTATCCCCTTATTTATTGCTTTAAGCACTGCAGCCCCAGCCAGCCCTCCAACACCCCACAGCCTGGGGGTTTTTGCCCTCAGGAGCCATTGCACACACAGGATGAGAAAAATAAATAAAAGAATAATAAATCAGAATAATAATAATCTGTTTATAAGGCATTGCAGCCTATAGCCACCCCTAACTCTGGAGGGGACAGTGGGCAGCTAAGTTCTTTTTGTTTGACTTCATTGCTCCACTTCCCCATGCCAATATTTGCCAAACAAAGAATCTTCCCGGGTTTTTGGTTGTTTTAGGTTTGGGGTTTTTTTCCCAAATACTAAATTTGAGGTGCTGCCCCAGATACAAGTGTGGAATTAGGCTGGTTTACACCATTTTCCCTCCAATCCTGCCCTTCCCAAAGCCCTCAGAGCTCCTGCAGAGGGGACAGGAAGCCTTGCAAGATCAGCAAACACAGGTATTCCTATAGACATTGTTCCTTATTTAAGTCAGAGCCGCTGGTGCCACTGGAAAAGGTCCAGAGAGGAATCTTTTTTAGATGTAAGTGGAGAGATTTTCTTTGTGCCACCCGGGGAGCCCTGTCAGAGTCAGGAACAGAGTCCAGCTGAATTCCTAATACCTTCTTTTAACTGCCTGATCATGTTGCTTTCAACTTTTAACTTGCAATTCTTTTGAGAGCTGTGTCCAGCCAGGGAATAAATTAGGGCTAATAGGCCACTGTTCCTTTTTCTTCCCCTTTGGAAAACACCAAGGGAAAAAGCTTCTGCTAAAAAAAAACAAAAACAAAACAACAAACCCCAAACAAACAAACAAAAACCAAAAGCACCAACAAAACCAAACCAAAACACAAAACAAACAAAACCAGTAGTTCCTTCTCTGTGACTTCTTTCCATTGATGCAGAGAGAATGAAGGATAAACCAAAAGGCAGAAGGCTGCACAAATAGAGGTGATTTTAATTGTGGAAACCAAGCCCTCACCTGCCAATTATCAAGGGTGCAGGCAATGAATTTCTCATGTCTTGTGTGCAAGTGAACTCGGGTGGAACAACCTGCAGCACTGATGCATTTTATCCCAGGAAGAAACTCTCCTGCCATACCTCTTCTGTCACCCCATGCTGCTGTGGTGACAGTAAGAGCTTTCTGATTTTTCCAGGAGACTCCAACCAGCAGGAAAATTCAGCCTGTTTCCATTAGGGAAAGGCAATTCCTTGTTTCACAGCCAGATGCAGATTCAGGATGCTGCTACCTGAAGCAACAACCAGTCCCACTGGTGTTTCTCAGTAGCATCAGTTAAGTGTAGACAAGCTAAAATACAGGCTGACACGTTCCTTTCTGACCCTTATTCCTTCTGGCTTGGTTTTTCCTTTTACACACATGAGCTGCTTTGGTAGAAAATGTTATACCTGTTGTCAAATGAGCGAGAAAACAAAAAAAACAACAAAAAAAAAATCACTATTCTTAGAGTTAACTTTCCAATTTCTTAATTTGAAAAAAAGGAGTTAGAGGCTTGCCAGCCTTAGTTATGGGAAGGCAAAAAGGTCTGTGTCTTATCACAATATAAAAGTCCAGTGTAACAGCAAATTTGCTTCTTCCAGGGGGAAAGATTAGATTGTTTCAGTACCAGTCAGAGAAAAGCTGATCTGAAATATGAGAAGTCTACAAATCCCCAATACAAGAGACAAGTCCTTACATGCAGGAATTGAGAGTGGGAAGCCACTTGCCTGTCTGAATATAAAAGCTGGATAAGTCTGGCAGACACTTCTCTCCAGTTGCTGCAAGATTTGGATTTTAAGCTTTCCAATAGAAGACAGTTACATGCAAAATCCTTTAATTCATTATCTAGATCCAGATTATCTGAGCACCTCTGATCCAATGCTTGGATTATTTATTCATTGTTCACCACACATAAAGTATTAATATTCCATAGCTTCCTGGGGTAACATGTTTTAAGTCTGTTGAACAGCAAAGTAAAATATTCATAGCAATCATTCTGTGAGGATCTATCAGCAACAGCCAAGGGGAAGGGAAAAAAAAAACAGATGTGGTGGCATTTGCCAATATTCCCCTTTGGTGTGAGAAATTCACCCCACAAAAATAAAACCTAAAAAAACTCCCCATGTTAACTTGTTATTTACCCCCCATTTCCATCGTATTTTTAGGCTCCATTAACGTTACTTGTATTCATTTGGGTCACAGTGATCTTTTACCAAGGCCATTTTCTGAGGTGAAATGCTCCAAAGGGCACAAGTGTGGGCTGTCTGTAGAGATAGAGAGTAAAGACAGAGTAAAGATAAGGAGAATAATAATAATAAATATAATGCTATAATAGAGACAGAGATAGAAAGTAAAGATTTCTTGCTGTGATTCACTCCTTAGCATATCCTTGCTTCAGGATTTGTACTTCATGAGATACAGAACAGCTTCTTGGCTGACAAGAGCTTGGATAGCAATAAGCATAAAAATATGTCTCCTAGAATCAAAAAGTAGTTGTGTTCAGGCAAGATGTAGAAGGAAAATTAGGAGGAGATTGGGAGACTTGGGGGGGTCACAACTTGTGGCAGGGCCAGGCCAGCAGCACATCCCTTGTTGTGGCTGCTAAAGGCTGGAACAATCAGAATTATTTCCAGCACTACAGCAAATTATGGACCATCACATGAAGAATTCATGCCAAACCATTTTTTTTTTTTTATTCATAGCTACAGGGCTTGCATCAAATATAGAAAGATGAGTTCTTTTTGCTGGTGTTAGCCAGGCTCATGTTCCTGCTGCTGTCTTTCCCTGCTGGGCTTTATTACACAAGCACATCCAGTGCTTTCCCAGGGGCTGAATATCCCATTTTATGCAAGGCAGTGGCAGATGCATTTCCCCAGTGTGAGTGGGGGGGAAAAGAGCTCCTGTCACATCTGTGGAGTGAGAATCTGCATTACCTTGACAATTTTCTCTCACAGGCTTCAGCCTCCTTTAGTAAACCCATGCCTGATCCATGTTTATTTGTGTTGACTGGAAAAGGCACGAGCTTTGCTACATGAGCCACAAAACTGGGAGGCAGGAGAGGCTGTGCCTGCAGAGGGGTGTTGGAGGGAACAGCCAACCTGCATATCAAGGTCATAACATTAAAGCTGTACCTGAGCCAGAGATCCCCACCAGGACACAGACACCCATATTTTGTGTTATTTCCCAGGGGAACACGCAGGATTCCCACCCTGACCTGCCAGCTGGCACATCACCCTGCATCCACAAGCTGCCACTGGGATTAAGCTTCAAAAGATGCTTCCACAAAGTATTTTGGGGTTGCATTTGGGTGACAAGGGCAGCACAAATCCAAGTTTAACATCACCTACAAATCCCTCCTGGTGTTTTCAGACCATCTGGCTGGGCCAGGCCTCACTCACTGTGGTTCTGTCTTTGCTCAAACCTCACTCCACATCTAAGGGGTGCCCTTAATTCCTCTCAGCTGAGCTCAAGTCTACGGTTTCCCAGCCTAAAGAACCCTTCCTCACGTGTCCATGTGTGTTTTTTCCACACTAACAAACCACTGAACTGCAGAGCCTTTGACTTCCTCATCTCCATCAGGAACATCTGAGATCTTCCATGTTCAATCAACATTCTCCATGTGCAGCTTGAATTGCTCACCACTTGAAAGGCAGACTGAGTGCTACTGAGAGCACTGGTTACTGTAAATCATCTGCTCTCTGGGGATGCCAGCAGGACACTGCTGACAACTGGGAAGTCACACTTCAGGCCTGAACACCAGAAGGGAGAAGACAGCAAAGGGAGTAATTAAGAACAGAGGCAGCAGAGCACTTAACACAAGGGCACAGGGCTATAAATACAAGCTCAGCCCATCCTGCAGGCATGATGCACACATTCCTCTGGGAATATCTGCTTCCCTTCTTAACTCACACTTCCTAAAGCACCTTCCTAAATGCTCAGCTAAAGATCACAGAACATGCTGAGTTGGGAGGGACCCACAGGGATCACTGATTCCAACTCCTGTCCCTGCACAGGCACCCAAACCATCCCACCCTGTCTCTGAGAGTTGCCCAAACCCTCCTGGAGCTCTGGCAGCCTTGTTGCTGTGCCCACTGCCCTGGGGAGCCTGGTCAGTGCCAACCACCCT
>JAWWLV010000075.1:3707067-3725021 GCA_035041135.1 Platyrinchus mystaceus
ATGCTGTGGTCAGCAATTGCTGAGAAATGTTTCATTTCCATTTAGCTCAGGGATACACATATTTCTCCTTAGCAAAATAACCATAATAGCATTTTTTTTCCCCCCTCTCACAGCAGCAGCTTAACAATGTCAATACCCACAGCCCATAACACTGCAGGTATCTGATGTAAATAAAATTGTACCCAGTACAAACCAGTAAATAAGGAGCAAAGTCAGAAGCCTGGATTCTCCAGGTAGGATATAGAATGAAGCAGCACATCTAATTATGGTGGAAAATTCACAGGCAGACACAACCCATGTTACCTTCTCTTAACTCCTGAACAGTCCAACTACCTTTGAATCAACCACATCTTCAAAACCCTCAGGTGATACAAAGCTGAGATCAAATCTGGTTAAAATCAATCCTTGTCTTCACCTTTGAGCACAAAGAACAAGTGACACCTATTTAGGTGACTCCTTCATCAATACTACACATACTAAGAATGCAACCCTAATTAACAAAGTCCCAGATAAGTAGAAATAATAAATTGCCTTATTTTATTTCAGCTCCAGTGGATATTCAGAGCCAGGCTGAACAATTCCCAGTGTTTTCCTACTCAACAATCATGAGTTTCTGCTGCTAAAGATCATTCTTGCCCTTCTCTGAGCCCACTGTAATCAATGTGACAGAGGAGAATCTGAAACAAGGTGACATTTTCTACTTCACTGTGCAAAACACGAAGTAGGAGTAGGTTGCATTCCCCAAACTACCAGCAATCACGAGCACCTCAGCAAGTGAAGGGAAAAATGGGCAGAGAAATCCCACGCACTGTCTGTGGGGTGTGTGCACATGCATGGATGGCAGGAGCCCTCTGGAATCTCTGGAAGGTGGTGGATGTGCCTTCCTGCCAGAGATATTACCAAAACAAGCCCAAAATTAACTAATTTCCTCCCATATGTATCAAGTTTCTATTCTTCAAGCACTAAAACCATGTCAAGGCTTCCCTCATCTCACGCCCTTGCCCTGAAAGCAAGGCAGGCTGTGAACACCTCCATTCCCATTTCTCAATTTTTCAGTTTGGGAGTAGAAAAGAGTTCCCTGTCCCAAGTGTGGGTTATCCCTTCTCCCAGGAATTACCTGTCCTTTCTTATCCAGCACCTGCATGTACACTCAGAGCAACAGTGAGGTAATGCCAAGACACATGCACTGGAATTCTGCTCTCATGCCAAACTGAGGGCAGTAAAACTAACCTTTCCCTCTGGACTAAATTAGAGGATTAACTGGTAAAAACTGGGAATTTATACAAGGAACAGAACCAAGCAATATTCTGGGCAGTGTGAAATCAGTGCCACATTAATGGGTGGCTCTCACTGCAGTGCTCAAATTGTTATCTGCTCTGCAAAAATTCTGGAAGGTAAAGCAATTTCACCACTTTCACCTTTCACTGGAGCAACCCAACTCCTTTAGAAATGAAGGTAACAACACACATCCCGATTTTTCTTGCAGTGTTCCTTCCTCTGACCCTGCAGCTTATAAAAATTAACATCCACTAACCAAGACTCCAACCCGGAGCTGCAGAAAGCAGCAACGTTGGCAGGCACTTGCCCAGTTAGAGGCACTAATCCTAACAGAGCACGACCTGTGAATTATTCATTAAGCAGCATTTTCCTTTCCTTTTTGCAGTTAGACACTGAAAAAACCCCCAGTCTCTCTCAGATGATCTGTAACAATCTGCATATCTGGCTGAAACATTTTTTTCCTTTTAGCAGGCTTTTAGTTATGCTCAGCAGAGTGTGGAACTTCTTTATTCAGACACCAAGGGACACTTCCCAAAAAGTCCACGCAGCCAGAAGCACAGGAGGCTCAGGGAGCACCAAGGAACCCAATTCCTGAGGTGAACACACAGCCCTTAAGTTCATGTGGCAACGCTGACATCACTCTTTTGATCAGCAGATGGGAAATTTGAGTTAATCCCCTGCCTTCCTCCTCTATTACACAACTGCTTCAACCCTTCGGACATCCAGTCATTCCACAGGAGGGGGGGTCATGTCAAATCTGCTGCCAAATTATCCTGATCAACTGAGGTTCTGCAGAGCTGTCAATCTGGAGCTTTAAATGAACATCCACCTTCCAGACAGAGCATCAGTCAACAGGACAAGAAACAACTCACTTGACTGAAAGAGAGAGAGAGAGAGGACTATTTTTTAGCCTCTGATTCTCCAAGATGAGGAATATTTGCTGCTCCAGCTGTTCATCCATCATCTCAACATTCAGCTCCAGCAAAGCCTTCACTTAAAAGTAACTCAGTAAAATACACAATAGGGAAAGGACCTGCACCAACAGAGAGGATGCCATGATGTTCATTACTGTTTGCACAGGAAAATGTTCTCTCAGCACAAGGACACAGCCAGACCCCCACTGACCACATTGCCCAGCAGATGTTAACAAGCACAGCAGCTTTTCTGCCACTTCTCTCTGCCCACCCAGTCCAGCAGAGGAACTGTGGATGGAACCCAGAGAACTCTTGCTCCAGCTCTCCTTCCCTTCTCAAACTCAGAGGATTAATAATTCCAGTTATTCAGTCAACACATTAAAATCCACCTGCTGAAGAAGAGGTGGTGGTGCAGGAAAAGTTAATCACAGAAATATTGAGGTTGGAAAAGACCTCTGGGATCGTCAAGTCCAACCTTTGGCCAAACACCACCTTGTCAAGGAGAGCAGAGCTCTGAGTGTCATCTCCAGTCATTAGTTCCACGTCCTGTCTAAGTCAGAACAGCCAAATAACTACATGTAATAGTAAAATTGGTGCCAAACCCAAATGGAAATATCCCTTATTTCTGAAAGGACAAGTTCACTTCCCTTTAAACCCCGTGCTCATGTCAGGCCAGGGCCAGAACACAGCCTGTTCCACCTGTCAGCAGAACCAGCAATGCCCTTTTTCAGAAATCTATAGTAATGTTAGTGACCAAGTGTCCCCCTCTTCCCAGAAAATGAACTTTTTAGTGAATTATCTCCCTGTTTTTATTCTAACTATGTAGAAGGGATAGAGCATCAGAGAAAAGCCACATCTGCACACTGTCCAGTGCCAAAACTCACTTCCCCTGGGTGACAGACCACCCAGCATCCCCCTGTCAGAGACAGCAGGGCACAAATTCCTACAATTTATCTTCCCAAGAGCTTTTTTTTTTATCCCTCCATCTCCCAGACATGTTATGTTGTCTTCAGCTCCAAACAGACACGCAGTGTACTTAGTAAAGATATTTACATTTTGAAAGCATTTCCATTAACTGGCTTTACTTCTTTTTTCCCCCATTGCTTTTTGAAGGTCAGTCATAAATTATTCAGAGCTACATACTGAAGGAACATGCAAAGCTCAACTTTTTACATACACTGGAGTTAAAGGACCAACTTCCATAGACAGAAAATCACAGATGTGGCAATCTGTGTGCTGTTACAGCCAGCATGTAAAGCTATTTCAGCACATTTCCTACCTCTGGAGCCAGACAGACTCTGGATTGCATGTCTCAGGCTTATATACCTATAATATATCTAAATTATCTCTTAAGCCAAAGGTTTAATGTTTGGGTTTACTCTGTTCCTCTGGGAAAGCACTGGTGGGAGTGGCAGAGGGGAGAGCTCTCCATCCCAGTGGGAATTCCCACCCTCCTCCACAATGGCTGTCCAAAAGCTGACCTTGAGCCTGACCTGGTTTGAGCCCCAGTTATTCCAGAGGTTCCCTGAGCACTGGGTGTCTGCCATTCACAATCCAAACCAAGCTTCAAAACCTTCAAATCACAGCAGCCTGAGAGGATGAATCCCCCACAGTAACTGGGTAAAACGTGTCATCCTCATCACATGCCTCGAGTCCTAAAAGGCTTCATCTCATCCAAGTCATACTTTGCAGGGTTGATTAATTCCATGAAATGTTTTGCCATGACAAAAGACACAAGTGTTGCCCAAGACAGCTCTGTCATGTATCTGTTAGGAGCAGGAAATGAGTCACCTAAATTTGGGATCTACTTTCCTGCAGCATCTGTTCCTCATCTGATGGCAGAGGACTGAAGAGCTTGATACTGAGCATCAGCTTACACACAGGATATACATATTTGAATCCAACAGACACAAGAAGGTGCAGCTGGTAACCCAGGAGGGGTTAGCCAAAGGACCTGACTGCTGAGCAGTTTTCTCCACGTGCACTTTCAATGCCAAGAGAAGGAAAATCCTGCTCCCAGCTCAGTGTTTCTGGCAAAGGCACAGTGTTCTGAGTGACTACAACCTCTGCAGCTGCCTAGCAGTGTATAAATGAGATTGCTTCTCCAAGCTGAACCATCTCCATTTCTACCTTTGACCTCCCTGTCCTTTCCCCTCCCCTCCACCTTTTAAAAATATTTTGTATTTTAAGTCCGCTGCGAAAAAAAAAAAAAAAATCCCGTTTGGAGCCTTTCCAGGTTGGAGCCTTCAAGTCCCTGTCAGCAGAAGCCTCTGAGTTAAGAGAAAGAAATCTGCAAAAATCTGACACCTGCCACTTTCCATTGAGCTTTGGGTGGAAAATGTCCCCGGCCTCTTCCATTTTTAATGTCAGGCTCAGCCTGGCGGAAAAGATTACCTCCAGGTAAAGTCATTCAGAACAGGAGCCGAGTGCCAAGCCCCTCCTCACTCCCTGCTCCACGAGTGCCACCACAGCCCTGGGTGCTCAGCAGCACTTCTGCAGTGACAACCCTCTCACAGCGTGTTTGGGAGCCCAAAGATGCCCTGATGGGATTCCCCTCTGCGATTCCTTGGCAGGAACAACCAGCTCATGGGGGCACCTGCAGCTTCACAGGTATTTAACAGCCCCCAAATGCCCTTATTAGCCCTTCCAAGGGGGGAATCTCAGCTGGGAAAAGTCAGTTTTGTTCCAAAACCTGTAGGATTATATGTTTTAGCTCCTATGTATTTAGCTGGTTATGTATCCAGTGCATACATGCCAAAGGAACAGCCTCCACCTCTGCCATAAATCAGCACATCCAGAGCATTTCTGTGCTGCAAACAGGAAAGAAACAATAATATGAATAGTTATCAGAGTTTGCTCGGGCCAGAAAAATTATTTGCTATGTTCCACATTTGTATGGAGGCTTTAGGTTTAAATACATTTGGATTAGAAGTAAATCCCATTGAAACATTTGGATTCCCTCCCCAGTTCCCTCTCAGAGATTAAGACCTCCAGCCCAGCAGAGCAGGCACTGCCTGGAAGAGCTGCCAGACCAGAATTCCTCTCCAGAATGGGACTACAGAACCAACGAGGTGGGACCACCAACCTACAGTTCTCCATCCAAGAAAAGCAGACAGTTCCAGATTAAAATGATGCTGCCTCAGAGGTGATGCATTTCTGAGCAGGATTCAAGCCTGGAGGCTGCCTAAATCCTAACAGACAATAAGGAGATCACCTGGACAGGGAAATCTGGAAGGGGCAAGGAATTCCTGAAGGAAACTCAGTAACAGAAGAGCTGGAAAATGGTTTCCCTCTCTGAGGAAAAGTTGTGACATGATGAGAGCAAGGTTATATAGTCATATCTTAATTAGTACCACACTAATTACTGTGAAAAAAAAATCTTTATCCTCCTGGAAAAATAGGATTTAAGTTCTGCCATGGTTGGTGACCATCCCTGACAGGGCAGGAAAAATCCACCAGCTTGCTCTGCTTCCTTCCCTACATACAATTATTGGGGAACCTCCATCCCTCCTGTCCCTGCAGGAGCTTCCCAGCCCAGAGTCAGGGCATTCAGACACAGAGGTGCCCATGGACAGGGTTTAGGAAAGGCATCCACAGCTGCTCATCCCCCTCTCAGCTTAATGGATTCCTTTAGCTCAACACAAAGTACCTTTTTTTTTTTTTTAATCAAGTCCTCAGAAATTTGCTTCAAGTGCCTTTTTGAGCTGAATATTATAACTTGAATGTTCTAAAATAGAAGGAAATAAAAGCAAAAGGGATGTCATTATTCCCTCACTAATGTCATAAGATACTGATGCTCTTTATTTATTGATAGAGTGCTCTCACTCCAGTCTAGCAATCTCAACATCTTCATGAATATTTCTATGCACAGGGGAAGGAGATCCTTCTGCTTCTTTCCTTACTGCTGGGACCATGAAAATTGGTTTCCTTAGACATGCTGGGCTGTTGTAACTTGGCTATCAAGAAACAGGAGCAAACTCATCTTGTTTGTGTGCTCTCCTGAAACTAAAACTCGTAATGAACAGAAATCCAGTTTTAAATCGCCAGGAATACCTTGGAGAAAGATTATTCATTTAATAACATGATTAATTCACAGCATGGTGGCAAAGCTTTTCCAAATCCTTAAACCCATCTCCCAGGAATGGTCACAGGAGGTGGAAGGAAGCAGAAAAACAGAACAGTAACTCTCGAGTGAGATTTATCAGACCCACATTAACAAGGAAAGATGGAATAAGATCCCTTCAAAACATGATGGACAGAGTCCAACACACCAATCTATACAGAAAATTCCAACAGCAACCAGGCTAGAAGAGGGTGGAATTTCAGCCAGTCACACCCTAAAACAAAAGCAGAGCTGGAAGGGGAACTTTTAAGAACATTACCCACAGTAGAATCACAGGTTCCCCTGTCCCTTGAGTGCATTCAGGGTTTTCTGCCACTTCTCAAGTGTCCTTTGGGTTGAAGTGGCTTTGATTGGTGCAACTGGGACTGTCAGAAAAGCTTTAGGAGCTGAGCAAGAAGCCTTTCCAAGTGGTTTTTATCCATCCAGAGTCGGTGTCACAGCCTCAGTGACCACTGTGGCACTTTAATAGGAGCTGAAAGAGCAGGTCTTGGAACTTTCACTCCTTGCACTTCACATTAAATTAGTTATATACATTAAATGATTATCTTAGATGGCATTATTTAAACATAACCTCAGAGGACACTTGCCTGGAGCAAAGCTGCAGCAGAGGAGCTGAACCATTGTGTAGCTCATCTATAAATGAGTGTACAACAACATGTTTGCACATGTAGGTGTGTCCAGGCAAGTCCACAAGCTGCAACAATTTTTGGAGCATATGGACACACAGGGCACAAACCTAAACCCGTTAAAAACCACACTGAAAAGTCAGTATTTTATAATGATACAGTAGTTTTTGAACAGGCAGGCAGCACGTGAGGCCTTGCTTAAAAATCAACACTACCAGTTTCACCCAAAAATCTCAGATTTCATGAAAACCTGAGAGAAGAAGAAACTAAATAATAGCTTGTAATAATTAAATTCAAGGGTTACATATAGCATTAAGCATCAAGAGAGGAGCAATGCTACATAGAGCAGTAAGATGTACCAGATATTCCTAGATTGCCCTGCCCACTATAAACAGCAACTTCACTGAACATCCATTAAACATTCAGAAACATATTTATAACAAAATATATAAATTCCTTCCCCTTGATTTATCTTTTTCTTTTTGAAATCAGCACTTCTGAAAAAAAATTAAAAAGGAAATATCTTCTAATACTGAGGGGGAAATCATTTGCTAACCCAAGTGTGCTACATTCTGGTAACCAAACCAAATAATTTACTTTTCTACGGGCAGTTGGCAAAACTGTGTCACACAAAGTGCATCCTGGGACAGGAGTGGGCAGGAATGTTAAACTTCAGCCTGGCTGTTCATTAGGAGGGAGTTCAGAAGTACTTGGACAGCAGTTACCTGAAAGCAATTCAGAGCCACGTAACGGTTTGCTATTCTGGAGCACATCATTGTAAGTTTGTTCACAAGCAGCACTAATATTTACATTTAAAGTACCAAAATATTTGTTTAAGAGGGAGCAGAACAGAAAACTCAAACGTGACATTCACCTTTCACCTTCAGCGTTTCATGCCAAAAGGTTTAAACATTTGCTTTTGGGGTAAAAAGGAAAATCTCCTTAAATTTTTCTGCAGGTCAGACTTTCCTAAACTTTGAGGATTTTTAAGAAATACATTTCTATAGGTGCTCAGGATGAGCCTTTTTACCTCTGCTGCACTTGAGGACACGGATATTTCAATATAAAAATGAGCTGTGAGGAGTTTTAAAAGAGATTCCACACTTGTAGCTGCTGTGCCAACAATAACTGTGCTGTGTAAAAGGAGCAGAGAAGAAAAATGGGAGAGAAAGTGCTGACTTTCCTAAACCAGGGCCAGCAGTAAAGCTTGAGGGCATCTACCAACTCCCAGGTGTTGTCACTAAACCATTCCTAAATTACTAAGCCATTCCTAACTCAGAGAAACAACTGCATGCTAATAAGAGAAAAGTCATTTTAACAGTTAAATTTATATTCAACATTAAGATATTAGATTAATTCAATACTAAGGTATATTTAAAAATTTATATTCAATGTTATTCCTGCATTAAGAGCTTCAAAAGCCTCAAAGGTTCTCTAAAAAAAAATCTACACCAAGACAAGAGGCACCATCAGAACTAAAACTACTGATGCTCAGAAGTAACAGACACTTAAAATAAAAACTCCACAAACACCTAAGACTCCTTAAGCTCAGGTTTAGGCACAGCAACACCCAAACAACCTCACTCAATCCTCCTCCAGCCTATTTTTATGTTTTTCTATATTTTACTCAGGGTAGAATTAACTTCATGTGCTCAAACCCTTCATAAAATTGTATAAAAACTGTACTTGTTTTAAAATAAAGCTATTCTGAAGTGTTAAAAAACCCCAAGGTTTTGGCTTACCTTACAGTGAAAGCAGCACACAAATGGTCCTTTTCCCAGCCATAATTTTTACAGAAATACTTCTTTCTTTACATAAGTTCTTCTTCTCAGCTAGTTTATTCAATTTTTCCTACCACGTTTTCAATCGTTACCACACACACATTAAAAAATAAAATTAACAAAAAATTAAAACCTTCAAAACTACCAGTTATTAATTTTTTTCTAATGTTTTCTACCCCCACTTTACCATCTAAGAAAACACCCCCCTTTCTGCCCTGCTTTTTAAGTTGTGTTCTGACCCTCCCTCTTTAATCCCAGGTTCTGCCCACCTGTGTCCCCCTGATCTCTCTTATTCTTCACACCTGGGACACACAGAAAACCTTTATTTGCCAATTTTCCAGTCTCACAGCTGGGAAATCAAAGCCTGGAGTTTCATTGGCAGGTTTTTCTGAGGAAACAGAATAAAACTCAGCATTTGGGGGCTGTTGGGCTCCTGGTTTTAGTTTTTTTTTCTTGTTGGTAGAGCCCTGAATTCTGAAGGTAAAGTGACATTGCTGCTTGGATATAATGTTTTTGTTAATTTTTTATAACAGTGGGTGATGTTTTTCTCTCAGGAGTTTCTGTTATTTGAAAACAAAGGCCTTGTATTATAAAAATATTTAAAGCTTTTTACGGTAATGAAACTTAAACCTCATAGGTTTTGACCTGGTTTGCCTTCTGGTATAAAATCAATAATATATTGTAAGTAGCTTGTGCTCAGTTCTTTGTTTTTGTAGCATCAGCATAAAGTTGGTGGATTAAAAATTCTGTTGCTGTGTGTAAGGAGCTCTTTATATTTAATGTACTGAGTAGAGTTACAGGCTCACATAGGAAATAAAGCCATAACAAAAGGCAGACAGGGTGTTTTCCCATAAAACAAATAAAAATAAATGCTGGAGTAACAAGCTACGTGGACTGAAGTTTTAAGGAGCTTTTTTAGTTGTTGGTTTTCCCCTCAAATACATTTAGTGACACTATGAGTGCTAAGCCTCTCTGAGGTGAGGTTTTTTTAGTGATACTAAATGACTAATAGTGCTTTTATGATCAATTATTGAAGCCTCCTTGAGAGAGGAGAGCTCCTTAAACAACTACGGGTTTACCAGGCAGTGTCTGGGTCCTGATATAGAATAAAACAGCCTTTCCTCCAGTGGCTTATTGTGAAAAGAAATCTGTGGGAAAGGTTTGATTTTCAACCCTAACACTCTTTATTGTCTGTTTGCAGCATGTTTTTGTTGAGACTGGTTTATTCGTGTTGTTTGTTTTTCCCTTTGTATTTTTGTGCCTCTTTTTCAGTTATAAATCCAAAAGCAGAACAGCAAGTGGTTTTGCTCAAGAGATTCTGAGCTCTCCTGATGAATGAACCGTGGGTTTTCTACTCACTATATCAATAAGCTGCTTAAATCACTTAAACTGTGTGAGATAAGTTTATATGGGGAGTGCTGGAGAACAGGATTAATAGAGTCAGCACAAAGCTGTGTTCCTGCTGTGGCATAACAGTTCTGGAACAAAATAGAGCTTCTGGATGTGTTTTGGGTGCTGGGGAGTGGGTTTGCAGCACTGGGGGACAGTTCCAGCTCCAGGAGGAAGAGGGACGTGAAAGAAATAACCTGATATACCAAAAAATCAGTAGAAATTAGATAAAGGGTCCCTCTGTGTGCTTCTGCTAGTTGAGGTACAAGAACAAGGTACTGGGTGTGGGGCAGGCTCCTGGGATGTCGGGTTTATTAAGATTTAAGGTTTAAAATAGTGTGTTTTCTGAAAGGATTCATCATCCAAATGTCTGAAAGTGGGGGCAGCACCAGGGAAGACACCAGAAAAGTGGTTGCTCTGTGGCCCACGAGGGTCTCTACAGATGTTTGTATATACAGGAGTTGTGGTTTGAACCTGCTCCAGACTTAAAACTTGCGGTCTGCCAGGATCAGTACAGGAACCCTGAAAAACTCAGTTTATAAAGGGTTTTTATGAAAGGTTTTTCTTTAAGGTTGATCATCTCAAGCCTCAGTTGCTGTCAGTGCTCTCCTTGCTGAGAAGTGCATGACGCACCTCCCATGTCTGTGTAGTGAAAGTGTGCCCAAACCTACCTGGAAGAATTTGCCCTCCCTCTGGAAAAAATGATGTGTTACAGATAAGAGCTGTTGCCCCAAACACAGCAGCAAAGGCCTTGAGAGGATGTGCTGGTGTGTCCTTGTTTTCCTTGCTGGGAACTCTTACACAAACCAGTGAGGTGCTGGTGTGTCCTTGTTTTCCTTACTGGGAACTCTTACACAAACCAGTGAGGTGCCAAACCCCAAAGGGAGAAACCCCACAGCTCTGAGGAGCTTCCTGAAGGGGCTGAAGGTAAAGTGAGGGCTGTGGAACGACCTCTCTGAGACGATGGAGAGGAGATTTTGCGTGCATGGCCTTCCCTTCCCTCCTCCACATCCCGCTCCTCCTCCCTGCGCGTCCCAGCTCCCGGAATTCCACGGGCACTGATAACACCTCTCCCCCTCCTGCTTTCTGATGCATTGATTCCATTAAAGCTGAGCAGGATGCTGGGAATTTTGCAGCAGAGCTCGGGATGTCTCCTGTCAGGCTGGTAATGCAGGGAGACGGGCTCGGGGCCGCCTGGCTCGGGCGTTCCACGCGCTTTCCTCCATCCATCCGTGCCCTGCACGGAAAATCCACCCTGTCTGCAGACCCTCTCACCCCTCAGCTTTGACCAGCTGGGTGGGGAGAAGTTCTGAGGGAACCTGCTCTTAAAACATGGAGCTGCTCTGTAGGAGCTGTTCTGCTCACTAATAACGAGTGAGTTTTGTGTCACCGGCCTGTGTCGGATGAATTTGCTGCTTAAAACGTTGTGTTACAGAGAGAACAGCTATTCTAGGAGAGGAGGAGCCAAGTGCTGCTCCTGCTCCCATCTGAGCCTGGGAGGGGCAAATAAAACTTCAGTGAAACTGGATGCAGAAGGGTAATTTTTATCCATGTAACTGTCTTTGGTATCAGTTTGAATCTAAGGTTTGATCTTTGGCCAGTGTTTGTTGCCTTTCTATAAATGCTTGCAAAGCTCTGTCATGAACAGATAAGGTACTAAATTCCTATGGAGCTTCCAAGTGTTGTGCCCCTCGTTAAGGACTTCACAAAAATTGCTGTATTTCGTAAAAAAGCAGAATATTCCGAGTTGGAGAGGACCACAGGGATCACTGAGTCCAGTTCCTGCCTCTGCACAGGGTTTATTTTCATCCCTGGAGAGAGAAAGAACAGCTATCCCTGATTTATGGTGAAGTGTACAGGAATTCTGTGTAGATGGGCTTGCACAGAGGGAGAGAGAGCTTGAAACTGGAGTCTGATGTCCCAAAGCACAGGCTGGCAGCTCCTTCTCTTAGGATTTAGAAACACTTTCATAACTGTTCCTGAGTGGAAGAATTTTTGTCCTGTATTCCAGAGCTTTCCTTTGGCACCAGGATGGGTAAAGGTGTTTGATTTGCCACCCCCTGTTTGTGATGGATGTGAGGATGGAAAGGAATATCTGAGGAAATTTTTAAAACTTGCCCCCCCTTTGTGACTGCACTGGGGTGAAGCTGAAGATGGGCTGTAAAGGTCTCTCAGGCTGCCTAAAAATGCCCTTTGGGAGCGAGTTATAAGTTGCACCCACTACATGTAGACAACCAATTTCTGCTTGATTTGGCTTTTCTCTCATCACTGTAAAATTAAATGCTTTTTTTAGGAATTTTTTTTCTCTCCTAGAAACTCCAAAAGAAAACCACAGAGCAAGTATTCCAGCAAGACTCAAAGCTTTAATTCTGCAATTTATTATCTAGGAAGGAGAACAAAGCTAATGTATCTGTGTGTTTATGATCTGAGGAGTGTGTGTGTGATTCTTCCAAGAGTGTCTTTCTAACCCTTGAGTGACGAATCTGATTTTTTTTTTTTCCAGGCTGGATTTTTACTGCCTCCAAACTTAACTGTTTTAACACTAGGGAAAGCCTCTGGCTTCTCCTTCCAAAAAAAATTACATATATTTTCCTGGTAGAAATGAGCTGCACCTCACCCACATGACTGGTCTTCACTATTAATCCCAGCTGATGGCAGGGAGGGGCTCTTGTGGGAGGCAGCCATGTGGTGAACATTGAGCACAGTGTTTTCTCCTGCTTCTCCCTCCTTTCCAGACAAGCCAAATTGTTCCGTGCCGCCGTGGATGTGAAGTCCCTGCGCTGCCTCTGCCTCTTCTCCTCCCCAAACTCCCCGGGCCTCAATCAGCAGCTGCAGAGCCCTGAAAAGCCCTGCATGGAATATGGACAAGGAGATGGATAGCAGGAGGGAAGAAGGAGTGAAGTTGGTTATTTTTCTGGCACATGGATGCAATTACACTCCGTGCATTCCAGAGGCGTTCCTTTGAATCCTGTGCAGGTCTGCCTGCTGTTCCTGGGAGAAAGGAAGAAAAAAAAGGGAGGAAAAGTCCCTCTTGCCTGGAGACGGAATGTCTGCACTTCCAATTCTCTTCTTAGGTAGGTTTTGTTCAGTTTTTATGATCAAACTTGCACGGGGCTGCTCTGTGTGACTGAAATTTGTCTGGAGAGAGGGGTTTGTAAGGAAAAAACTTTCATGGAAAACTGTAATTTCAGCGGTGTTTGGGCTCTGATGCTTTTCCGTGTCGCTTTAGTAGCAGGTTGATCAGCAGAGATCTCTTAATATCTGGATTAATTTTAAAATGTGGTGGTTAAACAGACTCATTTGGGAACGTGTGTCTCTTGTTTTTGCTTTTCAGCCATAAACTAGTGAGGGGCTTGAGCCTCTCTGGCAGAAAAAGGTGAACAAAATGTCTTTGTTTCAGGCATAGTGTCAAATTTGTGTAACTGTTTGGATTTGCTTGGGCACTCGGCTTTCAGTGGGGTTTTTTATTTTTAATAAAAAGGGGTTATTGTTTCCAATGGATGGTTGAGATGAGAAACAGATGTGTTGAAGTGCAAGAGGGAGGAGTTGGGGGAGAAAAGGATGGGAGAAGGGACATAAAGGGGGGAAGGCAAGGGAAGAGAGAAGGCTGCTGAAAGAAGGGAAAGGAAAGAGGTGGAGGCTGATTGAGTAGGAGAGGAGTGGAAAATGGAACAGGAGACCTTAAAGGAGAGTGAAGGCACAAGAGCTGCTTGTTAAAGCCACAGCCTGTGGAGAGAAGAGTTTGCAGCACCGAGGTCTTGGAGGGGGTTTGTGTCCCAGCCTGGGTTTGTGCAGCTCCAGGGACACTGGGAGGTGATGAGTGAGCCCCTGTCTCCACTCTGCTCCCCTCACCCTGCTGACAGGCCCTCAGCTCCCACTCTGCCCTGCCTGGGCAAAGCCTGGGAATTCCTGATCTTCCCGGGGACCTGGACACAGGTGTGAAAAAGTGGGCTGGCCCTTGATTCCCTGGGAGGAGCTGAGCCCCACAGGGGTTTGGAACAGCCAGAAAGAAATGTTTCAGGGACAGCCCAGTTCCTTCAGTCTCAGGTGTGGAATGTAGACCAGAGAGATTTTAATTTTTTTATTAATCTGAAATACAATGAAATTTGTAGAGCTGCTGAATAAACTGTAAAAAAAAGTTGTTTGCTCTAGAGATTGCTGTCAGCAAAGGTTTTATCTGTAGGAATTGGGACAGGTTGTGGATGTGCTGGAGAACCTTCAGGCAGCAGTTTGTCCCCCCTGCACATCTACTTTGGCCAGTTGTGTCTCCCTGTGGTGGGGAAGGTGTTTAAAGAGCACCCCAGGAGGTGAGACAGCAAGTTTAGGGACAGTTGAGCTTGTGCCAGAGGTGTCTGGGCTGGTCAGGAAAGTGGATCTGTGGAAATCAGGGAGGCAGATGGGCAGGTTGCTTACCTGGCTGATGGAGAGCTGCAGGCTCTGATCCCATTCAACATAATGCTTGGAGCAAAAGGAACTGCTGCCACAGACAAGGTGTGGGTTTGGCTGTAATGTAGTGACAACTTACCTTTGCTGCTTTTATATATGAAACACGATGGGCTTTGTCATTTTATCTCTGCCCTCTGGGCATCTCCAGCCTGGCAGGAACACAGGGGTGCAGAACAAAAGGCAGCTGATGCCTCACCTGAGTCAGGTTTCTCAGCCTCTCTGTGGGAGTGGTCCAAGCACTGGACAGAGCAAAACATGGAATATTCTGTTTCCTGGTCCTACATTGGTCACTGAATTGTCCTTTCCTTCCCCCTGCTTTCCCTGCCTTGTCAACAGGTAACTTGCTCTCTGTGCTCAGTGTGCAGCTTCATTCCCCAGTATCAGAAGCATGCTCCAGGGAAAAGGAGGGAAGTGCAGTGCTTCCCTGTTCCTGGATCACCCTGAGAGCAAGGGGACTGGGGCTAGCTAGAGAAAGTCCATCAGCACAAAAAACAAAGTCATCACTGGCACTTCCATACCTTTTTATCTGCAGAAAATCCATAAAAGTGAAAGGTTGGAGTGGGGGGGGAAAAAAGGTTTTTAGAGAAGCCTTGGAAGGAGGGTTGCCTGGTTTGGGGTTTCATTATTAAACATTCCAAGAGCGTGGCTAATATACACAGTCCTTTACACTGTTTACCTCTCTGGGGCACGTGAGCTGCTGTGTGGGGAGACAGGAAACAGGGGGCAATTTGTTTTAAGGAGACTTTTAAAACAAGACAAGATGAAAGACTCTTCTAAGTGTGGACAAGATGCTCACTTTGCCAGTAAAGGCTGGGTGAGTGAGGCAGGAGGGAGTGAGGAGTGGAAGTTGGTGCATGTTATTATGTGTGTCTACCTGTGTGTGACATCTGATTCTCATCTCGGGTCAAAATTGTTTCCAACACCACTGGAAATCCAACTTGATTTGATTTTGAACATCAAAATGGAAATTTCAGAGGGAAATATCTGTGGTTCTTCACTTCTGAGTGGAAAAACTTCATAATGTTGTGTAAAAAAAGTAACAAATGCTTTAATTTAAAAGTTTTACTGAATTGCTTTGAATTTTCAGGGGTGGGAAGTCTCCTCTGCTTTCTTTCACCCCTTCCAAGTCCATCATGAATATTTTTAAGGAGCCTTCCAAGTAAAAAGCTAATTTTTGGAATCAAATACGGGTGATGGTTTTGACGATGGCTTCGTGCTTTTTCCTCACTTGCTGGCTGGTGTATGTGCTCTGCCCTCCAGAAACCCATGGATTTAGGATTCAGAGCAGCAGATGTGCCAAACTAAATCAGTCCTCCAGCTTTGTGGTGCCCTGCTGTTGGCACTGAACCTCTGCACTGGTGTTAAGGGTGGCTCACCCCAGTGTGTGTGATGGTTGGCTGACCCAGATGTGCTGAACTGGGGGGTTATACTGGTCTTCTCCTGCAGTGTGCCCTGTCACCTCTCCCTGAGATCCCTCTCCCTAAATCCTTGCAGTCCTGCGCCCCAGGAAAGCCAAGAAACACTGCAGTGCTGTTGGTTGGTTGTTTTTTCAAACACACTCCTGCTCTGAGTGACTAAACCAGTCACTGGTTTAGTGACTGTCTGTCCTGCTGTCCTGCTGTTGGCAGGGAACCTTCACATGGGTGTTGAGGGTTGTCTGACCCAGATGTGCTGAACTGGGGGGGGGTTCTACTGGTGTTACTGGGGTGGGAGCAGCGGGAAGAGCAGAAATCCCTCGTGTTGTGCTGATGGAGCTGAGCTTTGCCCTCTGAGCCCCGAGGTCGAGGAGTGTCTGACAGCGCTGCCCTGGGGGCTGCACTGAACCCCCCGACTGCGATTGTCTCACTGCACTGGCAGAAAGGTCACGGTGCAGATCAGATCCCTCCCAGCGCCTGCTGGAGTGAGGAATCGGCTCTGACAGCCCAGGTATCCACCAGCCTTGGAGCTGGAGGATCCGAGCGGAGCCGGCAGATGCTCGGCGGGTCCGCCCGGGGCTCTGCTCTGCTGGGAGAGTCGGGTTTCTCTCCTGAGAGACAGCGTGGCGCATCTCCCCGAGATCCTCCTCCCCAAATCCCTGCTGTCCTGTGCCCCAGCAAAGCCAAGAAACGCTGCAATGTCGGGCTTTTAAAAAAAAAAACCCAAGAACAAATGACTCCTGCTCTCAGTGAGGGAATTCTCTAATGGAATGCTCTGTCTGGAAGCAGTAGAAAATACAGTTTTCAGTTTGCTTAAAACAAAGCTTATGGATCTTTATTTCTGCTGATTTTCCAGCTATTTTCAAAATTTCCCAGTGATAACTAATGTATAATAATATACAGTATAGAGGATGGTGTATATATAGAAGAATATATAATACACTTGCTGTTTTCTAGTTTTCCCTGGCTCCTTCTCCTGCCTTTCACTGTTTCCTGGTGTGCTTTAGAAGCTTGGTGGGACAAGGGTTTTGCCCTGTGTTTTTACAGCACTTTGCAAAAACAAAGCCTTGGCTCAGGAGTGGAGTACAAACCCAAAATATTTGTGCTGGGAAAGGGTTTTGTTGTTTGGTTTTGTTTTGTTTTTTTCTTTTTGGATTTCATGTGCTCTTTGTGTCATTGGATTCTGAAGGAATGCAGGTAACTTCATGCTGTATTTAGCTCAAGAAACCTTTCACAAGGGCAGCATCACATAAGTGTTAATTGGTGAAAGTTTATGACATAAAATCCAAAAACCAGTCAACAAAACATCAACTTTATTCAAGATTCAGCCTGTTACAATAGTGTGAATTTAATTCTTAGAGCTCTTTATTATAACACTGCTCTGGGAATATCTAAGGAAAGGAATTAAGAGAAGCAGTGTGTCCATTTGGGGGCATTTAAAGGAGACAGACACAACTGAGTTGCTGCCTGGCACAACATCAGGGTCAACACTCCTTGTGAGACACTCAAATTCTTCTAAAGCCAGGGGTGGTTTGCATCAAATATTTTCTGTCAAGACACTCAATGAAAAATGGTCTGTTTTCCTCCAGTAGTGCTTTGTTTTATATGGAATAGTTTGGATTTTTAACGTTAGAAAAAGTTTATTTTGGGGGTTATTTTTATCCTTTCTGCTTTTTCCATTTTACCCAGAGGAAGAAGAGGAAGGGGGAAAAAAAATAAAGTAACCTGCCAGGGTGAGGAAAAGCAGGATGCCAAAACAGAGCCAGAATTGGGAAGATGAATTTATTTTATGGGAAATAGTTTGAGGGAGGGCAACTTTTTCTGAATTTCCCGTGGAAAACGAGTGGTGTTTTGCCTTTTGCAGCCACCCTGGTTGGGTCTGGTTTGTGGGGTGCTCTGGGCCACTTCAGGAGGACTCTTTGTGTCAGAGCAGCTCGAGGTTTCCCGGGAATGCCCCTGGCACAACTGGCTCGGGGAGATCC
>JAWWLV010000075.1:3730805-3767926 GCA_035041135.1 Platyrinchus mystaceus
GAGTCTGAGTTACTCATGAAAAAGAAAAATCTAGTTTTTCTATCCAGCATATACCTGTGGAGTGTATTTTGGCTGTCAGGTCTTCTGAGCAGAGACTCTTTCCCTCAGTGTCTGGATGGCATTAAGTACGAAGTCAGAGGCCTTTTCAGAATGGGAGCATGATAAAAGAGTGACTCCAATCCATTCCCTTTGTGCTTCACCAAAAATATTGGAATCAGGTGGTTTTCCAGTATTTGGGATATTTGAGATGTGTGCTGGCTGAGTCTCATAGCTCACACTGGTCGATCTATTACTTTCCCTAAAGGGTTGATAACATTTCAAAGGCCATGGAAATGTTTAATATCAATATGGACCTTTATCTGTCGGGTAGGGCTGCAGAGAGCCAGGAAATCATGAGGTGTCTTTGTATGTGCAGGGGGTTGTCTTTAATATAACACAGCAAGCCTTGAATATTGAACTAAACCAGAGTCAGGCACTTTTTTTTTTTTTTCCAGGAAAAAAAAAAATATTGCAGGGTTTTCAACCTTGAAGGCAAATCACTTTATGACTTCATTGTTTAAATTTAGGTTTTGTTTTGCGGGGGGATCGTTAGACTTGAAGCAAAAGCCTTGTAGCCCAGGGACTGTCACTTCTGATTACTTCCAGTGACACTTCCAATTATTTCCAATCACAATTCCAGGGACAAGAGGAAAAAGGAGCCACGTTCTCCAACATCAGGGCTTTTTTTTTTTCCCCCCCCTTTTTTTTTTTCTGAACAAAGGACCATTTATCAAAGCTCTGCAGAAAAAAAGGTACCCAGAGCCAGATTTGGAACTCTGCTGTGGTGGGGTAATTCCAGAGTAAATCTGCTGGAGTGAGACTTGAGGCTGGTGCTGGGAATCCTGCTGCTGATCCTGCCTTGTTGAGTAATATTAAGGAAATTGCTTCATTTTCCCCAGGCATTAACTGGCACTAGCACTCATTTCAGAGCAGCAGCATGAGGCTGCAGTGCATGTCTGCTAAATGCTCTCTGGGTCTTGTAAGACATGAGCAGGCAGAAGTGCTGCTCGTGGAAAGCCAACAGCTTAGTGTGCTCAAAATGGGAAACCAGGGAACTTGCCTGACTTCCAGGGACACGAAATGCAGGGTTTGGTGCAGTGTGTTTTACCCAGATGAGCCTGAGCCGCTGTGTGCTTCCCAAAAAAACCACCATGAAGCAGCACAGTGGAAGCTGCAGCACCACCACCCAATTTTCAGATGTCTCTGGTAGCGTTACTTTGAAATTCCTGGAGCATAAAACCAGTCTTAAAATGGTGTGAGAGCTTTCAGTCACACTCAGTGAAGCGTTTCACTGGGCTGTGAGGGGAGCTGGACCTGCTGAGTGAGGGGTTATTAGTGGCTGTGTGCTTAATTTGCTGTGCAGTGGTTCAGGGCCCCACTGAGAGCAGAGCTCTGCAAACCCTGGGGAGACTCTTGTATACTGTGCTTGGAGATGAGCAGCCAACCTGGCCTGATGTTTGGAGCCAGGTATTTAAGGACCTGAGTTAATTTGCAGTGCTGAATAGATTCCAAAAGAAACATCAAATGGAATCCAGGTTCATGTGGTGACTGACTTTAAAGTGGGAATGATATTTATCATTTATCAATAATCTACTTTTAAAGTGGGAATGAAGTTCTAGTGATTGCTCCTTACTGCCACAAACCCCCAGCTGCAGTTCCTGAAGTGTTGGTAGTGTTCCTTTGGTGTGTTTATTCTGGTGTGCCAGGGGTTGGATGTCACTGGGAGCCACCTGTGCCACCTTCATCCCTTCCTGGGAGGGAAATCTAGTGTGTCCTTGCAGAATCAGTGCTGCTGTGACATGCAGACACTGGGTATTTGTCACCTGAGCACGCAGCAGACCTCATACATTTGTCAGTGAAGCTCAGAAACTCAGTTCCAGATGAGCAGTTTGGCACTGTGCTTGTTCTGAGACCTTCAAAGGATTCCTGGCCTTCAGCTCGGATGCTTTTTGTGGCATTTTGTGTTTTGATGCCTGGAGTAGGTCGATTCCACTGCAGGATTCCATCCCAGAGTGTCATGGAGGTGGCACTTTGGGAGAGCTCAGTGCTGATCCCTGGATCAGCCTCAGCATCTCCCATCAGGAGCTGTTTTACTGAGTCCCCACCATGGGATGGATGTTTCCACAGTACAGCTTTGTCTAGTTCTCATGTGGTCTGTGCTGTGGGCAAAACCTCTCTTCCTTTCCATTGTTTCAAGCTTTTGCTTGGAGACAAAGGGAATTTTAACCAGACAAAGCATAGCTTTTGTGTTGACAAATGCTGGGATTTTTTTTTTTTTTAATTTCTTCTCAAAGAGGATTTTTAAGCAACTGTGAGTGTCTTCTGGTCAAAGAGGCATTCAGGATGTCTAGATTCCAGCCTTGGTTTGGCCAGTGACTCAGTAATTTAGTAATTCAGGCCCCATTTTTAAGTGCCTGTTAGTTTGGAGTGTCTCCATTTCAAGGATTAGTACTTTGGAAGACGTGAGTGTAAGGACATGTGATTTGGTCACACCAGCTTCGTGCTGTGAGGTGTCCTTTAACCATTCCAACTTTTGGGGATGCACTTGAAAATGCCTTCTACTGCTTTCTGCCTCAGCTGCTGTTCTGAGCACTCACAAGGTAACAACCCTTCCCTCCTGAGCTGTAAAAGGCTCTGAAATCACTGTAGAAAGGGAGCTGAGGAATTCCAGAGTCCGTGGCACTGGTTTAATGGGGGGAGAGCCTTCCCATCAGTGCCACTCGCTGTGCCAAATGGATCCCAGCTTGTCTGGCTTTGTCAGCTCCTTCCATTTAGCCCGAGGCTGCCCCTGGAGCCAACAAAAAAGACAATTCTGCAGCTGTCAGTGAATTCAGACCCAACATGACCTGGGCCAAGAGGAGCTCAGAACTCCCCGAGCCTCTCTGCTCCGGAGATAACGATCCTGCATTACACAATACTCTTTCCTCTAATTACTTGGGCTTCTTCCTATTTAGTGATGCCCTGGGCACCGTTGCTTCCATTGTGGGACACCAATGAACACATTCCCATTAGGAAAAGGCACTGAGGGACAGCAGTGAACACATTCCCATTAGGAAAAGGCACTGAATGCAGTGGAGGCTGCGGTGTTATCAGGCACCTTCCCCTCTCCACATCCTCCTCTTTGAAGCACCAGGAAACAGGAGGAAAGACAAAACCAGGACGTGGATGGAATAAACTGGGCCTTATTGCACCAACCAGATGATATTTTTCTGGGTTTTAAGTGCTCTGAGGCTTCTTTGCCTCTTTGCACCTTTCCCTACAGCTCTGCAGATTCAAAAGCTTGCACAGCAACCCAAAATATCTTAAACCCGGTTTTCCTCCTGCCTTCTGTCTAAACGAGCCAGGCACCAGATTAACATCTATTTGTGTAATTCCAGAGCATAAATTCATGCAGTGAGAAGGCAGAAAACTTGGGGACTGAAGACATTCAGCTCAGATTAATTCTTTCCTTATTTGCCCTCCTGCTTAGAAACACCTCTAAGCAAAAAGATGGGGGGAGTGTAGAAAAGCTGATTATTCATGCATGTGGAATGATTTTAACTAGCCAGTTAGACAATATTGACATTTAATTTTTCTCCCTTGTTAGTGGCTTTCTGAGCACTGCTGAGGACTGTTCACTGTTACACTCTTTGTTTCCAGAAGCCAATGCACAGATAACTGACACGTGCTTGATTTTATAGATTATAATACTGGTGTATGGCATGTCCTACCCCAGCTCAGAAATATTAAGTGAATATTAAATTAAGTGAACGGTAAAAAGCCTAATTTTTTGCTGTAAGTGACTTACTAGAGCTGGAGCACATATAGTGTATTCCCATCACTTCATGGAGGCTGTGCTGGGCACAGGAATGTCCTTTATCTTGACAAAGGCTGCCTTCCCTGAGGAGAATCCTTTGAATGCAGATCCTTTTTATCACTTTGCAATGGCATGTGACATATGTAAGAACCTTTTCCCCTTGCAGTGCCACTCCTGCCTGTCTTCCCTGCTCCCAGAGCGGATTGGAGCCTCTCCCCCCACCACGACGTGGTGCAAAGCCAGCTTTGCTGCCGGCTGTAGCTTTCCTGGTCCCTGTCCTGGGGGTTGTCCTCTCAATATTTCCTTTTCTGCAGCCCTGTGCATGGAAAACCCAGAAAAAACAGCAGCTTCGATAGCTCCTGGCATCCTTTGTGCTGATGAGACATGCTTGGAGTGTGCTGGGGCTCTTTTAACTCTGTGTGTGTGTCTTCTCTGGTGGTTTTGGGGCTTTTTCTGGGATTTGGGATGCTTGCTGTAAATCTCCAGGTCCTGGCAGTGCCATGGTGGGGTGGAACATCTCTCCACACTGAAAGCACCTGATATAGCAAGTCTGGCACGGGAACAGCCTTCAGCCCATGGAAGGCAAATTAATTTCTAGTTCCTGCAAGGAAGGAGCTTATTCAGGGAGGGATTAGCACTGTTTTTGCAGCCCTGCTGCTGATTTAAAGGCTTCTTCACTTTTTTATGATCATCTTGGATAAGCAGGGGGGGTAAACCCACTAAAAAGTAAATAAATCCTGTTTCTCTAAAGCATCTGTGTGAAGCAGATTGCAGCTGAGCTCTCTCAATGCTGTTTCCTTGAAAAGGAATTTTGCAGCACCCTTCCAGCGTGGATCTGCCTGGCAGTGGGATCTAATTCCCTGGATTTGGGAGGGTTGTGTTGTCCTTCTCTTTTGAGTATATCCAAGTCTCTTCATCCCTTTATGCCTTATTGTCCCCGCTTCAGTATCACTTCTGCTGTGACTCTGGGCCACAAGTGCTTTGGTTCATGGTGGGGAGACAGTGATTACTTTGATAATAATAAATTTATAACAAAACCAGTAAAATATTAAATAATTGAAATAATAGCAATGAGATATATAATAACATTAATTATAATGAAAATAAATGTGATGATCTTATCAGCAAGTGAGGAGAGCAGGGTGGGGGGAGGCTGTCAAAGGGTCTGTGGTTGCTCTCTCTGGTTTAAGCAGCTGGGTTTAGGTTGGGTTTGAGTTATAGGAGGAAAGGGCAGTAGTAGCTATATATTCCTGATCTGCAGGAAACAGCCCTGCTCGTGGCTTTAAATCATTCTGGGGTTTTATTTTTCTGTGTCAGCACTGTCAGAGCCTATAATCCTCAGCCAAAAGAGGCCATCCTACCCTACCAAGAGAAGGACTTCAAGTGAGGAATCCCCTTCAGCAAGGATGTGACAAGCAGACTGACAATGTAAGGGAAAGGGAAAAAAATATCCTGAGCCAATATGCATAAAATTAGGGCCTGATTATGATGCAGAATTAAAAATAAACCAGGAAGAATTCCCCTAGCAGAGGGAGCTGGTGGAGAGCAGCACAAGGGGCAGCACTTGGTGCCAGCCATGCATTCTAACAGCAGTAATTGAGCAGGTAATGATTATTATGCATGATGTATAAACACCCTCCATCCCTGAGCTCATCCTGGGCAGGCAGGGAAGACTTGATGTAGCAGATTAAGTGTTATTCCTGCAGACACTTTAAATAGCAGTCACTGTTCATATTCTCCTGTCCCTCTCTGATGCAAAGTGGTGCATAATAGATGAACATTCAGAGCAGATGCCAGGGAAAATGTCCTGGGCAGCTGTGAGGGATTAAAGATACCAGAACATTAGACTTGCATGGGTCCTGAGCTGGGCTGGGGATGCTGAGACAGGTTGGCCTGATGGGCAGAGCAGCTCTGCTCATGGTCTGGCTTTCAGGTCTCCTGGAAGACTGAGCAAGACACTTCCCTGGTGCTGGTAGAGAATTCCTGCATGGAAAATGGGACCTAAACCATGGCAGTGTCTTCACAGGAAAAGAGTCAGAACTGTCTGTTAGGAGACAAGCTGAAGAGACAGGAATCTGTGGGTTTGCTTCCAGTTCCAGTGGTGACTTTTGCACTCTACTGGAATGAAAATTTTCCCTCTCAAAACTCAATTCTGTTGTTCATTAGCTCGTCTCATCTCCACTCTAATCCCAGGAGGTGGTTTTAGGAGTCCTTTGGGAACCTTGGCTTCCCCAGCTGTAAAAAGGGAAATGTCTCATTATATAGTGTAATTCATGGTGTTCAGACAAAATGTGGAGTATTGGTCAATAGTTTGATGATGGTTTTTATCATCCTGCCCTTTCCAGAGAGCTCATAGCTGCTGTCTGTTTGCATTTGTATTTCATGTCACTGGGATGTAACTCTGCTCTGACAGAGCCAGCTCTTTCAGCATTTAGGGAGGAAGAGTTTGAAGTCTTAAGGAGCCACACAAGTCCTTGCTTGAATTCTTTATAAATCTTGTAGGAAGCACACTCAGCCATACTTCCTAAAAGAGGAAATGCTTGAGTCCTGTCTCCTGTGTTTAGAATAAACAGAATCCAGATAATTTAATCTAAAAGGAAAATGTTCTTTTGAGGATAAACAGCTTGAATAAAACATTTCTGAGCAAACCCATGACAATGTCCCCCCCTTGAACCAGCAGTTTGTATCCTGCAGGATGCCAGAAGCAGCTGGATGATCAAGGGAATTGGCCTCACCACAAACCAGGCTGTGAATCCTGCTCAGAATACCCTGTTCTGCCTCCTCCAGTCAGCCTGACACCTGCAACCATCCCAAAAAACCCTTCAGGGTCAACCAGGACCCTGCAAGTGGGCAAATCCTATTTGCCTTGTCCTGTATAAATGTCAAATAAGACCCACTGCCTGGCAGATATTGGGTTTGTTTCTAGATGTTAATGAGGTCCTGGTGTAGTCTGGGCTGATGAGCTGCTGTCATCTGTGGAGACACTGGAGGTTTTTTTTCCCCCCTTTGTTTACTAAGCAAAAATAATAAACAATTTCCAGTGTTATGAAGCTGCTGCAACTTTTTGCTGAGCTTGAGGAATGCAGGGAGCAGCCTGGGAGGGTGAATTGAGCTTGGAAATGAGGGGTGTCTGCTCCTGTCATTCCAGATGGAGCCAATGGGCTTGTTAATTGTCGGTGCAAAATTCACACATTAAAGCTGTGGCCTGGGCTGAAGTGCCAGCTCTTAATGAGCTTGTGTGACAGAATAACAGGTACAAGAAGGGTTGGGATACCCACTTACCCTGTTAGCTTGTTTCCAGTTATTAATAGGAGCTGGTTTGAGGGGAAATATACAGCAATTGGGTAAAAAAAAACACAAAGCAAGGGACTCTTCCTCAGCCAGTTTTTTCCCCCTCAGCAAACAGAATGCACTCATTTATCCATAGTTCCTCCTGCCCATCGCTTTGCCACAGTTATTCATGCCCTTGATTCAGCTCTGGGAGCTGTCACAGTTGCATCAGGCCCTGACAGATGCCTTGGAAACTCTCGGGTAACCCTAATAAGTATTTGATTTCTCTCGCAGAGAGATTCAGCCTGTGAGTCAGACTGTCCTGCCTGAGAGCAAACATGGAAATAAGGAGCTGGGAACTACGGGATCAGAGGGGATAACAGTTGATGTGAGTGATTGTTCCACTCCAAAAGAGTCCAGTATCGGGTGGAGGTGGAAAAAAAAAAAACAACTGACAGGATGTGAAATCACAGGGGTATATGGGGAACTTATGGCTGAATATTAGGCAGAAAATTATGTATTTATACACTTGAAGAAATAAATTTAACTTGTCACTGAGCCTTCAAAGTTACTTCTATTCAGGAAGGCATTAGATAAGCCCTTTGAATGTGTTTTCTAGTAGTTGGATGTTCCATTTTAATGTGCATTTGTGAGGAAAGTGGGTCCAGTTGTACCTTTGCTAGTCTGCAATATTGCAGCACTGCCTTTAGCATCATGTCTTTTCACTGAGGGTGAGAGTAGCCACTGAGGAGGCCAATTTTGGAAATTACCTGTGGGATTAGACCTTTCCAAAGGGAAAGGTGGAAGTCTGTTTAAAAGACTGCAAAGCCAAGTTTTGCATCTGCTGTTCTCAGGTTGGGGGAAAGAACAACGTGTCAGGTTTTGCTGGTATTGCTGGTACTGTTCTATCACAAACCCAGCGTGATCCAATCTGTCTTCCCGTGGATTTTAAGTACTGTGTGCATCAAAAAAAAGATGTGGGTGCTCTTCAGCACATCCACAGCCTCGATGGGATGTACCCAGCTTGCCATGGGGGAAAAGGGAACCAAACTAGGGGAGGGAATTCGAGCTTCCTGAGATTTGATTGGAAAACATGTTTTGTGGCCAACAGCTGAGTGTAAATAAAAAGCATGGGCACTGGCTGAGTTGATAAATCTGAACTGCAGTGGATCTGATGAGCTGCCTGTAACAGAGAAGACAGGATTCATCAGGCTGATGGAGGAGTTGAAACAAAAATAGGCTGGGGAACCTGTTGAGGGCTTTGAGCTTTGGCTTTGTGGAGGGTGCTGTGTAGCCTCAGGTGAAGAGCTGGCCCTGCAGATGTTCCTGCAGCCCCCCAGCCACGCTCTCTGTCTCTGGCTTGTTCAGGATGGAAGAGATGAGTAAATAATTGGAATGTGGAGCTTTGTTTAGTAGGAGCTTGTGCCTGGAGAGCCTTTGCTTAGTCTGGGTCAGGGGAAAGGTCCCTGCAGCACAGCCTGGGCACAGGGCTGATTTCAGCTTGCTGGAACAAGGCAGCTGAGCTGGGTTTAGCTCAGGGAATGGGAGCTGTGGGAGGCTGGGAGGTGACTCCAGGCTGTGCTCCCTGTCAGGCACACAGAGCTCTGTCAGGATGTGCTGTCTGGCACCTCGTGTTTTACCTGCTTACCTTTTGCATTAATATTTTTAGACAAGCACCAGTGTGTCCCGGTGAACAGACACAAGGATGTGGTGGATGCTCTGGGTCTATCAGGGAGGGTGCTGGGATGGATTCCCTGAGAAAAGGGAGAATTAAACCCATGGAGTCAAGGAAATTCCTCGGTGTTAAACCTCCCCTTGCCTGGATGGAACCCAGGATCAGTCCCTGCTGTCTTTGCAGAGCCCTCTGTGAGCAGTTAATAATGTAAATATGTGAGTCTTTAGGAGCTGGTAGCTGAACCTTGAGAAATGCAGGATAGAAACCAAGTTCCAAGGAATTATCAGGCAGTTTAATTTGTCACTGAACCAGTCTATCAGTGGAGCAAGTGGGGCTGTTTCTCAGGAAAAGGTGCTGATAGAAGTGCCAGCTGTCAAACTGCAAACATCATGCTGATGTTCTGTGAGCTCTGCACTGAAACTCAACCAAAACTCATCTGTTCTGCTTTGGAAAATCTATTAATAAACGGTGTGTTTCATTGTTACAGCTTTATTATTGGGTGAGGCTTAAATTGGTGACTGTGCACTTAGAAGTTCCCACTGAATTGTTATGGGCTTAAAATCTGCATTTCTGAGGCAAAGCTGCAGCAGTTGGGCACACAAAAGTATTTCAGTGAGTGGAACAAGTCAGTTCTTAGACTAAAAAAGACCATGAAGGTGTCTGACTTAATTTCCTGTTTGTTTTCTTTAGTTAGCCTGTCTGTTCAAATATCTTTTGGTGTCCATCTAAGTTTCACATTAGAATAGAGGCCTGACTTATCCTCAGTCTTATAATTTGTTCTAAAGATACCCACAAGGCTGCTTTTGTTCTTTCGAGAAACCTCATGGGCTTTGAGGCTTTCTCAGCCTCTCCAGCCATTTAAAATAACACTTAACAAACAAAAGTTCATAAAAATATGAAACCAGAGGAATTGGACTCAAAGCACAGGCTTTTAAACAGGCAGCACTTCAATGGGTTGGAAACATCCTTGTTGCTTTGCAAAAAATCTTTGGCTGTCTGGTTTTTTTATTTCCCCCCAGATTTTAAGTCTCAAATCCTCTTCTATGAGTTTCTTCATCAGACAACTTGCTGCTGTCTCTTTTTGTGCACAAATTTTAAGACCACACCATCTTGGTCATTCTCTGTGCAGCATCTAAGCAAAATATATCCTTGTTTAAGGGCTTGGCCCTTAATGAATAATATCAAGCCACGTGTCCACCAGGCATCTTCAATTAGCAAAATTGTGTAGTTAGGAAAAAAAAAAGAGCAGAAGAGAATTTTTCTAAGTAGTAATTTGGCCCTAAACATGAAAACCTCAGATGCTCTATTTCTCAATTCTTGGCCTTTGGAATAGATTCCCCCTCATCAAGAGCCTTCCAAAAGCAGGGAGGCACTGGGCTGGGGCTTGTTTGCTACAGTTATTCTGAATTGTTTATTTATTTGATCTTAAAAGTTCTTTGGGGGGAATCTCTTCATCAGCTCCAAAACGCGGCTGCACCAGTAAATAGGAAGCTGTGACATTAAAAGTAATTGACATTAAAATGTTGTGACATTAAAATTAATCACGTTTGATGGATGTTGGAGACGGAATCCACAAGGCTCCCGGGTCCCTGTTCCAGCAGGCTTTGACATTCATTCTCCCCCTCAGTTCCTGCAGCACTTATATAACTGCCTGATCCCAAAACCTCCTGCACGGAGAAATCCTGGAGGGAGGGGTGGCTGGGTCGGGAAGGAGAAGGGGGTTTTCTTGGAATTCACCACTTAAAATGGGGTGAAGTAGCTGTTTTATTCTCCCCCCCATTAAAATAGTATCAGATATTCAAAACTGGCACAGAACTGGTCACATTGGTCTCCTAAATCAGCACCAGAAGATGATGAAAGGGATGTTGGAGCAGAGCTGGTGGAGTTGGTGTGGAGCCTTTGTTCCCTGTGCTGTGGCAGCTCCAGGCAGAAAAAAACTTGGAAAAAAAAAAATTTAAAACCCAAACCCTGGCCCTTGCGGTGTAAATAGGGATACTTTTCGTTGCCATTTTTAGTAATAATGGGGAAATATTTAGTTTTTGTAACAACCTGTGCCAGGTTGGGGAGGAAAGGCCGTGAGCTGCCAGTTCTGCTCTCACGCGGCACCAGCACACGGAGTGGGAAAGAAACCGGAGTGTTTTTCCTCAGGGCCTGGAGTTCCTCAGAGCTGAGGGGGAGTGGGAGAACCTGACACCTGAATTTCACAGCCAGGGCCCTGAGCAGCAGCCGGGGGTGTGGAGAGTGTCAGGAACGGCCGGTGGTTATTTCTGTGCTCAATTCTTGGAGCAGGATCTGGGTGAAACCCCAAACCCCGGCAGTTTGCTCTTCCTTTGGGTGCCCAGAGCTCACCTAGAGCTGCTCCCTCCAGGCACACACTGCAGAGATGCAGCACTTCTTGCTTTCCAGCACGATGTCCTCCAACTTCCTTTTTTAGCCATGTGGAGCTGGAGGGGCCTCAGAAAAATGAATGTATCGGGCAAGAAGCCAGTTACCTCCTCACAGCCCGAGCTCTGGGCTGGCTTCACTTTCTGTCCTATTTGGAAACAAGGAATAAATTGATTTTTTTTTTCTTTCTATTCTGTGGTCTGTGTAGGGTTCCAGCCTCTGGAAGTCAGCACAGTGTGGGCACATGGCCTTTTTTCCACTTGGCACTGAGTGGTCCCTTGCATGACGCTCCATATCACTCAATTTTTTCAAGAAACACAAAGACTGGGCCTTAAGTTTAGCTTAGTTAAGCTTATGGTGAGGGGCACTGAGAATTCCTGCCTTCTGCAGGTCAGAGGTTTCCTGTGCTCACTCTGATTTGGGTGGAATTACAAATTATAAATCTTATCCCCAATTCTGCCACTGATTCCTTCTGACCTTGGTCTTGTTGTGTCCCTAATTATCCATGGGCAAATTGTGCTTTCAATACCTGGTTTTTGGTTGGTTTTTTTTTTTTTTGGTTTTTTTTTTTTTTTTTAACTTTACAAACTGAAAACAGTTTCATTGGCAGCTTCAAGCAAAGGGACTGTGAGGAGAACATGGAGATTTTAGCATAGGGAAGTTGGAATTTTGTATCTTGTTCATTGTGCACAAGGTCATGTTAAAGATGTCTTTGCTCATGGAAGGAAAAAAAAGTTAATTAACTGCCAGTGGATGAAATCTGGAAGGTTTAAATAAGTAAATAAGTGACCCTTTATTGAATGCACTATTTAATTTTCTTTGCACTCTTCTGTTTCTCTGATATCCGAGTCCCTGAGAAACAACAGGCTTGAGTATCCCAAATTCCTGGATTTGCAGAGGTGCTCAGCTGTGGATGCCCTGGGTGAAGGGGGAGAGGGTGAACAGCAGCTTGGGGAGGCAGAGAGAGAGCAGAGTGCTCAGTGGATTTATCTGGTCTTTGTTCTCTCTGCAAATGCCTTTTTTTAAGGCGGGGGGGAGAAGCTGTGTCAGCTCCTATTACAGAAAATGGCTTTTCCTAGAGAAGTCAAGCCAGCAAAAACCCATGAGTGCTGCAGAGAGCAGCCAAAGATTTTTGGTGGCTCTTTGTGGCAGTTCTGGGCTCGAGAACCCAGGGAATGTTTGAGCAGAAAATTAACCCATTGGAACACTAAATTGGGACAGTTCAAATTCCTTGCAGGAAAGTGGATTTTGGGGCTTTTGCAGAGAGATTAAACCCTGTAAACCTGGGGTTGTGTAGGGAGTGGAGCCAAAGGAAGCAAACTGGAGTGTTTGAGCTGCCCAGTTCTTGCCTCACTTCCCCAAATCAGAGAGTTGTGGGATAATGTCAAGGTAAAATATGAATACTTGCACATTTGCTTTGTCCCTTCTTGTGCTACTTTCTGTGGTCAGTTGATGATTTAGATGTTTTTCTGGCACTTTGAAATTCCAGTGTTGCCCAAACAAATGCTCAATAGTTATGTTTTTACTTGCAAACTCAGACAACCAAGAAACAACATCGGGTGATGTTTCTGATGTTTATTTTTCTTGTTTGTCTTTCTGTCCACATGATGGAGAAAAACTGGTAGTGGAGTGAAACTGGAGAGAGCTGTGACCTGCTCAGAGATACTGTCAGCAGAAAAAGAAGCTGAATTCATCAAATAAATTATGAGTTCTCCCCACAGACCACCCATGCTGGGGGAGTTGGGGGGGTGGATGTGGCTGACAGATGGCTGGAGTTTAGAGAGTGGGACTGGGAGTCACAGAATCACAGAATATCCTGAGTTGGATGGGATTTATCAGGATAAAGTTCAACTCCTGGCCCCGAACAGAACACCCTAAAAATCCCATCCTGTGCCTCAGGGTGTTGTCCAAACACTCCTTGAGCTCTGGCAGGTTTGGGGCTGTGACCAGTGCCCTGGGGAGCCTGTTCAGGGTCTGACCTGCTGTAAAACTCAGAGCTTGTCATAGGAAGATATAAATGAAAAGGGATTTCTGGAGGGCTCAAAGCAGGGTCAGTTTATATCAGGCTGCTCAGGAGCTGAGTTTTGAACAGTTCCAAAGGATGCTGATCCCATAAGCTATGAGCCCCAATCCTAGAATGTGCTGAGTGGGATTGACTGTTCCCATAATGAATAATAACCACAATAACCCGTTTTAGGACTCGTCTCTCATCCAGCTTTGCACCTCTGAGGAGTCTGGCTCTGACTCCTTCATCATTTCCTTGTTCCCTCTGTAAGCTTTACATATGCATCCCCCAGGCATGCAGGTTTTCTTACACAAATTGGAAAGGACAGGAGTGAGGAGCAGAGAAGCTGCAGCTTGTCCAGGAAACCTGACGTGTGCAGCAGGGCTGGAGGTCCTCTTCTACCTTGAGCTGTCCTCCCAGGAGCTCCTGTGCCCTCTTCGGGGTCCCCAGAGAGATAAATACACTGGGATGAGTCCAGCTAAGGGCCATAAGGATGATTAGGGGACTGAGTTCTGCTTGGAGCAGGGAATTGGACCAGATTTTCTTGGGATCTCCTCTATTCTGTGGTTCTAAAGCACTTCAGGTAAAACTGAGATATCAGGAGTTTATGGCAGGTGCTACAGGCATTTTGTTGTCCTCAACAGCAGTTTTAAAAGCAGTTCTGAAAGCTTATATTATGATCACAACAAAATCTAAAGTAGTTTTTCACAAGACAGACTGTACTTTACTACACTATCCCTATTTTTTGTTGTCATTCCACCTTTTCTCCACGGTTTCCAACATTTATTCAGCATCAGCTTTCTGCTAAGTCAGGGCTGCTGATAAAAACACTTCTTGGTGGTAAGGAAATCCACTGACCAGCTCGTGGTGGGGACCTCAGCCTGAATAAGGACTGAATGAGGAGAAGTTCAGTGATGCTTTCAGGCTGGTCAGACCTCTGAGAAGAGCTGAAAAGGAGGGTTGGAAATGGAGCCCCAGTGGTGGAGCTGGCCATGAGTGCTCCATTCCTCCCAGGCTTGGTTCCCTATACTCCACCTGACCTTTCCAGTGTGTTTCCTGATCAGATGCCTGACCTTTTCACATCCAATTAGCAGATTGGTTCAGCCATTGCCTGAATCCCATTTTTACCCTCCTCCTCCTCCTCTCCCCTCCCAAGCCCTCTTCATTTCAGCATCCTGGACACCCTGTGCCTGCTCACCAGGGCTCTGCAGCTCTCAGACAGGGCTTTTTTTTTTGCCTTCAGAAGGCTGATACCCAACCTCTGCTCTCAAAAATCTCTGCAGCCTCCCTGGGGGGAACCCTCTCTCCAGGGAGGGATGTGTGCCAGGGAGCTGAGTTGCTCTTTTGAGCAAAGGTCACAGCAATATTTGGCAGGAGTGATGCTGCATCTTCTCGCTGAGGGTCCCCCCCAGCCATGGCCCTGGGCTCTTACACATCCTGGGTTGCTTTGCAGAACCCTTGGCATTTGCAAACATGCAAAATAGATGTAACATGCATTTCAGCTGCTGGCAGTGCAGCCCATGGTGGGCACAGGAACATCTGCTTCCCTCCCAGCCTCATTCCCACTGCAGAGGCAGTTGGATATGACCACTGGAAACTACTTGGTGTGGTTCAGCTTTGGTAGATTGGGAGCTGTCTGACCCTGGAATAGCATCCCTCTACAGTTTAGCAGGGTTTATTTACCTCAGGGTAAATATTTATTTATTTAAGTCAAGGAATTCTGAAGCTTTGTTTTGGTCTTTTTCCACCTGCATGTTTGAAAGCCTGTTAAAACTGGATTTGAAAAGTCATATTTTGAACATGTTTCTATCGAAAGTGAAACAGAGCTGCTTTCTGGTTTAGTCCCTTTGCCTTTTTCAAGCATCCTGCATGGCAACTTAATTCATGCTTTGGACTTTTAAAGATCAGGGGTTTGATAAATCTACACTGAGATTGAAGAAGAAACAAAGGTTTCTAGTTAAATAATTTGAAAAACCAATAGACACGCTTCTCCAGATGTTTTTAAATGTTCCAAAGCTTTCACAGAAGCAGAAAAAAATTAATATTTGTTCATGTTCTTATGCTGTTTCTTGGGCTGCAGCACTGCTGCAGTTAAACAAGTTTATTGCATAGTCATGCCCTTTTTAGGTTTGTGGGCTGTTGTCAAGTGGAAGGGATCCAGAAGCTGGAATTTGGCCCTTAGCTCACACTCTGCAATCCTGGGGGGAGCAGGATCCTCCTCACACTGCTGCCTCTGCCTTGTGTCAGGGGCATGAGAACACCTGAGCTTCAGCTGCCCCTGACAGCCACTGAAAATAAAAACATATATATACAGGCAGGAATCTGTTCTACTTTGTGTTAAAGGGCATTTCCCTGTTTCCCATGTCTGAGTTTTCAGTGCTTTCCTGGCTTTCAGGATCCCTTGCAGCTGCTGTGCAGTGCTGTCAGCTAAAATAGCTGCTGTGCTCCCCTCTGGAAAGCTGTCCCTCCAAAGGGGGAATGCTTCCCAAACTGTGCTTGTCTCTCTAAAGTCAGTGCCAGCTCTCAGGAGTGCAGTACTCAGGCTTTTCCTTGGCTTGTAAATATTCCTGGGAAGAGGCTGGGGATCATTTGGAGCACAGGGCCCTACTCCAAATGCACCACCAGGCTGTTCAGTGCAATGAGAGCTCACACACAGTGTCAGTTGCTTCCTAAAGTGCAGTTGGGTGTCTCTTCCAGCATTTGCAGAGGGGTTTACATTCCTCAGTAAATCCCACTTGCTCCATCTGCAGCTCTGATTCACAAAGTGGGACTTAGGGCTCCGCCTCCACTCGTCTGAGACCTCAGTGTCATGTCCAGATGCCAAAACTCCTGGTAACTGTGGAAAAAGTGAGGGAAAAGATGCAAATATTCTCAGAGTCTGCTTGCAGCTGGTACAGGGATGTGCCAAACTCTAGGGGAGACACGGGGAGGGAACTGAACCACAGTGATAAGATAATTAAGAACTTGATCCCCCTTTTTAGTTCCATCTCATTCACAGTGAAGTCAGAGAAAGATGAGGATTAGGAGAATGTGTGTCTTTAGTTTTCTTACCTCTGGAGTCAGTAAATAAGAAGTAATTGATCCAAACTACAGTGGCACTGGTGAGAAATAAAGAGCTGGATTGGCAGTGCCTGTGACCACAACTCTCCTGGACTTGTGAGCTGCTGCTGTTCCTGGTCCTGTGCTCAGAGCTCAGAGACTGAACCTCGGCTTCATCTCTGAAGTGTTTAAGTTGAATGTCTCATTCACAAGACTTCTGGGGGTGATGGGGAGGAGCTGCTGCTGTTCATCTCCTGCCTCAGGGCAGGCTGTGGCCCAGGCTTTGAGGCTGAGTGGATATGAAAAGTGACAGAGTGCTAATACATTAGGCATTCATTTTGTATCATATTAGTGGGGCTTGTCGTGGATAAGTGAGATGTCATACCCTGTTAAGTGCAATTAGGAGCCCACAACTGAACATCTCGTGGAGGTAACAGGGATGTGCTGAGCAGGGACTGGAGGCTGTACCTTAAAACTACATCAAACTTCGTTGGAAATGAGATCTGAGAGGAAGCTGCAGGAAGGGATGAAGTTCACCTGTGAATACCCTGGGTTTCCTGATGCTTTTTTTGGCAAGTTTCAAATGAGCTGGATTTCCATGACAAAAAGTAGCAGAAAAGCACAATTAATTCAGTGCTTTCTGGTTAACATCTTACTCTTGGCTAAGGGATATTAAAAAAGGAGATGGAATCCTCAGTACAATTGGTTTTATTGACAATCTCTATCAATCTCTCAAGTCTCTTCTTCTCTCCCCAATTTTCAGAGTTACCTCAGCTGATGCAACCCACTCCTTGGATTTCAAAATGGGTGAGGAAAGATCTGATGGACAAATACTATTTTGAAAACAGTTTTGTTGCTGTCTCTTTTGGTTTGTATTCTGGATTCTGCTTGGTGTCTGCCTTGGGCAGATAACTTCATTTCTGTGTGCCTTCATTTGTGTGTCCCTGAACTGACAGCAACAATAGGCTCCCTGGGAGACAGAGGCCTCATTTCTCAGACAAAAGACATCCTAGAAATTATTATTGAAACCACATTCCTCCTCACACTTTCAAGCCTCATTTGAAACCAGGCAAAAGGAGTGTAACTTCTGATGTTTAGGGGTGGAATGTGCAGCTTTCTTGCTTTCCTCAGTACGAAGGTTTAAGGTGCATGAAGTGTTGTATTTATCTTATCTCACAGACAGGGCTTGAAGAGAAAGGGAATATCAGGCAGCCATAGGTGCTTCATCCCTCAAGGAATCTGAGATCTGCACTGACAAGGTCTCTGCACAGATCTAGTCCTCACAGCTTGAAATCAGCAGCTGCATTTCTGAAAGGCTTGGCTGAGCTGTGTTGCTGTATAAACAGAAGACACCTGGACCATTTTACTGATAAAACTGCGTGGACTAAAGGCAAAGGGATTTCACACATTCCCCTGCACAAGCACTCCGTGAACCATTAAATTGGAAGATGCAGTTCTGGTGCCTTGTTTTGTGTTCTCGGGTCTCCAGGGATGTAAACCCAGAGTCTCCTACGTGCACTTGGTTTTTAAAGTGCAAAGAGGAAGAGGAAAGCCACAGCACACCCAGAGCTGCCTGGGAGGGCCCTCAGCTAATGGAGTGCTTCACTGGGCTTTTCCCCAATATTCCCAAGCCTCCCTAGACTTTGGATTCCATTGTGGGGGTTGGTGCTGAAGGCAAACTTTCTGTTGGCATTTTGAGGGATAGAATTCTACCTCTTGACTGTATAAATGTATAGGTAAGATCCTTAGTTGCAGGTGGTTTCTGGGTGCTGCAGGATCAGTCTTTCACCTGTCTTAAATTCAGGGGTTAATTAGTGGATTATCCTCAGGGAATTTGCATTCTTGCTGCTGGGAGCATTTGTGAGACCCAGACTTGCCCTGGCTGGACCATCTCATTTAGACATCAGTAGTACATTCAGACACACATTGTGTGCACTGACACTGTGCTGGTAACAACTATTCCTCAAGTCACTTCCCTGGGTCCTCCAAGACTGCCCAGGGAAGGATTGGTGGGCAACTGCTCATGATTTTCTGTTGTCAGGATCTGTGCATCAACAGCCAAATTCCAGCCTCCTCCTGCACTGTTGTTGCAAACCCCTAAAAATCAGAGCCTTTGCTTTGTGAAATGTTTTTTCTTCTGTTCTCCTCGGGCCTTCCTCACTCCTCTGCAGTTTCAATTCCAAACACTTCACGTCACCGCTTGGAAACTCTGCCACATGCAGGACTCTTCCCCTTTATTTCTGTTTGAACAGGCTCCTCGAGCACATGTGGTTCCACTTACAGAGCCTCTGCAGGGCTGTGTGGATCGGGCTGGGGCTGGGCTGACCTCTCTGTTCCACCACAGCCAGCCCGTTCCGGGGGGAGCTGACTCTTATCTCGCTTTTCCTCGTATTTGGGATGCTTTTGCTTCCCAAGGAAATTGCTGCCATCAAAGGGGAGGCGGCTGCAGGCAGCACGCACTGGGGCCAGGGCTTGGGCACTGGGAGCACTGGGGCTCTCGGGACAAGGCAACCCTTGGCCTCTGTGTGTCTGCCAGCCAAGGAATACAGAAAGCAGATGTCCCAGAGCACAGCCTTGGCTCGGGTAATCATCCTGAGGAGACTCGGCCCGCCCCCACTTGTGCAAAGAATGCAGAATAGCTGTCTGTAGGAGGACACCACTGCATGTTTATTTTGGCCCCAAATGCTGTCAGGGTAACTGTTAGGGCTGTGTGGTCTGAGGATGAGTGGGGTGTCGACCTTCTTGAGTCTGGAATAAACCAACATATTCACTGTCCTTCCTCCACGGCAGAAACTGGGGGACGAGGGAAGAGTCCAAGGGCAGATCAAAGCTCTGATGTGCCCCTGTCTGTCATTACAGAACAGCACTAGGACGGGGGAAGATGCTTGGCATCTCAATAGAGTTTGATTTTAAGGCCCACTGAGCCTTAAATACTTGACTATCAAACCAGTCTGGGGTGTCTTTAGCACTGAGCTGATTTAACTCCCAAGTCACGCAAGCAGCTCTTGAAGTTTTCCTTGGGATGGAACTCTTTGGCCATAAAAGTCCTTGTCAGCCTCCTTTTTCAGGCATGGAAAATTCTGAATTTGCTTATTGCAAAATGCTCAGGTTTTGCTCATTAGCACTGGGTGGGGGGGAGAGGCTTTTGCTTCTTCCTAAGGAAGCTTAGTAAATCATTTCCTCCAAGGCTCTAGCAGGCCTGAACTCTTAACAGATGTGAAATGTCTTAAATTCCTGGAATGAAGGGGTGGTTCAGAGCTGCAATGTGCCAGGCTGTCCTGGGCTTTTTGTTTTTAATTCTCAAACGTGTTATTTCTGCATAGACATAATTTAGATCTCTTCTGTTTTCAGATGCTCTGATTTTAGCACAAAACACTGAGGCAGTTTAGCACAAAACACAGAGTGCAGGATTATTCAGCTAAAGAACACTCTGGTGTAGTTCTGTGGATATTTATTTTCCCTGGGCTAATTTAAGCTTTAAGGAGGAAGTTCTTGCTGGTTTGAATTATTTTTACTAAAATGAGGTACTTAAATGAGTACCTTAAATGAGTTTAGCCTGCAGGTCTGGCTGAGACCAGCTAAAACACGGGACTGTTGGATGCACTGAGGTGTCCTGGGTTTTCACAGTGTGTTATTCAGAGGACTACAGGGCCAAAACCTTCTTCTCACAAGGATTCCATTTTCAGACAGTGGAATGACAGATGTGGAAATGACTTTTAAGAGTATCCCAGGAAAGCCTCTAAATAAATCAGAGCACAGAACTATTGGTTGCACTTGAGAACTTGTCTGTAGGGGACTGTTCTTGTTTCGGAGGGGACGTGATGAGCCCTGACATCAGTGGTTATTCACTGTTCCTGTCACACTCTCACCCGGGAAACATTCTGATATTAATGAACAAAAGCAGACAGAGCACCTATCTCAGGTGGAGTGGAAATTGTTCAGACAGTGTATAAACTGTGTGTGTGGATACCACTGGAATTCCTGCTTTTGCTGGTGGAGGGAAGATCTGAGTCTTTTCCTGAGTCTCCTCCCTCTGTTTGGTGCTAGGACAGGATGTCTCAAGTTGCAGCAAAATTACAGGTTTTATTTCTACTCCTCCTCAGACATCAGTGTCTTGGAATAGTCTGCTGCAAATGTCATCCTTGATAAAAAGCCAAGATAAATTACAGTAAGTGTAGCTGAAGAATAAAATCCGCTGGAGCAGCTGAAACTTTTCAAGACCCATTTTGGAGATTCATACCCCAAATGTAGGTATGGTTTGGGCCAAGTTTACAAAGGATGATTGTGCATTTCTTGTATCTTGAGTCTCTGAATCTTCCCCAGGCTGTTCCTCCAAATTCCAGCAGTTAAGTGATACAGCACAACTTATTACTTTTTAAAAAGTATAATCTATTTTTGGCATTGCTCCCTAATCCAAACCTTCTGAACCTGATGAAAGATTTAAATCTGGAAGCTCTTCAGCTTTTAGGATGTGAATTTGCCTACAAATAAAAATGTCAGCAAAACATTTATTTCCACTTTGATTCTGCTTGTCTGTTAATGTATATTTGATGCTGGTATGTATGTGTGTTTCTGTACAGACATATACTTGCTGTTGGATGGGCATGAAATTAAAGTGAGCTTCATCTATATGAGAGTAAGTGTGAGCAGATTCAGGCATGAAAACACTACTTTTGATCATGATAATTTGGGATAAGGCCAAATACACAGTCCTAATTTACTCAATATCATACAGGACACGGCTCCTTCCCTCCACATCCATTTCAAAGGGCTGACCCTGCTGAAGTTCAAACTCCTTTAAAATACCATCTTGAAATCAGTAGTCCTTGCAAAACGTTGAAATGAGTTCTGGGAAATACTTTAAGGCTGACATCTTTCCACGAGAGAGATGTAGCTGTTGCCCACGTCTTTTTCTACTTTAAAATCCACCATGCGTGTGAGGCAGAAGGGGCTGAGAGGGCTGAAATCCCCTTTTGCGTGTCCTCCCCTTGGCAAACCTGTGTGGGCACTGCCTGTGTTGCCTTTGGGCTTGTTTAAAGTCTTTGTTGCTCCGTGTTCCTTGGAGATTTGAGGGATGAGACGGCCTTTTGTCCTTGTCTGCAGGGTGTCGGTGAGTTGTTGTGCTCTGAACAATAGAGGGAACAGTCAAACAAGGCGAAGTCTCCCCCCTTAAACACTGAACATGCTCTCCTGTGGTGTGGCACCGAGCCTGGCACTGCACCCAAGGCTTTTTTTTTGTTTGTTTTAGGCTTCCAAAATGCTGCAGCTGGAACAAGCAGGAAAAACCAATCCCACCCCCTCCTGCAGCCGTGGGACAGGGGCTGAGTAAAGCCCGAGCAAAGCTGGAGAAAGCGCTTCCCAAATCGCTGCTCGCAGCACAAAGAGCTGCCCACAGGAAGGGGAAGAGGGTTTTTTTTTTGGGTAAGAACCGCGGAGCCTGCATATATGTGGCGTTACTCCTGGATCGGATTCCTGGGAACATCATCCCTTGTCCCATCTCTTGCGAGCCGCATCCAGCCCTTCAGGCTCCGGGCGGGCTCTGCCCTCGCGTGGCTGCGGATTTGGGCACCATCCAGCACAGAAAGGGGATTCCAGGGCCAAATTCCTCTGCCATCCACGTGTGTCCCGGGCAGCGGTGCTGGAAGGGGCTGTCCCTAAGCAGACACCCTCCTCTAGTAGCCATTTAAACAAAACTTAAACTGGGGAGGAGGGAGATTTGGTTAAAAGCATCCCATTTCTTCGACCTGTTCTTGCAAGGTCTCGTCTACACAAGCACAGCTTCAGACAGCATTTATTCTTATTTGAATAATAAACCACTTTTAATAACCTAGAAGGGACATGCATGTGTTTCTAGCTGCTTTTTCTTTTTGAGGTATAGAAGAGAAATTCCAGCATGTGTCTAAAGTTAAATTTCCATTTCATCACTGCTTGTTCCAGCGAGACCCTCCCCAAACCATGGAAAATATCAGGATTGTTCACGTTGAGCTCCCTCTGGATTTTTCATGGGTAATTTCTGTAACTGGCACCTCTTTGGCTACTTCTATGAAGCTGTTTTGAGCTTCCTTTCAATCCTGTACAGTTCTAGATGCCTGGGAAGAAAAGAAAGTGTCTTGTTTAGAACACCTGCAAAACTTTAACTTCTTTGGGATCTTGTGGGCATTGTTACTGCACTAATAAGGATTAAGGAGACAAGTTGGGGGGGGTTAATAAGACTTTTAAAAATAATATTGTAGAAGAGTATGCACAGTTTGTGAGAGGCTGGTTATTGGTTCAGTGTTGAATCAGCTGCAAAATAGTCTGATTGCAGATACTTTTAGGGAAGAAAAAAGGGGGGGGAGGCTTTAGAAACCTGTAGTCACTGTTTTCCTGATAACTCCCATTTAGAAGATGAGTTTAGAGGCACGAGGCTCTTCCTCACATCCAGGAGTGTTTGCTGGGAGCAGTACGAGCCTGCGGGCTCTCCTAAAACCACTGTGTCTCCAAGCTAGAAAGGAATGAAAATTATATTTCTTACACCCCCTCAAACGGTGGTTTTTAATGCTAATCGAGACTTTTAACGTGCAGTCAAGTTTTAAAATGCAGTGTTGCACAAACCCTCCGGCGCGGGGCTGTGACAGCGGTGCAGATGCGATGCGAAGGGTCCCTGTTGTGGTGGTTAAATTAAGGTTATTGATCACCATCTAATGAGGGCGTTAATGAGGGCAGCCCGCAGCAATGGGGGCTGAGGGGAGAGCAGGGCTCGTCCTGGGCACGAACGTGTAATTGTATTTGGCAGATGGAGCTTTGAGAGCAGCGAATCCAGCGATAAACGGGATTACTTTTCCCTTTAAAGAAAGCAGCTAATGTGGCTGAAAAGGAGCTTTCACTGTCATCAATTCATGCCGGGATCAGCGCAGGGGAGGAGAGATTAAATCCTTTGCAAGGCTCCACCTCTCCTACAATTCCGGGTGATCTATAGAGGTGCGTGCACGTAGTGGATGATACCTTTTAATAAAGTGTTTGGGAAGCATAAATTAGGAGCTGAGGGATGGTCAGATCTGAGAATGGGAGGAATTTTCTAAAAGCCGAATTCTAAAGTTTCTAAATTCCAAAGGGAATTTTCTCAATTGCTCCTGAAGGAACTGAGCTGAACAAGTGTGGTGTTGGATGTCATTTTTCTCTCTGTCTTTCGCTTCAAGGTAAAGGGAAGGTTGAGGATCCACTATTTAAATACAAGTATAGGAACAAATTCAGCCTGTGTAACTGGAACTTCTCATGCTCCTGCTGTGGGTTGTGTGTTCAGTCACACATGTGACTTCCCAGGGCTGTGAACTCTCCCAATTTCACAACATTTGGCCCAAGAGGCAAAATATTTAATCTCTCTTTTCACAAGGAAAAAAAAAACAACCATGTTTTTAGGATTTTGCCTTGAACAGCAAAACTGAAGAACAACCCAACGGCCCTCTGAGGATTCATACCCAAAAGACAGATGGGATTTGTGCCCTAGAAATCCCCATGGGAACTTGGTTGGAATACATTTGGGTGTCAGAGCAGACCTGGGGGATCCCTGACCCCAAATGCCTGTAATTTTCCACACCTCTGACCTTTTGGGTCAGTTTTAAGTGAGTTTGCATGTTCAAAAGTTGGAGATGGGCAAAGCCAAGCACTGATCCCTGATTTTTATTCAGTTTTAGCATGGATGCAGAGCAGCAACTCGAACAGACAGTGCCTAATGCAGTGCTGGCCGAACATCCTATTTTTCTGCGGTGTATCGTCTCTCCTGGGCCAGGTTTTAGGGCGTTAACACACGTTTTTGGGTTTTTGGCTGACATTTAAAGGGCTCTGCTTCCCTCTAGTGGGTCCACTTGGCACTTTCTTCCCCTTTTTCGTTCTGTTTAAAATCCTGACAAACGGGTTTCGACAACTTATATTTTTTCCTGACGTTGCTGTTCAAAGACACTTCCCTGTCCTACTTGTACCACGCTTTTTCTTAGGTTTAACCTTCTTCCTCCCGGGCTGGTCTTTTATTTCCAGTGCTGAAATAAATGAACATCAGCAGGGAAGAGACTCCAAGCCTTGTCAGGCTGACATAGGCATAAAGTGATGGGCTCTGAAGGATTTTGGGGTGGAATTACTGCTTAGAAATTAAGGTAATAAGAGGTGAAGGCAAAACTGAGGGGTTTATCTGAAATTCGGAGTGCACAGAGGGAGTGGGTGTGACTTCAGTATTGACAGCTCTGCAGTGTGAAGCCATCTGCTCTGCCTGCTCCAACAGCAGTGTGAAAATGCCTGTGTGTGTAGAAATGTCCCCTTTAATCAGCTGCAATCTGCCCAGGAAGCCGAGCTGGTGGGTTTTCTTTGATGCTGGGAGGCCACTGAGGAGGAATCCGGCTGGTAAGACCCGCCAGGGCAGAGATGCACCCTTGAACCCTGACCACTGGCATCTGTTTTCCAGCTTCCTGTTCTGTCTGGATGTGCAAGGCTCAGACTGAGTTTAAGAGGGTGGCTGAGGAAAACGTGACACTGCCCTGTCACCACCAGCTGGGCCTCCTGGAGCAGGGCAGCCTGGACATCGAGTGGCTGCTGCACATCTCGGAAACCGTGCAGAAAGCGGTAGGTTTGCTGAGAAAAATCATCTCCTTTCTGCCCTGACACCACCAGCCACTGATTTAACAAAACTCCTCTGATGATCCCTGCAAGTCACTCAGCTGATCTTTAAAAAACACAGCTGATTTAAGAGGGATTTATCGTGGATAAAAGTTATTTGATATCCACACGTGCTGGGTTGGAACAGGTTCTGTTACAATCACGTTTCCTTTATCCAGGGGTGACTGATTATATTTAAAGTTCAGAACTGCCCTGCAGGTTTTCCAAGATGACCTTGGACTTTGCAGGCCCAGTTTTTGAATCCTTGGTTTCAGGAAAAAATACAGTAGTTCAGTACTTATAAAAAAATGAGGTCTGCAGTAACTTAAATTAGCTCAGCCAAGCCTACAGACAGCTTTGATGTATTGTGACATGAGCTGATGTCTATTTTGACGGTTGTATAAATGCTCCAACATAAATCTCTAGCATAAATACACTTTATGTACCATTTTCAGACTAGAAATCCGGGTTTAATTTTCCACCCTGCCACAGGCTTCCTGTGTGACCCTTGGCAACCCACTTAACCAGGCAGAACCTTGCTCTGGATTTCCTGGAAAGGCTTTATTTGCTGTTCTGTGTGAAAGTACAATCCCAACTGGCTGTCAGTGACTGTCTGTGCCCCTCAGGTGATCACCTACTCCGGGGGCCGTGTCTATGATGACCTGAATGAGGAGCAGAAAGGCCGTGTTTCCTTCACATCCAACTTCTTGGCTGGAGATGCCTCCTTACAGATCATCTCCCTGCAGTCCAGCGATGCAGGGAAGTACATCTGCAAGGTTAAAAACGCTGGGCAATATCAGTGGGCTCGAATCACCCTCAAGGTGGTAGGTAAGGACACTTTATTGCTAAAAAAATTTAATAATTCTAGACTCACTTCCTGGAGAGAGATTTATTTCAGCGGGGTATAAATGCCCAGAGACATCTCACAGTCAGGTTTTCCTGTCCAGCTCCAGATCTGCCTTTGTGTTTTTTTGGCAAAGGACAGGCCACAGACCCGGGTTGAGGTAAGTGATTATCCACAACATCCTATGAACTGTTCTTTCCAAATTATCCCTGTGATCTCATCACCCACATTGGGCTGATCGCCCTGCCCAGATCTCCTGCTGGGGGCTGTGAGTTCATGTCCCAGGACCCCAACCTGATCCCAGGTCAGTGGAGGTGACAAATAAGCTGCCATAATTAGTATTTCCTTTCCCTGAAGTCAGCTCATAGGTTGGCTTTTCCATCTACACCCTGATCCCGTGGAGGAAGTGCTGTGTCCTGACAGACACTGTGGGGAGAAGGAAGAAATGGGGAAGTAGGAGGAGGGAAAGGATGTTCTCTAAATAGTGCCTATAAGAGGAATGTGGTGGTAGAGCTCCTATGGCTGAGCAGTTGCACACAATTGCAGCTTTAAGGCCCTTAAAAACCACGGCTGTTGTGATTCCTTAACACATCCCAGGGAAGGCAGCTCCTGGAACTGCTTCAGTGGCTGCACCTCGCCAAAGAAAGGAGTATGCTGTGTTTGCATGACCTGTCCTCTGCTCCTCCTAGAGAAACCTTCCAAGCCCAAGTGCTGGCTGGAGGGGGAGATGCTGGAAGGGAAGGAGCTGTCCCTGCAGTGCCGCTCTGCCTCTGGCACCGTGCCCATCTCCTACCGCTGGCAGCGCATCGACGAGGAGGACAGAGCCGAGCACCTCCCGCCCAACTCCAGAGTCAGTAAGTCCAGGCATTGCCTCAGTTCCAGAGGGGCTTTTCCTCAGTTCCAGAGGGGCATTTCCTCAGTTCCAGAGGGGCTTTTCCTCAGTTGCAGGCTCAGTGAGTGGGGGCAGTTCTGGGAGCACACGGAGCCGGATAACGGCCCTGCACACGGACAGTCACGTGCCCTGCTCTAAAAATGGGATCCCTCGTGGGCAGTGCCAGGGATGATCCCACAGCTCCTCTCACTGCAGCACCCGGACCTTGTGGGGTGCCCCACCCTGAGCACCAGGAGTTTGTTCAGTGTTTTATTGACCTTTTGATTGTCCTGGGACTGATTTGATCCCCAAGTTCAATTCGTGCCGCTGCGTCCTGCCCACGGTTAAAGTTTTTTTAGCCTGTTTGATTAATCCCAGTGGTGTTTTCTCCCATTTCAGACATTTCTAATCCTGGGCAAGTCCTGCTGAAGAACCTGACACAGATGAGCACAGGATTGTACCAGTGTGTGGCCACCAACGAGGCTGGGCAGGAGAGCTGTGCTGTGCAGGTGACAGTGCAGCGTAAGTACTGGTACAAACTGGGGTTCACACACGTGGGGCCACACCTTTGCCCTTTTATACTTTAATCCCATTAAGTAGTTCTTATTTATTCTTATTTATTGCAGTTAGGGTTTGCACAGCAGCCCTCTGTATAACCCACAGTGATAAAAAACATCACAATCTAAAGTGACAAAAAATATCATTTGGGCTCAGATGTTTCGGTCTGTTAGAAATGTTGATTTTCAGAATGACTAAAGAAATAAAAGGAGGGCAAAAGTGTCAGTTAAAGGTTCCAGAGTCTGCAGCTTTTGAGGTACTTCTGGCTGGAGTGGCTGCTCAGTTATAAACTCTCACTGTGGATACTCCATCAATTCAACTCCAAATTATTTATCTGTTGCACTCAGGACACTAAACTATCTAAAGACAGATGGAAAGGCTGATTGTGACATGGAGTAACGTGGAGGATAAAAAGCAACTGTTGACATTTTGGTTTTAATCCAGATTTAATAAATTCTGTCCTGAGAACCAGAAGTTAAAATGTTTCCTACCTGATAAAACCCATCAAGGGTGGAGTGTCCTTTGCATATTCATGCCAGGAAAAGGGTGGAATTTAGCACCTAAAAATCCAAACAATAAGAGTTCAGCAGCTCTCAAAGGAGATCAGCAGGAGCTGGAACTGCTGTGATAAAAGATTGCTAATGGCGAGGTCTCTTCTTGGGAGATTCCACAGCTCTGGAACTTTTCTGCCCGGCCAAGCCTGAAATAACTGGAATATGGTCATGCAGCAAGGAAAACCGGTTTGCCTCAGGCATCTGAAGTAAAAGCGTCCAGGCAGGTTTTATGCCAATTGAACTGAATTGGTTTAAAACCTCACTTGGGTTTGCTAAACCCTCCGTAGGGACGAGCCCTAAGGAAACAACTTTCAGCCAAGCCCAGCCAAACCGACCAGAAGTTGTCGTAAAGCATCAACCAAGGGCCCGTAATCGCTGGGAAATGTCTCATCTTTTCTGGTTTTGGAGGAAAAATGCCACGCACGGGATGCTCTTTCTTTCAACCTCTTTCTTCCTCTCCATCCCAGCTCGGGTCACTTTTTTCCCCCCACAATTAAATAATTCCTTCTGGAAAAGGGGTTGTAATCATATCAGGGTAAGTTGAAGGGGGGAAAAAAGTCCTCACATGCACAGTTCAAACACTCTTGTGCCTCCAGGAACCTGCTCGGTGCCGTTTTTTACATGTCTGTACTTTGGGTGGCTCTGACACAGCACTTGTGATCCCACCCTTCCAGAGCTGATCGCTTCGCTCAGCTCAGCTTCAGCAACAGTGCCTGGAGATAAACTGGTTCAACTTCTGTGTGGGGACACACCTAAATAAACAACCTGACACCTTCTGGTCTGATTTGTACCCGGTCCTGTAAATTGTAGTGGGGATTAGAACCTGACCGCGCAACTCCAGTGAGAATTTATCGACTAATACATCTGTTTTCTGGACAACAGATGCCCAAAATATCGGCATGATCGCCGGGGCAGCGTGTGGGGTGGTGGTGGGACTCTCCCTCCTCCTCCTGGTGGTGAGGCTGACGATAAGGAGGAAAGAGAAGAAGAGATATGAGGAAGAGGAGGCACCAAATGAAATCAGGTAACGCCTTTCACTTAATCCCCCACCTCCCACGCTCCCTCCTTGCAGTTTCACACATCTCTTCACTATAGATTTAAGTAGCTGTAAGTAGGGATAAGTGTTGCCAAAGTTTGTTCTAAATAGCTTTTCAAGTCTCTGTGAAATAGCACTGACAAATTTCTTCACTTGTGAGAATCTCTGTGAAGACTTTCCAGAAAATTAGATTAAACTTCCCCCCACACCCCCCAGGGCAAATCAGCATAAAACTCAACAAACTATTCTCTCTCACATTTGCAATTTCAGCATTTTAAAGCATTTGCATAATCTTTTATGCTGTTAAATCCAACCCACTTGTCCATTGTGGCTCTGAGAGGGTTTGGGGGGCTTTAGTTCTCTTTCTCCTTTCTCTTTGTCCTTCTTTCTCCTTCTCTTTCTTTCTTTTTCTTCTTCCTTTTTCTTTCTCCTCCTTCCCTCTCCTTCTATTTCTCCTTTCTCCTTTTCAACTGCAGGTTTTTTTGGGAGTGCTCCAAGACAGGCAGGTTCTCTCAGACTTCCTTGAGTCTTTTGAACAACTGTGCTCTGGATTTAGCAGGGGTGAGCAATCCCTGAGCTGTGTGTGAGGGGAGCAGCCTCACCCCAGCAATGCTGACACACGTTCTTTGAGCTCATCTGTTCCAGACCTGCCCCTTAACTCCCCCTAAGCAGAGATTGGTCTCCAGCCAACCCAGCCTAAACTCCTCAGGAAGGAAAGCACTGGAAAGATCTATTTCCAGGAAGGAGTTTTAGCTGCTCCTGCCCTGGAAGAAACAACCCCCGTGCCTTGATCCATCTTTGTGTCTATTTGTACGACTGCCCTCATATGACATCCCTGCACCGTTCGGCATCTCTGTAATCCCCTCAGCAGCTGATTCCTCTGCCTCACACTCAGGCTGCCAGCCTGAAAGCAGTCTCTGCTGATTCCTTGCCTACCCTTTTTCCTGTTTTCTTTGCTTTCACATCTTGCAGGAGTTTTCAGTTGGAGCCTCACCCTCTTGTGTCACCTTTTCACGCCTGACTGTTACATCCGCTCTCTCTCTTTCTCTCAGGACCCAGTTCTTGCACTTCTTTCCCTACCCACAGGTTATTTTAAGTGGAAGAACTGGTTTCAGCTAGTCTTGCCCAGGCCATTTCTCATTATGACTCAGGATTACAGAGCAGACAGTTCTATCTGAGCTGTTTGCAGTGACACTTGGTATTTGTGTGTATTTATTCCAAACCCGTTTGACCAACAGCTCTGCGGGGCAATGAGGGGGGTTCAGTCCAGCAGGTTACAGAGCACAGAAATCAGAAAGCAGATAACAGAAAGCAGATAACAAAAAACAGATTTCTGGACAGATATTCCCTGGTGATTTGCAGCTCCAGGGAGCAACTGCTTATTGCAGTGGTGAAACGAGTAAGTGGTTCTGTTTTCTCGTGGTGCTTGAGCCCCTGTCATCTGTTTGGTTGCAGAGAAGATGCAGAGGCACCCAAGGCCCATCTGGTCAAGCCCAGCTCCTCCTCCTCTGGCTCCAGGAGCTCCCGCTCAGGTTCCTCCTCCACCAGGTCCACAGCCAACAGTGCCTCCCGCAGCCAGCGGACTTTGTCCACCGAAGCCACCCCACACCTCACCCCTCCCCAGTACAGCCAGAGGGAGCTGGAAGGGAAGGAGATGGAGCCAAAGAAGGTCGACTACAACAACCTGATGAAAATGGGAGCCACTCTGGTGATGGTGCCTGCCCAGAGCAGGGCGTTCCAGACCGTGTGACCCTCGGCAGGCTCCTGCTGCCCAGAAACACTTCACACACCACCAGCCACGTAGGAGTTGTTAGATTAGCTAATTATCTTCCTGGTCAGCTTAATTTTAATCACTTGTGATTATTCACACCACAAGAAGCCCCCCCCCACTTAACTCTCATACATCTTCCAGCACTGAGGTTCTGATAGAGGATTTTCTTTATTGAAGTTCTGATACAGGATTTTCTTTTATTGAAGAAAGGTACATTTGAAGGAAAAGGAAGCCATTTGAGGGAAAAGGGAACCACTTGAGGGAAAAGGGAGCCATTTGAGGGAAAAGGGAGCTTCTTTCTAAATTTTTTTGGGTTTTTTTTTAATGGAAATGGAACACTGAGCATTTAAAAACTGCAACAGCGAAGTGCTGTGCAGGTGAAAAGAAACCAAACCTCAGGATTTTTTAAAAGGGATCAACAGAGACATAAAGATGCATAATATGCCAGAGAGAGGTTTTGTGGGGAGGGAGAAGTCTCCTGTACTGGTTTTGGAGAACTTTCTCAAGGATGCATGGTCTCACCTGAAGATTTTGGGGGCAGGCTGGTGTCCAGCCTCAAAGGGGACTGAAGGTGCTTCACATTTTCTGCATGCAGTCTTCTAGTGAAATGCTTTTGGAGGCTGGAACTGAAGTGGAAATGAAAGGATCACTCCAAAAAGTCAGGAGATGCAGCATTAAGGCAAATGTCTGAACTGAACTCTGTATTAAAGAGAAAGGACCTTTTATGTCAAGAAAACAGAGGTGCTTTAATTGCCAGAATAAACTTGCTGATGCACCCAGAGACACGGCCTGGAGCCTGCTCTGCTTTCATGGCCAGCACTGTAAAGCCACAGGAACCCCTCTGGAGTGGTGTCTGTGGCAAATGAGCCTTAGTGAGATGAGAACTGGGCCCTGAATCCAGAAGGGAGGCAGTTCCTCAGAAGGGGAGGGCCACCAATCTACCAAAAAGCCTGGATGAAGCATTTGGAAGATATTTATTGTTGGCAGGTGGTGAATTCCCCAGTTTTGGGGTGAGCTGTGCTGTAGGAGCCTTATGGAGAGCTCTTCCCAACACTGAACCAACAGCACTCTTGAGGGGACCTCCAGGTAAGACTGAAGGACATGAGGAAAACACACCTGGGACAGGTAAACAAGCACAGTGCTGCTTCCACTTGGAGATATCTGTGTGCACTGTCCCATCCTACACCAAATGCTGGGCCACCTGCTATAGTTGAGGCTTAAACCTTTAGCAAGATTCTTAAAAAACTGCAAGAACTGTAAAAAAATATTTTTTGTGATTAACCAGAATAAACATTTGCAAGGGATATAAAGTCTTACACTTCAAGTTGAAGGCCAATAGGAAAGGATGGGAGACAGATGCAGAGTTCTGTCATTTATATTTTCCTCTGAAGGTCTTGGCTCTGCCCACTGCTACACACAAGACACTGAGCTTGTAGGTTTTAGATTCCTGTATTCCTGGACTGATGATTTTCTGTTAAAAAAAAAAAGGGGGTGGACTTTTTTTTTCCATTTGAGGGGAGGGAAGGTTTTCTCCAATTTGTGGAATGAGTCTATAGAAGATGGACCTGCACAGAAGAACCACAGATCTATAATTCTTTCACTCCAGGACTGTAATTTATCTCCTTTTTATGAGTGAGAGCCAGAATTATAACTTGTCAAACCATGACACTCACTTGAGATCTTAAACAACCTGATCAAAGCCAAGCCCTGCTTGGGCTGCTTCCATATGGAAAATAGATTTCAAACTTGCCCTATAGTGCGTGAGACCTTCTTTTCCTAGGAGCAGTCACCCATTTTCATCAGATGTACCAAAATTTCACTTGCTTTCTCTACCCCTTGGCTGATGTTGGGCAGGGAAGACAATCCTGAGTCACAGGTTTAAGCAAAGGAGACCTGGTAGGAGGTGTTTGATAAACTGCTGCTTCCACGGCAGCTCCTGGTGTTGGATATTCCATCATTTACCCAGAGAGCTTCCCTGGATGCTCCAGGAGCACATTCCTGATCAGCTGTTTGGAGCAGCAGCTGTAAGTGCCTGTGATTCCTCTGCAGTTGCTCTTTTCCTGAGCCCTGAAGCCACCCCAGAGCTGGGGAAATCCCAGGAGCAGGAATAGGATGGCTAAAGCAGTTTGGGGCTTCTTCTGTGGCTGCTTATTGTGCTCAGTGTCACCTGTGCTGCAGCTGAGGATCCTCACGGGAGGGTTGGCACCCAAACCCCAGGGTGCTTCTCTCCTGCCTGGGCAACCAGGAGCTCCTCACCACAAACTGAGGGTGACAATTCCAACAGCTCAGCTGGTTCCAGCCTGAGAACCGAGGGCTGTGGGTTGGCTTTGAGTCACAGGCCAGACTTGTAATTATTAGGGAGGAGGATCCTCTGTCTGCAGCCTGGAGGCTCAGAGAATGCTCCAGCCTGCTCCTGGCAGAGCTTCTCGAGGCCTTTGGGAATTAGCTGCAGGACAGATCAGCTGTGAAATCCCTTTCCTGGTGTCCCAACCCTTTCCTGGTGTCCCAACCTTCTCCTGGTGTCCCAACCCTTTCCTGGTGTCCCAACCCTCTCCTGGTGTCCCAACCCTCTCCTGGTGTCCCCACCCTCCTGGAGCAGAGAAGTCACTCCTTGCCCTACGAGGCATCAGTGTGGCTGCAGGGGCTGAAAGGTTTATGAGCCTTTTGGTGAAGGTCAGTTGGAGGAATTGCTGAAGCCTGGAGTGTGTGATCATTCCTGGCTGTTCCAAGCCCTGTTGGGAAGCAGTTCAGGTACCTGCTGTCCAGTTACCTGCTTATAAACCCTGCCAGAAAAAACCCCTCTGCTGCCATGCAACAGCAAAGGTGTGTGGCCCTGCTTAGGAAACGTGGGCACCACAATGATTTAAAATCACTAAATCTGAAACACTGAGGTGCTTTCCAGCCCCCACATCAGTGATCTCCCAGGGGAACACAGAGTTGGTGCTGCACTTCAGCTGCCAGCAGGAAACCCAGGGGGAAAAATCATTCCTCAAAGGGAACAGGAGAAAGAGATCATTCCAAAGGTATTCTATTTTCAGGAGTTGCACACGGGAAGCAAATGAACCCTAAGCCAAACTCTTTGTAAAATAGTGTATTAAAGCATTTACTGTCATATACCAGTTATTACTTGTGTGATTAAATGCAGACCATGTTATGTAGCTTTCTTTTGTTTCTCAGCAGCTGAACTAAGCTTCCATCTCTTCTACCTGCTATAATTGGTGTACTTGTACTGTGTCTGAACAGCTCAGAGGAAAGCAAATATTTATTATTGATTCCTTTGAATCAATGATTTCATAATTTTTTTTTGGTTGGTTGTTTTATAAATAAAGGTGCTGCAGCTGAAGTGCTGCAGCTCAACTCAACTTGCACAGTGCTCCATCTTCTGTGGTGTGATGTGTTACATGTTGTCAAGCTGAATCCAAGGGAAAAAATACAGAGTTAAAAATACCATTTTTAAGCCAACGAGGACTATTTGCATATTTGCATGGAAACATGGAGAAGCTGTTTGTTTGTTTGTTTTTTTCCTGGGTATTTTTCAGTCTAAGTTACATGGTATGAAATGTGTGAGACCTTGGGTGTATCAAGTGAAGGGTGTTTTGTCTTCCATGCAGCTCTTTCACCTGGCTGAGGATGGAGGTTGTAAATAGTGGCAGCACAGATAGAACCCCCTGGTGACATTATCATGCCACTCCTGTGACCTTCCTGCTGAACCACCCCGTGTTTCACTGATCTCATGAGCTGTGAGGTGACAAGGGAACCTTGAACAGCCACCTCACCTGTGCCCAGACAGTTCAGATCTTCTCTGCAGATCAACAGTTTGAGCCAGCCAACAGGAATCTCCGGTGTGGGAGCTGGAGGTGGGATTTAAGGTAACTGAACGTCACTGGGGTTGATTTCTCTCAGCCTCCTCTCCCCCAGGGTGTTTTGCAGAGGTCTCCCCACATCAGCAATGCTCCTTACTGAGATCTGGGAGTAAAAATTGCAACATAACCAGAGAGGATTTCAAACAAAACACGGGGGTCTCATAGGTGTGTCCTGGCTGGCCCTGATCCATGAGAAAACGCCGTCACTGGCTCCAACTGGAGTCGGTGACGTTAAAAATCCTGATCAGGGATTTTTGGAGGAGTTGAGCAGTTCATGCTTTTGTACAGCATCAGGAACCTGGGGTTGTTTTTAACCTGGATCTGTTTGTACTGGCACACTGGAGGGGGAGAATGTGGTGGGAGAGGGAAGGGATGGCCTTACAGATGTGTGATTTTCAAACTTCAACCGGGGAGTGCAGGTGTTGTATAGATAAGTGTTGCTGCTGTGAACAGGAGGAATGTCTTTGATAATCTCTATTCTCCTCCCAGTTCTGTTTTAAACTCTTAAAGGAGAAGCAGTGCTTGACCTCTGATGTACTAAATTCACATCCAAAAATAACTGGAATCCATAATTTGAAGAAACCTCACACAAAATACTTAGCAGTGCCCAGCCTGCCAAGCCTTAATTTTTCTGATACACAGTAAATGAGCTACTTTGGTCCAGTTTGTTAACAGAGTTTAATTTCTAATGTAATGAGTCATTTGCCCTCCTCCCTGCACTGACTCACTGCTGTTCCAGGCTCCCTTCACTTGCTATCACTCCGCTCTGCCAAGTGTGGCTGCACATCTAAATGTCACCGTGGAATTTCGAGGTGCAGGTATTGCTCTTCTTAGGCCCTTCTGGAATTCTGCTCGTGATTTACGAACCAAAAAAACCCTCCAAAGGCCTCCAGCACCGCTCCCATGGGACTCTGTGTGTGGTGTGTTCAGTGTGAGTTACACCGAGGAGCATCTCTGGTGTAAGCTGGGAGCAGGGCGCACTCTGGACAGGGTGGGGTGTTACCTGGTCAGGTATGGGGTGATGGTTCACACTGAGTGCTCTTTCCCTCTCCTCTCTCTAACCTTCTGCACCCAAATTCCAACTCCAGGCTGTCACCCCAAGGTCCCAGCTGAGGTTCCAGCAGGAAGAGGAGCCACGGACCCGCTCGGCACGTGGGGTGTGGAACTGCCTGTTGGTGGTCGCTGCAATTTGCCACCAAAAAGAGACGCTGAAACCCCTCAGTCTCAGTTATCCCAGAGCACAAACTTCTATTGGAATAAGGGCTGAGGGATTTATTAGTGTGTGTGTCCCTGTGTTGGGCTTTTAAGCAGTTACCAGCAGTGTTTCTGCCCAAAGCCAAACCCAGCACCACAAATGCAGTTCCATGACTGTGGAAGTTACTTTTCCCGTGTCAAGGGGCTTTGCCAGGACATGTGTTTTGTGTTCCCTCCTCCCGGTGACTCCCTGACTTTTCCACTCGCCCTTTACGCCGTGTAAACATTGGATCGAGTCCACAGCCTGACCTCAGGTGATTCCCGACCTCTGATCCCAAGGGATGTGGGACAGCTCGCTTTCCACATTATTTCCATTATTATTTCCACAGAAATAATCCCTGCTGGGAGCTGCAAGTGAGCAGCAGGGACACTCCAAAGGGGGACACCCTGTGCCTTGTCCTGGTTTGGAGCTCTGATGGATAAGGACAGTCAGAGCAGGGAGACGCTGAGGTGGATTGTGGTGTGTGGAAAAACCTTCCGTGTCACCCTAACACACACTACAAACGCGGCTTCCCGGGAGAGAAGGAGGGCGCGGGGATAAATGCGGGAGCGTTCTTGGAGGGAACATGGAGGACAGGGATTATTGCACCGGGGAGATTCACTGAGCACACGCTGCGGGGAGAGAGGCTGCGAGCACAGCAACGGGGAATGCCGCCATTCCTCGGGGGGGGGGGGCAGGAGGGATTTGTGAGGGCACAGCGAGGTCTCGGGGCACAGGATCTTTTAATTATTAACGCTCATTAACCCCACAGGACCCCTGTGGGCTCTGACCCTCATGGCGCCGCCATCTTCCCTCCCCCCCCCCGCTCTCCCTATATGCAAATGACCCTCCATCCCCGCGCTCCCATTGGCCCAGTTGCGAAATATGCAAATGCACTCCGGGCGCGCTGCGCGCCGATTGGTCGCTGCCCTCCCCTTGTCCCCGCCTCTAGGTGACGTCACCCGCGCGCGGCCGGCGACGCGGGCTCTGATTGGCCGCGGGGCGCGGGAAGCCCCGCCCCTCTCACGGCGGGCGGGGGCGCGCTGGGAAAGCGCATGAAGGTTCGAGAACGTGGGGCCGGGCGGCGCGCCACGCCCCCTTCCGGCGCGCGTCACGCCAGCCGGCGACCAATCAGCGGCGGGCAAGGGGGCGGGACCCGCGCGTTGATTGGCTGGGGCGGCGCTGGTGGGGCGGGTCCTTCTGGAAGGTTCTGGGCGGGTATAAAAGGGCGGCGCGGCGGGCGCGGGGCATTGAGCGAACGGGAGCTGAGCGGAGCGTCTGACCCCGTGTGAGGAACGGACCGGGCCGGACCGCGGGTAACGGCAATGGGGGTCCTGTGAGGGGCGCGGGGGGGGGACGCGGCTGCGTGGCGGGCAGGCGGCGCGCGGAGAGGCGGCTTTGAGCCAGCCCGGGGAGAGCGCGGGTGGTTCTGTGTCTCAAGAGGCCCTGGTGGCTGAGGGGATCGGGCTGGAATGGCGGGTGCGGCCGCGTTTTTGGCCGCTGTGGTGCGTTTTTTTTTTTTTTTTTTTTTTTAACCGCGGTTTTTCTCCGGGTGT
>JAWWLV010000075.1:3768026-3784933 GCA_035041135.1 Platyrinchus mystaceus
TTTTTTTTTTTTTTTAACCGCGGTTTTTCTCCTGGTCTCTGGGCGGCTTTTTCGCTCCTTCCCCCCCCCCCTTCGGCTCTAATGCAGCAGCGGGCGGGAGGGGGGAGGGCTGCGCAAGTGTCCTCCCTGAGGGGCCGCGCCGGGGGGCGCAGTGCCCGAAGGTGGGGGGGGAAGGAAGGAAGGGGAGGGGAAAAGCGGCCCCGCGCGGGGTGTTGCGGGAGGAGGACGGCTCTCGGCGGGCTCGCTGGGGCTGGAAGGGCTGGGGCTGTGCCAGCACACGCGGCCCGCCCGGCCCGGACTCCATTTCCCGGCGTGCCCCGCGCCCGCCCCGCAGCGCCCGTCACGCAGCGCGGGGCACGCCGGGAGTTGTAGTCCCGCACCACGTGGTGGTGGTGGTGGGGGACACACAAAGGACACCAAGCGGCGGAAGGTGGGAATGCAGCCGGTGTGCTCCGTGTGCCACGTGGGATTGAGGGAATGGGGTTGCCGGGGTCATCCTGGAGTGGCAGGGTGAGTTAGGTTGGAAGGGATCTTAAAGATCAACCCCCTCTCACCTGCCGGCTGCGAGCAGGAGCACATTCCACTAAAACAGGTTGTTACAGCCTGGCCTTGAACACTTCCAGGGATGAGGCAACCACAGTCTCTCTGGGTACTTTCAACAATTATTCCCTTCTAATAAAACTTTTATTTTTATTCTGTTTTCTAGACAAGATGTCGAAGGGACCAGCTGTCGGGATCGATCTTGGCACCACCTATTCCTGTGTTGGCGTGTTCCAGCACGGGAAGGTGGAAATCATTGCCAATGACCAGGGGAACAGGACCACACCGAGCTACGTGGCCTTCACAGACACAGAGAGGCTGATTGGAGATGCTGCCAAGAACCAGGTGGCCATGAACCCAACCAACACAGTGTTTGGTAAGGCTGCAGGACTGGCAGACTTGGTGTGTGGAAGCTCAGCAAAGTGACAAATGTTACCTGATTACAATAATTACTAAGAGCAGGGTTAGAGCTTCATCTTGCAAATTAGAATCCCTAATACGTTTTTAGCCTGATTATTATATCTAGATTACTGCTAATTAGTTTTGTATTATCTGCAGGGATGGTATTTGCCTTAGGGCTAAAACCTTGCTTTGCTATAGGTATTCTTGGCAGTTTTAAATGCTCTTTAAATGACTAAATGTCATGCTGGTTTATGGTATAGCTGCAGCATTTCTGGGGTGATACCACTGAGTTTGTGTATATCCAAGAGATGGAACTTAGTGCCTGCAGCCAGAGAGTAATAATTCCAGATTAAGGATAATGTTCTGTGCTTTTCTACATTTTGAGGAAGAATATTGTGAATAAACATAATATTAATGGTCAAATCATGTGTTTTTCCAGATGCCAAACGGTTGATTGGGCGCAGATTTGACGACTCTGTGGTCCAGTCTGACATGAAGCACTGGCCCTTCACTGTGGTCAATGATGCTGGCAGGCCCAAAGTGCAGGTGGAGTACAAGGGCGAGACGAAGAGTTTCTACCCAGAGGAAATTTCTTCCATGGTTTTAACCAAAATGAAGGAAATTGCAGAGGCTTATCTCGGAAAGGTGAGGTGTAAGACTCGAGTGGGACGTCCTAAATAATTCTCTGAGCAGTTGACAGGGATAACTGAGCTGGTTTTTTGCTGTTTTTCAGACTGTTACTAATGCAGTGGTGACTGTCCCAGCCTATTTCAACGACTCCCAGCGCCAGGCCACGAAAGATGCTGGAACCATTGCAGGGCTCAACGTCCTGAGAATTATCAACGAGCCCACAGCAGCTGCCATTGCCTATGGGCTGGACAAGAAGGTATGGAGGGCTCACTGCCAACCTAAAATAAGGGAAATGGTTTTCTGGTTAATTTTAAGGATAAACAAGTACAGAGCAGTTCTTTAATGAAAGTAATTTATGTGCACACAGCAGCATAGGCATGAATATATTTACAACTCCACGTGTTTCTTGGAACAGCTTCAAGGCTCCTGAGTCTTCTGAGCAGCTTTGGCTCAGTTACATAAAGCAATGTGCCTGTTGTGTGGTTTTTTGAGTACATTTTGTACAGATAAAATGTTATAAAAGTCTTTACCCGTTGGAATCCCTGACAAGAAATATTAAACATTTCAGGAATCTGGTGCAAAAGGTGTTTAGCTAAGGGTTTTATTCTAAAGCTGCTAAAAGCTATAATAAAGTCTATATAAGGTGTATTTAACTGTCTGGTGGCCAAATGGAAAATTGGTAGCCCGGCAGTAGGAGGTGAATGCTGACCATGGATCTCCTCCAGGTGGGGGCTGAGAGGAACGTCCTCATCTTCGATCTGGGCGGCGGCACCTTCGACGTGTCCATCCTGACCATCGAGGACGGGATCTTTGAGGTGAAATCCACGGCTGGGGACACCCACCTGGGCGGGGAGGACTTCGACAACCGCATGGTGAACCACTTCATCGCCGAGTTCAAGCGCAAGCACAAGAAGGACATCAGCGAGAACAAGCGCGCCGTGCGCCGCCTGCGCACCGCCTGCGAGCGCGCCAAGCGCACCCTGTCCTCCTCCACCCAGGCCAGCATCGAGATCGACTCCCTCTACGAGGGCATCGACTTCTACACCTCCATCACCAGGGCTCGCTTCGAGGAGCTCAACGCCGACCTGTTCCGGGGCACCCTGGACCCGGTGGAGAAGGCCCTGAGGGACGCCAAGCTGGACAAGTCGCAGATCCACGACATCGTGCTGGTGGGCGGCTCCACGCGCATCCCCAAGATCCAGAAGCTGCTGCAGGACTTCTTCAACGGCAAAGAGCTCAACAAGAGCATCAACCCTGATGAGGCCGTGGCCTACGGTGCAGGTAACTGTAATGTCACTGTCACTCAGGTGCTGCAGCTGTGGGAGGTGGTGGTTCAAACTCAAGTCTCAGAGCAGTGCAGGTGAGGGCCCTGTGTTTTCCACCTGGATCACTAAAGCTCTTCAAATCAGCAAATCTTCCTTGGACTTGCAATGATGAATCAGATTCCAAAGCCATTCGTAGTTTCCACCAGAAGTCTACTAATGATGGCCAAAGTCTTCCTTGGATGTCTGAGCGAGCCATGTGCACGACTGTAGTAGAGAGTTTATCTGTAGCATTGTCTGGCTCCTAATAGTTCCCCTTTCTCTCCCCCAGCTGTACAGGCTGCTATTCTGTCTGGAGACAAGTCTGAGAACGTGCAGGACCTGCTGCTGCTGGATGTGACTCCGCTGTCCCTGGGTATTGAGACAGCTGGAGGTGTCATGACAGTGCTGATCAAGCGCAACACCACCATCCCCACCAAGCAGACCCAGACCTTCACCACCTACTCTGACAACCAGCCTGGGGTGCTCATCCAGGTAAGAAGATGATGAGGTATTTGCAGTAACTCTAGGCCAGAGCTGCTGTGTCCTTGCAGTTCATGAATCCCTGGTTGCTGTGATGAAAGTGATTCCAAAGCCATTCGTAGTTTCCACCAGAAGTCGAAAGACTTGTGTTGGTCCAAGTTCCTTCCTTGGATGTCTGAGCGACCACAGCCCCTCAGGATAATAAGTAGCTCATTAGGGTTTAATAATGTCAACCCTAATGATGTAATTGGCTGGTTTTGCTCACTAGGTGTACGAAGGAGAGCGTGCTATGACTAAGGACAACAACTTGCTGGGCAAGTTCGAGCTGACTGGCATTCCCCCTGCTCCCAGAGGTGTCCCTCAGATTGAAGTAACCTTTGATATTGATGCCAATGGCATCCTGAACGTGTCTGCTGTGGACAAGAGCACTGGCAAGGAGAACAAGATCACCATCACAAATGACAAGGGTAAGGACCCACATGTTCCTGAGGGTGGGAGGCTGAAGAGCTCTGAACTGTGCCTTTTAATCACAACTTGGCTGCAGTTGGCATTTTCACACTGATTTACAGCAGTGAGCCTTGGTTTGCTGCTGGTCCATTAGTTCATGAGCTGTTAAGAAAGCACATTCTGGGCTGCTTCTTTCTGCCTGCCCAAACCAACTAGAAATGATGTAATTTTTAACCTGTGGGAATTTGTGACTGAACACAAATCATGCCCTGTGTTCTGCAGGCCGGCTGAGCAAGGAAGACATTGAGAGGATGGTGCAGGAGGCAGAGAAGTACAAGGCAGAGGATGAGAAACAGAGGGATAAGGTGTCCTCCAAGAACTCCCTGGAGTCCTATGCCTTCAACATGAAAGCAACTGTGGAGGATGAGAAGCTCCAGGGCAAGATCTCTGACGAGGACAAGCAGAAAATCCTGGACAAATGCAATGAGATCATCAACTGGCTAGATAAGAATCAGGTAGGTCACATTCCATGCTCCTGGTGTCTGGCTGGGCTGGTCCAGGAGGATGGAGAAGCACTGGTTGCTGTGATGAAAGTGATTCCAAAGCCATTCGTAGTTTCCACCAGAAGTCGAAAGACTTGTGTTGGTCCAAGTTCCTTCCTTGGATGTCTGAGCGACCACAGCTTCCAATCCCTCCTTTTTCCAGCTGGGTTTCTCCCACCAGTGATCTGACCTGGAGCAACAGGAGGGTTTGTTGAACCAAGCAGAAGTTACCTTGCATCTGTCCAATGCAAGTCTGACCCTAAAATAATAATGATCTGGACTAAAAATAAACCCAGATTCTTGGAATACATAAACCTGGTTTGTCCCTGGGTTGTGTCCACGAGTGAGGGCAACGTTAACTGAGCTCTTGTCTTTTCCAGACGGCAGAGAAGGAGGAGTTTGAGCACCAGCAGAAGGAGCTGGAGAAGGTTTGCAACCCCATCATCACCAAGCTGTACCAGAGCGCTGGAGGGATGCCCGGTGGGATGCCTGGAGGATTCCCGGGTGGTGGAGCTCCTCCCTCTGGTGGAGCCTCTTCTGGACCAACCATCGAGGAGGTGGACTAAGGACACTGGGAAATGCATTCCACTAGCAGTTAGTGTTGGAGGACCCCCAGGTTGGGGGGTAGAGTGAAGGACCCAAACCTGTAGGCACATCTGGGTTGGTTTTGCCAGATTAAAACTCCATAACTCAGCTGCTGTAAAAAAAGAAAACAAAAATTAAAAAGAAAACAAAACATTTTCTGGGCATTTTAAATACTTGAAAGTGTGCACAGGAGGGAGGTGAAACCATTGCACTTTACAGTACTGTAATGAGTGGAAATGCAGTTCATGTCCTAAAGAATAAAAGCTATTTAATGGGCATCACACTGTCTCTGTCTTTACTTCTTTGTAAATGGAGGGAAAAGAAAGTTAAGGGTAAATAAAGATAATTATGCTACTTAAACATGATGCACGTGGGCACTGCAGGAGGAAAGGAACCAGGGAATTGTGGTCTGGGTGCACTTTTGGGGAAGAACTTAAGCTGGTTATCATAGTGCTATAAATAACATGTTTTAAATAGACACAGATAACAATTTGGTCTTAAAAGCATTTATGAGCATTTGCCTTGCGGGAAGGTGGGTTCAGGGGTGGCTTGAAGTTTGGAGAAGCCACTGCTGGCTGGGGAGGTGGTTTTGGGTGGCCTTTTCAGCAGTAATGGGCAGTAATATTTTATGGAAACTGCTGGTATATTTATTAATGTATAACATTTGTCCAGCAGCAGTCTGCTCCCAGTGAACCCTGGAGCAGAGGAGTGGCAGTTCTCAGTTGCAGGTGCAGTCCATAAAAACCTCTAGGACAGGATCAGTTGGAAGTTAAAAAGATCATCCAGTCCAGCAGCCTGAGCAGGGCTGGAAGACCTGGTGTTGAACCCACAGTCAAAGGACAGACGTGGGGCTTTCCTCTGGAAGCCTTTCCAGTGTTGGCCACCCTCTCAGGAAGCGTTTCCCTGTCCACTCTAAACCTGCAGCACAGCTTGGAGCTGTTCCTGTGCATCCTACTGGATCCCAGGCAGGGATCAGCATGTTCCCTCAGCTGCCTGTGGTGTTCAAATACCCACACTTCATTTTTGGGTTGCAGTGCCAGGGCTGTGTGTGGTACTTGGGGGCACAGCAATGCTGAGAGAGGTTGTGGTTGACAATTGGTAAAATGAAAGCAAACCATGAAATTTAATCCTCACACCCAGTGGTGATTAGGGAGGAAAAATCCCACCCCTGTTTCCCCTTCTGTGACCCCACAGGGTTTGGGGCATCCCTTGGGGTCTCCTGTCCTGGCTGTGTCCCCTCCCAGCTCCTTGTGCCCCTCCAGCCTGTACTGATGGGATGAGGAGCAGAAGAGGCCTCTGTGCCAACCCTGCTCAGCAGGCACTGAACCATCCTGTGTGATCATCATCCCACACCCCAAACACAGCCCTGGGCAAACCACTGGGAGCAAATTAAACCACTGGGAGCAAATTAACCTGTCCCAGGTGACCTTGGCATAGGACAACAACAGGGCTGTCCCTCAGTGTCCCCTCAGCCTGTGCCTGCTGATTGCAACACCCTGTGCACTGCCAGCTGTTGTAATCCCCTAATAACAATTAGGGGAATAACCAAAACATTAATTAATCCCACACAAAATTGGGTGGGCAATAAGTGTTGCTCTGCAGGGTTTAAATTCCTTTCAGTTTAAGGGGGTGGGGGCCCTGCTGGCACTGCTGGTGCTGGGCCACCAGATAGCAGCACCTGACCATGGAATGGCACAGAGGCACCTTTTTTGGCTGCCCCTCTAAGGTTTGGAATTCTACCACTCAAAAAAATATTCCTGGCATTTAATTGGATCCGTGGCAGCACCTCCCATGAACAGTGAGTGGTGCCTTTGCTGCCCTAAGGGACAGTAAGTGGAAATGGGGGTGGTAAAGTGTTATTTTAGGGTGTTTTAGGACCAGTGGTTTAAGCCAGCCCAGTTCTCACAGGAGGGTGTTGCTGGGGGCTGTCAGAGCTCTGGTTCAAACCCACCAGCCTGCTCAGGCTAAGGGAGGAGGTTCCACACTGTAAATCCTGAACAAGCACAGGTACAGGCTGAGGGTCTGGCCAGGGGGATGTGGGACCCAGAGTGGGACAGAAGGAGCTGCTGCAGAGTTCTGCAGCCACAGCCGTGCTTGGCACAGTCAGTTTTCATGAATAAACGAGTGAAAACGATGTGAAATTTGTGATATTTTACATTAATGACGACAAAGAAACCTGAAGAGTTGTAGGCAAAACAGGGGAGCTATTTTTAAGTTACTGTATGGCTAATTCCAGCTCTTAATTTCAAGTTACTTCCATTCCTCTTCTTTATAAACATGAAATCAATTTTATCCTTTGTTAATAAAGAAGGGAAGGAAACCTGTGTGTGCTCTGAGAGTCAGACTCGGTTTGTTTCCTTCACATACCACAAAATGCAAAGACCAGGAGCTTTGAAGAAGCTTTCACAGTTTCTTAAAGAAGAAAGTGTGACTGAAAAACAGTTTATTGATGTCAAACCCTTGTGTTTTGTGAGCAAACTTAGGATCATAATCTGCAGTGGCCTTAAAGATAATTAACCAAGCTGTGCTGCTTATTCCTGCCTTGTAGAAAAGGGAACTCACACCCACCAAAATAAAAGATACCCACCAAAGCAAAGCATTTCTCTGGGTGCATCCACCTGCATTTCATGTGTCAGGGAAGATACTTTGACATTTGAAGGCAGCAAAAGGGAAATTAAACGTGTGCCTGGGAGCAAATGCAGGTACTGTATGAGGGTACCTGGACAGCTGAGTTCCTGGACAGGTGAGTACCTTGTATTGTTTTTCCAGTACAGGCACAGGTACTTGTATTGTTTTTCTCATCACCTCTGCCCCATCACTGGATTTATTTGATTTATTTGTCCCACTGCCTTCACCCAGCAGATGGGGGGACACACCAGCCCTCCTTCTCCCCTCACACCTTCCCTGCTCCTCTTCCCCTCTCCCACATCATCACCCTCATCACCCCTTTCCTGTCTATTTTCCACCAATGCCTAACTCTCCTGCCTGGGATGATTTCCCACTGGGCAGTGGTTTATTTCAGTCGTCAAACCTCGGCTGAAATCTTTAGCCCTGAAATATTTAGCCCGGCACCAGCAAACCACACATAGTGTTAACGTGTCACAGGCTGCCTGGAGACAGCATTAGGCTGTAATTTGAAAGTGAGTGAAGTGATAATGCCACGAGCCCTGCTTTTGTGAGCCTGCATTAATGCAGCTTCTGCCAGCACCAGGCATCAACAGCACATCGACTGCCACTAATAGTGGGAGGGAGGGTGGCAAAATTGGGGGTGATGCAGAAAATAAAGCGTATTGACCAGCCCACTGCAGCGCCACAGCGGCCTTTAATCCATGATTGCCCTTGATGGGGGGGTTTTAATGCAACTTTCCAGTCAATCTCATTTGTGGTCTCACACTCTGCCTGCTGGGGAGCACTGGGAAAATGGCAGGACTCGGGTCATGCTGTTGCTTAGAGCTCATAGTTATTGATCCCGGCCGGGCTCAGGAGTCTGGGTTATAATTATTTCATTAAACCATTTAATGGTTATCAAATATGAACCCTTGCACCCTTCCATTTCGGGAGTGTGGCGAGCTTTATGTTTTATTGCTAATCCATGTTGAGCTTATTCTTCTTAAATTGGCTGATGCTCCCAAGTGGCCGCTGTTCCACTCCCAAAGCTCCCTGTGCATTGATCCCAGGAGAGCCCCCCTCACCTGGCACAGGGAGTTGGGGTTATGTGTGATGGTCATCCCAAATTAAAACTGGACACCCTGGTCCCCTCTCTGACCCGTTTTTGCCATGGTGGGGTCACTCTCAGGCTGCCACAATGAAGACACTGAGTCTCTTCCCTTATACCAGGACATGAGGGAACGGCTGGAGTTGTGTCAGGAGAGGGTTAGATTGGATATTAGGAAGAGTTTCCTCCCCCAGAGGGTGGTTGGCACTGACCAGGCTCCCCAGGGCAGTGGGCACAGCCCCAAGGCTGCCAGAGCTCCAGGAGGGTTTGGACAACTCTCTGAGGGACAGGGTGGGATTGTTGGGGTGTCTGTGCTGGGCCAGGAGTTGGACTGGATGATCCTCCTGGGCCCCTTCCAGCTCAGGATATTCTGTGATTCTCTAATTCTCATGGAAGACACTTTGTGCCTCAGTTTCCCCATGTCTCAGTTTCCCACTTCACCAATGGAGTTACTTGGTTTTTTTCACTCCTTTGGGGCTCAGGGAAAATTATGACCAAAACCCTCCCCTTATTCAAAGACAGGCTGCTTATCCCTGTAAAGGAGGGAGAAAATTCCCCTTCCAAAGTGTTCTTGGTTTCTTTCTGAGAATGAAAACAATTCTGTTGTTTTCCTCCTCTAACCAGACTGTGGCTGCATCCCAGTTGGTCCCAAATGTTTGAGGCAGCCTTTAGAGTAAAACACAGGCTGTTGCTGCAGCCCTGACATGGAGCATTTCCCTCTTCCCTGGGTGTGTTATATTCCATGTGGCAGCTTAGAGCACCTTGTACTGGAATGATTTTAGGAGTCTCCTCAACCTCTGGAGGTGCAAGAGCTTCTCCAGGCACTGCCAGGCACCATCTCTGCGGGCTTTGGGGTTGGTTTGTTCCATTAAAGTGGCCCAAATTATCCAAAATCCTCTTCCTTTTCACTTTCCCCCCTTGTGAGTGGCAGATTAGGTCAGGGTTTAATTCCTGTAACTGGAAAACCCCCGAGGAATTGTAGGAATCCCAGGGACTCTCATCAGCTGCCCCAGGGCACCTCCTGCCCTCCCTGACACCCCAGTGCCTTTCAAAATCACACAGAACTCATGGATAAAACTGGATGAGCCCAGGTCTGGGGGGACAGGGAGGAAACACCTCAGAAGGCATTTGTATTCCAGATCCATTGAAAGCCTGTATTCACTGGCACCTTTCCATTAAAACCCTGGATGCTCTGGAAAAGCTATATCTTAATTTGAACAAACTGATTCCTGTTTCTGTGGGCAGGCAGCACAGTTCCTGCAGAGTCCTTTATCAGTATTCTGTGCTGCCTTCTGGCAGCTGCTCATTTGCTGTTGCCTCAACCTGTGCTGACCTCATTTTCTGTCACAGAGCAGTGAAGGATTTGGTAAAAATTAGTTATATTAGTAGCTCCCCATACAGCCAGTTTATTTGTGATATGACAAATATTTCAGCCATTAGGATCTTTCCATCTCTTAGCAGCTTAAATGCACTCACTTATATTCCAAATCACTGCTTAATTTAAAAGCCTATTTGTGTAGATTGTTGCAGGCATGAAAAAAAAAAAGAAAAAACAACTGTGGAACACTTACCCTTTCAAATAGGCCTGTGCAGAGCTGGAGTTGTGGCTGTGATTGGATCTCCCACTCCATAACTTCACACTCACACTAATCACTGGGTGCACAGCAGAAGCACAGCAATTCCAGGGAGGAAGGGAGGGTGTGATGCCCGGGATTGCTGCTGGCTCCCCTCCCTGCTGGGATTTCACTGTGCCTCAGTTTCCCCACCTGCCCTGCTGGGATTGGAGGGGGGGGATCTCTGGAGCCACCCAGGCACCCACCAGTTTGGGAATGCCCTGTGTGTGAGGGCAAGGAAGTCACTGAAGGGGTAGGGAAGGGCAGGAGGGATTCAAACCACCCCCTGTAGTGCAGAATTCCAGGATGGTTTGGGTTGGAAAGGACCTTAAAGCTCCTCTAGTCCACCCTCTGTCATGGGCAGGGACACCTTCTGCTATCCCAGGTTGCTCCAACCCAGCCTTGGACCCTTCCAGGGAATATGTGCTGTTTATACTCAGGGAGGTTTCATGTTTCCTGTGACCCAAACACTTCCCTAAAATAAATATACTCGTGTTCAACCTTGCTGGCCTCAATCCTCCAGTGCAGGGAGGGAAGATGTTGGGATGCCCCTTCCTTGGTGCTGCCCCTCCTTGAATTCCTCCTATCACTCACTTAGGATATTTCTCCAGGCTTTTTTTTTTTTTTCCCCACACCCAGGAGGCTTCAATGCTTCTTTTAGAGGCTCTGTTCCTTTTTATTTGTTGGAGGTAACATCAGGATGCAACTCCAGGGTTGCTCTAAGGAAAGTGCACCCTCTTTTACAAAGATCACAGTAAAATCCCAGGAGCTGCTGGCACTCCTATGGGATGGTGGCTGGATCAGCCAGACTGTCCTTGCTCTCTCCCTCTATTTATTCCCCTCAGGAACTTCTCAGTGCCCCTTTGAGGGTTTTTTTCCCCCCCAAAATGCAGGTTGTGTGACATGTTTTCTGCCTCTTCTGCCGCCCCACTCCCCCTGGATCTCAGCTCTCCCTGTTGGGATGAGACACACCAGGCATTTCCCTCTGACTTTTAGGAGATGAAATTCAAATTTGAAGCTGATTTTTGAGGAATAAGGGATCCACAGGTTATCCCAGTTAATTCTGCCCCCCAGGGCTCTGCAGAGGGACCAATTCCAACCCTCTACCTGGGGCCTGAGTGTTATTCCTGCCCCTGGTTTTCCCTCTCCTCCTCCCAGGTAGGCACCTGGTGTTCTTGGATCTCACCTTGCAGGGCAGACAGTGCTGGATTTGATGGATTGCAGAGCACTGGGAAGAGCAGGAATTCACCAGCTCTAAAAGGCAATGGCCCAAAGTGCCATTTGCTTTAGAGGGAAGGTTTTGTGCTCGTGGCATTTGTCCCTCAGGTTCACACAGGCATTGCCTGCTGCTGATAATTCTGTGAAGGGGTAAAAAAAAAAAAGGGAATTTAAAAGTTAAATGCTGCAACTACTGCATTTGATTATGTCAAAAATATCTATTAAAAAGTTTTTAGTGGGTTATGGCAGAGTATTCTGACAAAAAAAAAATTATCCTAAGCAACTGAGTCTTGATAAATTCTCCTGCACCTTTCACAATTAAGGAGTTGTGATGGAGACATATTTAATAGCTGGAAAAAGCCTCACAAACCCAGAGCAAACTGTAATTCTTGCTTGGCTTCACCATTCAACTTGCAAGACTCTGGGAGTTCAAATGCTGATGGAAGTGTATCGATTTTGCCCTATATTGAATGCTTCCAAAAAAAAAAAACCCCTCAACAAAAAAAAACCCACCCCACCTCCCGTGATGCAAGTCCCATGGTTCCAATTAAAATCACCTGTTAACTTAAAAAGGTCTCTTTTTAAAAAGGCTTTAAAAGATTTTCATTTAATTGATTCAATGTAAAATGCCCTTTACAATTACCACTATAAACTACTTGTTTCCCACTGAGTAAGACCCAATTTGAGATGTTTATCAAGACTTTGCACTCTTTCCACTCTTCATACTGAGTTCTTAAATTCCTTATTGACAGCTTGCATCTGTCAGCAATGGATATATTTAGTTGGTTGCAAGAAAGCTTTTAAAAGGTAGTAATGGCTTGATTTTGTCTCTGTGGTCTTGGGGAATAAATCAGCTCTGAATGGCCTCATAAGTGTGGCCAGTGCTGGGCTCCCCTTTTTTCAGAGCAGTAAAATGACTTGATTTAACAAATTTCTCCTTTCCTTGCTCCAAGTTTTTCCATAAAGACAGTGGGTTCAGTGCAAAGATCACACCCCTTGTTCTTCTTTAATTTTTTGTTTCTTATGTGAACTAATGAATGTCGTGGCACTGGTTGGGTTCTGCTGAAGTCTGTGGGGTTTATTTAGAACTTTGGGGGTGTCCTGTGCAGGGTCAGGAGTTGGACTTTGATGTTCCTTGTGGGTCCCTTCCAACTCAGGATATTCTATGATTTGTCCTCAAAAGACTGATGATCCTCCCTTCCCCCCCAAATTTAATTGAGACAAGTTTGCTTTATTAGAAGACAATTTATTTGCACAATTTGCTCTCTCGCTGTGCATATTTAATCTCAGTTTTTCAGTTTGCTTTATTAGAAGACGATTTATTTGACCACATTTTCTCTCTCACTGTGCATATTTAATGTCAGTTTTTTTCAGCTGGGGAAGGTGGATGCAGAACACCACTGGTTTTGCAGTGCACAAAAAGCATCCCTGTCTCCTCCTTGCATTTGAGCCCCCAAAATCTATCAGGATTGAGAGCTGATCCATCCAGAAAGCCACAAAATTTGTTGTGCCCATGAGCTGGAGGGTTTTACAGGGTCACCCTGAGGGACTCAGACCCCCTGATAGAAAGGCACAGAAATTATCCAACCACCCAGGGAGGAAAAGCAACTGCTGGAGGGGAGAAAGAAAAGGGTCATAATGAAGGATCTAGAAATCAAAACCCACCTTGTTGGGTGTTTGGAGGGAACCTCAGGGGTTGAATCTGGGAGGTTTCTCCACATAAATATAAAGGCAGCTCTCCTTTCCTTTCTCTCTCCCCCCTCTTTTTTTGGGGGAAAGCTCTTCAACCCAAGAGGGTTAAAGTCTTGCAGTGCCTTGAGAAACCAAGTCATTCCTGTCACCCCATTTCTCTGGGCTTGGGAAATATGAATATTTTAGCAGCAAAACCCCCTTACTTTGCAGTTTTGCACCACAAGACCCTCTGATCCCACAGGTTTCCTGCAAGGGCAGGCACCAGGGAAGGGCCTCTCTGTGTCCAGGGAGCTGCTGGAAAATGGGTTTTCCTCAGCAAAGCCAGCAGCTCCTCTGGATTTGTGAGTCCTTCAGGCACCAAAGGGAAAGAGATTTTCCCCCCTTGCAGTTGGCATGGATAGAATTTAACAAATACCAACCCAGGAGAGGCTTTTTCCCCTGCAAACCCATTTGTGTGCCCATTAAAGGAGGTGCTCTAGGATGAAGGAAAGCACTTCCACTGCAACTTGTACCCCCAGCATGTAGCAGCAAAATACAACCACAGCTCCCCCCTTCAAGCAGGGGCTTCCACCTCATCCAGTTTGCTCTGGATGGATTTCAGCCTTTCTCCAGATTGTTTTCTTGGGGAAAAAAGGGCTGAGTTTGTGCTGCTCAGCAGCAATTTGTCTTTATTAAAATACACTTAGACTCACCTAAGTGTGCTTAAACCCAGTCCAGCTTTCTGACCTAGGCTTGCTGCTAATAAAAACCCTCCTAAATTACCCCAATTACAGGTTCACAGAGAGTTTGTTTCCACACTTTTGATTCAAACCCTACCTAAGCCAGGGGGGGCAGGATGGTACCTTAAAGCCCCCAACCCTAATTACTAATCACAACAGGTTAAAGTGTCCAGCACAAAGGTGATAAATATGGGCATAATTATGGGTTATTGCAGGAGCTTAATTAGGATAGCCATAATTAGCCTATTTTTCCCAATTTTCAATGAGCAGCAAACAAAAATCAAATGGAAAATATTTTAATTTAAAAGGCATTCTCAGCACAGGGTTACTAGAAGAGACTTAATTATTCACTGATAGATATGAGGGGGAGAAATCAGCTCTTTTGTGCCAGGAGTGATGAAAAACGAGGCTCTCAGCCAAAAAATAATCCCCAGCAGGTTTAACCCTGGAATTTATGTTCCAGTCCATGCAGAAATCTGGGAGTCCTCACCTTCACTTTAGTCAGGCTTAACTTGTAAACTGCCATCAACACCTTCATGGAAAGGTCTCTCTTGCCTTTTTTTGGGTGAGGGTTGGGTTAGTGCTGAGCACTGCCAAGGGGGTCCCAGGGCACCCCAAATTTCCTGCCTGCTGGTGCCTCCAGCTGCTTGGCTGGAACATCTGAGTGGGTTTAAACACCAAAACCTTGGAGCTGAACTTTCCTCTTCCCAGCATCCTTACAAAGCAAAGAGGGAAAGAATGGGCAGGTTTAGGAGGCAGGTTCTAAGTGTGGGGTTAGCAGTAAAGGGGCAGGAGAAGAGTAGCTTTAAACTCAGGTGCCCAGGGGTTAATTAAGTCCTTCTTTGAAATATTTGTGCTGTCAGAGCCTCCTTGAAGCTGCCTTGGAAGCAGCCTGGAAAACCCTCCCGCTGCCTCACGTGGGATCTCCAGCCTCTGGCCAAGGAAAAACCACAGAAACGCTCAGTTTCCTTAAGATTAAATAAAATAACCAAGTCCCTGATCCCTGCTGGTGTGGTGGGAACAGGGCACAACCCACACTCACCATCTCAGGGTTTTGGGGTGTTGCTTTCTGTTAAGGGGCCCCTCCTGCCAAACATCCCCGTGGATTAGGCTGCTCATTTGCTGGGCTTGAAAACATTTCCCTGCCCACGAGCTAAACAGATGAGACTCCAAGATTCCTCTCTTTCTTGTTCATTTAGGGGTGAAAAATTGCCAGCAAGAATTCAATTAGCATCATATCTGCTCAGCCTGGGCTGTGCTGGGGGCCTTCCTGCACCCACACTTGGTCCCCACAATAGCAGCATCTGCTTTATTAGGAGTTGCCTAATTGATGCCGACGTGCCCAGTTATTATATGGTCACAATGTCCTCTGGGGTGAATGGTTAGAGGGAGAGGGATGGGCTGATCACAAAGATGAGTTTCCCTCTGTTTCTTGGACCTCCTTTCAGCATGAAAAGCCTGGGCTGACCTGGTGCATTGCTTTATTCACAGAAAGGTCCTTAACTTCTGGACCTGGCTCACGTGGCTGATTTTCCTCTGGGAGTTTGGGTTTGGTTGTAGATTTATTTATTTGGTTTTTAAATCAAAAAAAGCACAGTCAACACTGGCAGGAAGGCTTCTAATTTGTGGGGAATGGACTCTTCTTATATGAAAATCAAAGCTACCCTTATTGGTTTTGCTGATGAGGGTTGACACAAGCTTGGCCAGGCTGGCAGCAAAGGGCAGCATCTTCTAAGAGCTCAGCAGATACACTTAAAAAACCTGGAAACACCTTTGGAAGCTCATAAATCCTCTCAAAGAACTCTGCACAAACTTCAGGGCCATCACTGCTCTGGAAGGGGGATGAGATCAGCAGGATGTTGCTTTCCTGTGGGAATTGTAAAACTCTCCTGACTTTTCCCTGTGAGGAAACAGGAGGGTGTTGGTGTGTGCTGAGGAATGAAACCTGTGATTAGTTTGGTGTTGCTGATAGAGAGAATCTGAAAATGGAGGTGATTATGGGGGCAGGAATCAGAGAGGACTCAGCAGTCAGGAGGTCAGAGCTGTCCCTTCCCAGGAATTGTAGCACAGAGACTATATAAAATGTGCACAAATATATATATATATATATATATGCTTCATACATATGGAACTGAAGCACAGACTTTATATAATGTATGAAAATATATATATGTTTGATGTATAAGGAACTGAAGCCCAGAGCCTATATATAATACTTATATTTTATATATGTATTCTTCTATATAAAGAAATGAAGCCCAGACTATATAAAATATATATAAATGCTTCATATATAAGGACTTGAAGCAGACTATATATAATATAAAAAAAATAGAAATGCTTGATGTATGAAGAAATTAAGCTCAGAGACAATTTATTATATGTATATTATATATATATATATGCTTCCTATGTAAGGAACTGAAGCTCAGACTACATATAATATATATATATTTTTATATATATATATATATATATGCTTACTATTCAAGGAACTGAAGGCCAGACTATATATAATATACATATAAAAATGTTTCATATATAAGAATGGAAGCCCAGACCATATATAATATATATTTTATATATATATATGCTTCCTATGTAAGGAATTGAAGGCCAGACTATATATAATATATATATAAATGTTTCATATATAAGGAATTGAAGCCCAGACTCTATATAATATATAAAAATATATTGAAATGCTTGATATATAAGGAAATGAAACCCAAAGACTATATACAATATATACATTTTATATACATATACATATATATATATGTGTGTGTATATATATATATACACACAAACACACTTCCTATGTAAGGAACTGAAGCCCAGACTGTATATAACATAAATAAATGCATCACATATATAAGGAACTGAAGCATAGACTGTATATAACATAAATAAATGCATCACATATATAAGGAACTGAAGCATAGACTGTATATAACATAAATAAATGCATCACATATATAAGGAACTGAAGCATAGACTGTATATAACATAAATAAATG
>JAWWLV010000075.1:3794194-3805744 GCA_035041135.1 Platyrinchus mystaceus
GGAGCCCCGGGCAGCACCGGCTTCGTTAGTGGGGAGAAGGCAGAGTAACCCATCGCTCACTCGGCTGCCCGAAATCTTGAGGGTTTCCCTGTCTTTGCCTTTAATCTTATTTTTTTTTAGAATCGCTTTTATTTTGGGACTGATAGCCTCTCTTTTTCCTTGCGCTGTCCAACCGGGCTTTGCTTTTCCACCACTGGGGCTGTGCCGCTGCTCTCCCGCATCCCGGGGCTCTGCTCTTTCCCGGGCCCGTTCCTTGCTCTGGAAGAAGAAAACCTCAAAAGTTTCCCACTGGGCAGCCCAAAATGTGCACCAGCGGTGCCGCGGAGGACCGCTCTCCTCCTGCCAGCCTTTTCCAGGGCTCCCTTGTGTTTTTCCATGCCCATTTCGTTGTGGTTTCGTTGCCGGGAGGGTGCAGTCTCCCCTCCGGTGACAGCGCTGCGGGCACTGCCTTCGCCTTGCCGGGGCGAGCTCGAAGCGCTTGGAAAAGCAACAGGATCCCCCAAACCAAACCAACAAATAGACCTCAAAAACGAAATAAACGAAAAAACAACAAAAAAATTAAAAGAGGCAGGGGCAGAGCCCACCCTGAGCCGCCGGTTCCCCCCGGCCCCGGGTCCCTTCCCGACCGCATCCCGGGGTCTCCGCCCTGTGTTCCCCCAGGAATGCCGGTGCCAGCCCTTTTCCAGCACCACGCTCACGCCGAGCTGCCCGGGAAGCACTGCCGGCGCCGCAAAGCCCGCACCGTGTTCTCCGACTCGCAGCTGTCCGGGCTGGAGAAGAGGTTTGAGATCCAGCGGTACCTCTCCACGCCCGAGCGGGTGGAGCTGGCCACGGCCCTCAGCCTCTCCGAGACCCAGGTACGGGGCGACAGGGACCGGCATCACCCTGGTGGGAAGGGATCTGACACCTGTGCCCACCCCTCATCCCGTCCAGCATCCCCTCATCCCGTCCGGCATCCCCACATCCCATCCAGCATCCTCACATCCCATCCAGCATCCCCACATCCCATCCAGCATCCCCACATCCCATCCAGCATCCCCACATCCCATCCAGCATCCTCACATCCCATCCAGCATCCCAAAATTCCATCCAGCATCCTCACATCCCCTCCAGCATCCTCACACCCCCATCCAGCATGCCCAAATTCCATCCAGCATCCCCAAATTCCATCCAGCATCCTCACATCCCCTCCAGCATCCTTCGCCCTTTCATTTTTATTACTTCCCCCCCCCCCTTCTCCTTCTCTCTCCCCTCTTTTCCCGCTCTCCCCAGGTGAAAACCTGGTTCCAGAACCGCCGCATGAAGCACAAAAAGCAGCTGCGGAAAACCCAGGACGACCCGAAGCAGGCGTGCGGAGAGGAGAGCCGGGAGCAGAGCTCCCCCGAGCCCGAGCTGCCCGAGCCGGCCGAGCCCCGCAAGGGCCCCCCCGGCCCTTTCCTGCTCCAGGACCCCGAGGACGAGGTGGACATCCTGGAGGAGGGGGATCTCTGCCCCCACCGCCTCTAGCCCGGCCCGGGCTCTCCTGCGCTCCCGGGCGCCTCTGCCCCAGCCCCGACCCCGCAGGTCGCCCCCTCCTCCCCAGCCTCGAGGAACGCGCACAGGGAAGGGGGGCACAGGTTTTTTGGTGCGGGAGGAACCCCCTCCCCTCCCCGGGGTGAAGGCAACACCGCCGGTTCCCTCCCGCATCACCCCAAGCCTGAGCTTCGCTTGGAAATCTGATGTTGGGGTGGAGGGAGGAGTAAAATAAGCCGAGTTTCCTTTAGGTTCCCCCTTCCCCTCGAGATGTCGGACTTTTCCCCCTTCCCCGAACTTTCCCGGAGTTTAAAATAAATGTATTCTCGTGGCAGCATGTTGTCGTTCCTGGGAGCGGCAGGCAGGGCAAGCCCCAACCCCATTCCCCGAATCCCTAAATCCCGTGCACTGGGCTCGCCGTCTCCATCCCTAGCGCTGATCCCGGGCAGAGCTTCCAGGACGTGCACACACTCAAACAAAAAAAAGGAATTGTAGAAAAGCCCTCCAAAGAAACGGGTAAGAGCAGAATTACGGTTTATTTAACTCCGATGTGGACGGGGGAAAGGGGGAGCATCGCCAAGAACTCGATCCTGCTGCGGATGCTCGGAGCAAACGCGCTCCCAGCGAGCAAAAGGGATTTTCTACAGCTTGGAGAAACACCTGCGCTGGCAGCCGGATTCCTTCCCGGCTTCCAGGTGGAAATCAGCTCCCGGATATTCCCTTTTCCTCTCAAATAGCCCCGGAGCTGGTCCCGCTCCAGGTTTGGCTCCTGTTCCCCCTCTCCTGCATCTCCCCCCGGCTCCCTGCGCCCCGTGCCGCGGGCACACAGAGCAGCCACCGGCAGCCCTCGCTTTGCCTTCATCTTCCTGCCGGGGAAATGGTTTTAATTTCCAGGTAAATTAAGCTTTTTCTCGTTTGTTTTTGTTTTCCTCCGGGCTGAGCTCGCGGCAGGGAAACGCGGAGCCTCCGCCGCGCTCCCCGCGCGTCTCCGGGGAGGAGATGGTGGGATTGGGGATTTCCTCCATAAAAACCTGGAGCAGAAGCTGTTCTGGCTCAGAAATCACCTGTGCGGCCCCCGCTGCACAACAATCCGGTGGCGTGTCGATGTCTCGTTGGGTTATTTAATTTATTCTCCTTCCATTTTTTTTAAATTTAATCGGGAATTGAATTTGGTTGTCTGGCGTTATCAGCACTTTCAGGGCATTTTTGGATTACGGGACGTGTTGTTTTGTGAGGGGGAAACGAGTCCCTGTTTAATATATAAAATATAGATGATTGAAAAGTGTATGTTTGTTTCCTTTATGTGGGTTTTTCCTTATGGTTTTGTTTCTTTTTTTACATGTAAAACAATAAAGATCACACACCGTGGGGAGGAAAAATCCCAGCTATCCAGAAAAAGCTTTTATGGGCGTTTATAAATAATTCCAGGAGAATAATTCTCACCAAAAAAACGCCACCCTAAAAATTATGATTCAGAAGGTAAATCAACCACTTTGCTCCTGCAGCCTTGGTGTGGTCTGAAGCAGCTCAGGGAGCCAAGAGCAGGGCCCAGCAGGTCATTTCCATGGCTGGGAATGCTTCTCCCAGCTCCGTGGCTCTTCCCTCCTCCCAACACCTGCAGGGATGTGATGGGAACTGCCTCAAAATCCTCTCAATTTGACGCTGTTTTTCCCCGTCTGCTCGTCAAGTATTTTATTTGCTTTGCTCTGCGCTCACTGTCGGCCTCCCCCGAGTGTGTGTTGCGTTGGGAACTGCTAAAAATTATGGGAAAGAGGAGCTTTACCACGATATTTTCACGGTCGTATTTTTCTGACCGTGTTTCCAGCGCTGTTCCCGGGGCTGGGAATGGACGCAGCTCAGGGCTGGCTCTGCTCTGGGGGTCAGCGATGTGCCAGGAGGGGTCAGAATACGCCTCAAACAACACTCAGGTCTCTGCTGTTTCTCCCCTGCCACTACAGGAACTCTCGTCACGAAGTTTTTATGCCGATCAATAAAATAAACCCCACAAACACCCGCCCTTCTCCCCCTCTCCGCGGTTTTAGGCACTTTTTGGATGGTGTTTAAAACTACAATCATATTTAGAACCGAAGCCACTGATTTCTGGCAGCCTCGGTGACAAACACAGGGAGAACGGGAAGCTCCCAACCCCAGGGATGTCCCCATCCCAGCGGTGAGAGGAGGATTTGGGATCAGGCTGCTTATCCCGGGAAGTTTGGTGTGGAAAAACCCTGGGATTGTGACAGTTGAAGGAAACAGTCATTCCTGAGACATTCCCTGTGGTCCCAGCCAGCTCCTTCCCCGCTGGGAAGCGATTCCTGCCAGGCTGGTGTTGGGAAGATGTTTTTAGACAGGCAGGGCAAGATTTTGGGAAGAGGTTTTTGGCTGTTTGGAGAGTGGAGATGGCGCTGGGGAGAAGGAGGGGCCGGGGAGGTGTTTTATTTGTTCGTTTTAGCGATTTTCCTCTTAGAATAAGCGAAATTAATTTTTATTCCTGGGTCCTTTCTCATTCCATGACAACTTCCCGACTTTTTTCTGCTCTCCCCAAAAGCTTGAGGAACAGGGGAGAGGTTGTTTAGAGCTGCCTCTTTCTCCCCCTATTTTTTTAAAAAAATGTTTAATATCTTCATTTGGGAAATGCTGGAGAGGAAGTGGCTCGCAGGAAATAATTGCTGGAAATGGGAAATCTTGGTGGATTTTCCTTTTTTTTCAAGAAATCCATTGAAGATTGATTTTAATTAAAATTCTTCAGGTTTTTTTTTTTTAAATGAAATTATTTCCTGTTAAATTATTGAACACCTAAGTGGTTAATGTGGGTTTTTTTTGTTGTTTTCTTTATAGAAGATAAAAAAGCAGTCTAAAATCCTTCCATGAACCTTTGCTGTTGTGATTTTAAACACTTTCCTGTCCGCTCTCCGAGACATTTTTTAACTTTTTTGGGTTTGGAAAGCAGGTCCAACCCAAATTTTTTCATTCTGTGTCCAGAGCTACATAAAAGCAGATCAGATCTGCAGGTTGTGTGGGCAATTATAAATAATAATGAAAGCTTTGACTTTGCTCTTCCTCTCTTCTGGTGGCAATAACAAACAGCACCACCTTAATTAGCTGCAAACTCCTCCTTGGATGGTCTCACTGGGCTTAAAAAGTGGCTGATTTCTGTCTTGGATTTATCTTGTTTCTAAGGAATGAGACACTTCCAGAGCCACTGCCAGGGGTGGGTGCAGCTCCTCACAGGATCAGTGCAGTTGTAGCAATACTTGGTCAAGGCAGGTGGGGGTAAAGGATGTGTTTAGGAGAAGAAAAGGTGTCTTTGCCACCTGTGAGGGTACAGAAAGAAGGTGGTTTTAAGTCCATCATGATCCAAGTCGCTCCTTTCTTCACATTCCCGTTTTTCCTCACGCAGAAAACACTCAGGTTTGGGCAAAACAACAAAATAAACCCAGCGAAATATTAAAATAAAAAGCAACATAAGCATAATAAAATAATAATAATAAAAGGCATATTTTGTGTGCCACTATATGATTTAGTGTAGAATAATTTACTGTACAATTGACCCTACTAGGAGTTGATAACAACCAAATGCTTGGCTGGACATCAGAGCTTGTTCAAGTATTCAGTGACTGCAGGGGTTGGACATGACCTTGTCTGGTTTACCCTCTGTCTTTAGGGATGTGATGATGGAACGTGGCTTTGAGGTTCTGCCTTATTTGATGTTTTTAACTGACAAACCCACGTTGTTTGTTGGGGTCAGAAACCTTTGGGGAGGTGCTGATGTCACTGCAGCAACGTTGCCCTGAAGTAGAAGTGATCCAGAAGTTAAATATTAAGAAATTATGGCTCTACAAAGAGTAAATATTGGGAATTTCCATGGGATGATGTACACAAATGCCCCTCAGCCCTGTGTTGGGCCATGGGACCAGCAGACATTTTTTATATCCAAATTTACCTCCGTTTCCGCAGGGATAACTGAGGTACCTTTGTTATCTAAGTGAAACCCTTTTCCCAGCAATTTGAATCAAAATCAAAAGGACAATTCATTACCTATATTATCAGAATTGCTTCACTTCTTACTTTCAAATTGATACTTAAGTCACTTCCCTTACTCTAACTAAAATAAAGTCAGTCCAGGCTAGTCAGGTTCTGCTCCAGCTCAACCCTTCCTTCACTTAATGCCACATTCAAGGCCTATTTCTCATTAAAATTCCTTGTCTTCCTACTCTGAAAGACACAAAGTTTTGGCCTTTGCTTTTCAGCAGGTGGATGCTCATCTTTTTCTTGGTTGGTCCCTTTTTGTGCCCCCAGATCTGCTGGGTGCAGGAAAAACAGCTGTTAGTCCTGGGGGAGATCAAGAAGATTTTCTTTCCACCTGTGCTGTAGATTTTGGGAAGAAAAAACCCCGAGAACAACAGCATGAAAAAGAGACTTCTCCAAATTTTTGTGAGATGATCAGTGTTCACAAAGAAACCTTCCCCTCCCCCAGGAGCAGCATCACATCCAGGGCTTTTATTTTAGGATTGAAACCCTTCCCCAAAAGTTCATTGTTCTGTTCAAAAAGCCCCGAGTGAACACACACAGCACCCCACCCAGAGAGATGCCCCTAATTTATGGGAGCTCTGAAAGGTAGTGGGATGCCAGACAGGGAGGAAGGTGATCAATTAAGACATTAAGCATTTTGCACCACATGGACGCATCTGCATGGCAGCCAAATAATGCGGCCATCAGCTCATTTTCAGCGGGCTGTTGCCTACTTCAACTCAATCCTCAGATCAAAGGGAAAATGTCTGCTTGCATTTTCTAATCAGAAAAGGGATGCTAATTCAGGTTCCTTAATGTGTGGTGATAAGAGACTTCTTCAATTAACTGGATTCTATAGCTCTGGAAATGAAAAAAAAAAAAAGGGGGGGGATACAAAGGGAGTCAGGCTGGAAAGGCAGAAGTTCTCATTAAATCAAAGGTCCAATATTCATTACCTCCAGCATCTGGGGCTAAACACTAAACATGGAGATCATCAAAGGGGGTTTAATGGGTTAAATTGAGAATATAATCTCATTAAAATATTAGATACGAGTAAATAGCTCTTTGATATTCATCTGAAGGTTTCATTAAAATAGGCACTTGAGGTTTGTATTAAGGGGGGATTATCACTTTTAAGCAGAAACAACAAGTTGAGGTTCCCTAAGCAGAAATGCTTCCAAGTGCTACCATTTGGTTTAAAAATGAAAAGCAGGAGATTGGCAGAGCATGGGACCATTTTTCCAGCAGGGATGGGTGGGTTTTTCCACCTTCCAAACATCCCCCCCTGCAGCCTCACCCATTTGGGAAGGTGATCCTTGCAAAGCATCCTCCCCACGCTGGAAGGTGCTTCTCCCACCCAGCTTTCCCCTCTTGTTTTGTATGTCACAAACTTCCAAAAAGAGACAAAAAGAGAGCTAATAAATTGGACAAAGCAATTAGACACAATCACAGGGTGGTTGGTTATTTGTCTGCCTTGTAACCAGCCTGTTTGCCTGGAGATTTTAGTCAAAATTCCCTCGCTGGGCGTTCTAATCACGTTTCACACGTTGACTTAATTCATCATTTACTAAGTTAAAGGAATGGAACCATCAGAAGAAACCCATCTGTTTGTTGTTATTTTTATAGAATTAATCTGTTAAAAGCTGTTTCCTCTCCAACATGTAGCTCTCAATTATCCTTAGTTACCCAATGCATTTTCCAACTGCTTCTGGCTGATAACAGATTGTCTGCCTGCTCAGCCAGGACTTGGTTGGAATTTTCTTGTCCCAGATAAAGCTCCAAAATTTTGGTCTCAATGTGACAACTATTCCCTAATAAATACCAGAGTAATATTTGAATAATTAGCATTGCACCATTGCCAACTGCTGTGTTTGGTGCATATTTTTGGTCTTTTTCCTTACCAGCAAGGGCTTATTTTTGGCTTTATTTCTGGACAGTCTGCCAAAATCTCCTCTGCACTTCAAAAAGAGAAATATCGATGGTATTAAGATCATCATATGAGAGAGAAGTTCATTTTTAATGTGTTGTAGATGTGTCCATGTGTTTTACACGTCCAAAAATGATCCAGCTGTGACAGCAGCTGATCAGTCTGAAAGATGCAACTGCTAGATCAGTTATTTTAAAGAAATATAACGGAGAAGACCATATTTAAAATGCTACATATGCAAAGGTTTATTTTATTAAAAAAAGAAAAAGTATAGTAGAACTGAGTCCAAAATTTAATAATGATTAAACTTGAGCCAATTCATATTTCAATGGGCTGCTAAATCAATATGTGATGGTCAGAGCTCATAATTAAGTAGTTCAGGCATTTTTTGATTTAAAGATATCCCAAATATTTTCAAATATATCTCTTATAAGATATGAAGGGATTTGAAAGCAGCCACAACCTCCTTCTCCTTCTCATGCCTACTTTGCAGAGTCTCCAGGGATGGGATTTTGGGGAAACTACTTCCATTTGAAGTCTGGGGCAGAACTTCCTCTTTCACCTCTTTGTCTGATGGTCTTGTCATGAAAGTCTTTGGCCTTGGAATCTTCTTAGCATATTCCAGTGCCTAAAACCAGGAAAACTGGGGTAACTGATGGGGAGAAAACCTGAGCAACATTTCCAAGAACACTTAGGTGGGTTTATGTTGAGTCAAATCGACAGGATTGCAGAAATCCTGGGTCTGGGAGAGCCCTGGTTTAACCTGGGGTGTTTTTTGGTGTCTGTGTTTGCTGCACAGATTGGGAAAACACCTGCTATGCCTCAAGTGGAAGCTGCACCATCTCATGTTCTTGGTGACAGAGCGTGTGGGAAGCCTTCTGAAGGAATCCAATGCCCTCTGGACACCCAGAGAATTCAGCTTTGTCACATTAAACCCCCCACCTTTGCTCCTGAAACCTGCAGGTCTCCCTTTGTGCCCTTGGAGAAATACCCCCCTAGGCAAGTGAGCTGCAGAACTGATGGGTCAAACGTGTCATTTCCAGAGCTTTGTTAATTCCTGCAATAAGGAAAAGGTGCTCCCTTGTTTTTTTTGTGTGTGTGGAATGCCTTGGAGTCCCTCATTGCTCATTTGGGCTGTTTTGGGAGGTCAGTGAAGGCTAAAGTGACGTTGTGTGGGCTGGAAAAATAAGAGCAATGACTGTAGCTGTGGAACTGATGGGCACGTTGGTGAGGGAGACTGAGGGGCAGGTGGATAATAATGAACAAGAGGAAATCTGTGATTCATGGAGTTGTTAAAATCAAAGTGGAGAAACTATTTTAGCCTACTCTGAGTTAAATTGATTCCCTTCCCTTTGTGCAAAGCCCAGAATCTCTCCCTGTGTGCATTTGAAAGGGAATCTGTCCTTACCTTCTGTCTCGACACTGAAGATGTGACCTGAGGTTTTGTAGGTAACTTCTGAACTAAAGTAATATTTCTCATATTGTATTCCTTAATCTGCCTTGAATATTCCTTTTGCAGCTTTACCTTCTGCTTCTGAAAACAAAAAAAAAAAAGGGAAAAAAAAGGTTTGTCATTGAATGTCTCAGTGGATCCATCAATGAAACACTTTTCCCCACCAAGTCTTCCATTTACACCTCTGCTGCTGTTCAACCTGGCCATGCCATTGATCCCCCCCTCAGCAGAGCACAACAGGAAACCCTGACAAATGGCACAGCTTTTTTTTTTTTTTTTTAGTGGCTTTTCATTTTTAAGAGCTTTTCCTTGGGCTGAGGACAGAGCTCAGCAGAAACATGGCAGGAACCATCTGAATGTTGGGAACAATGTGCCCCCGTTTCAGCAGAGCAATGTGCATCCAGCTGCTTTCTTGTGTTCACACAACTTGTTTGGCTTCCACTTTGAAGGCTGGGCAGACCTTCTGCACTGGGAATGGGTGTATAATTTCCTGAGGAATTCTGTGAGCTACTCCCTGCCTCTGGAACTGCAAAATCAGAGGGATAAAATCACCCACGGTCCAGTTGCCTTCCCCTCTATCTGAATTCCCCTTTAGGATCTCAGGGCAGACCTAGAACCAAGGAAATGAAGCATCAAAAACAACCACAAGTTGCTTTTCAGCAGTGATTTCTCTGCCTATAAATTCAGAGCAGGTGGATTTACTCACTTTCTCTTTGATTGCTTCATAGTCAGGTCCAAGGCCCCCGAGCTTCACGTTCAGGTTTAGGGAGACTTTTGGGCCACGTGGCTGAAAAAAACCAAACAGCAGTGCCAGATTTTCCTTTATTTGGTTTCACAGAGAGAACAGAATAATTAAAGCAGGAGCAGGGCTCAAATAGAGTCTCAGTCTCAGCCCTGGCATGTCTCATTTTAAATAAGTGACCAACAAGACTGAGGTAATAGCACGAGGCAAAGGACACTGTATTTCCTTTGAATCTTGGTGGGAAATTGCCAATTATCCAAATCACAAAGCAGTATTTTCTCAGTCAAAACTAACCTCCTGTGAGCTTTATTTTTAAACAGCTTAAAGTGACCCCTGTGACTGTTATTAGAGACTCCAAAGGAGGTGTTGTAAGAGAGGCAGATAAAAGTGCCTGATTTTGGTGGCAAAAAAATTAGGCCAACGTTGATAGTAACAGTAACCTTTCTTTGTTCTCAAAAGTGCAGTGGAAAATTGTCCACAGGCAGTTGAAAAATCCATGCCTTGAGCACAGCAAAAGCTTCACAAGTGCATAGGAAGAGTGGAGTGATGGGTGATGCCACTTCAACCCTTCTTTATACAAGGACCCCAATGTTTCCAGAATATTTTAATAAAAAGATTCTTTAATAGAAAGTGCTTTTTAAAAATACCTTGAAAAATAACTTTAATAAAAAGTGCCCTTTCAAGAGTACCAGATTAACTTTCAGAGGTGAACTATGTTTTAAAAACTCGTCCTTGTGATCAGCTCTGCAGTAATTTCAATCACAGAGTAAAGCAGAAGCACCAAGACATTTCTATATGCAGGTAAAATATGCATTTATTGAAAACACGTGTCCAGGTTAAACTCAACTGCAGAGAAACAAATTCTATGCACTGAATCTTCTGTTTGAGTTTTGTGTCAGCTACCCCAATGACATAAATCACTAACTTATAATTGTAGCTGCTGTGAGGGGTAAATCCTTCAGCTGTCTACAGCAAAATCAGGGTTTTCTCACTTCACATGATGAGTAGAATTGTGTTTGTTTATTAGGAAAAGCTGGATTTTCCTGTGAGACACAAACACTCTTATTCTCTGGGCATTCCTCATATATGAAGCGTGAGAAAGCCGCTGAAAATACAGGATATAAACAATGGTTTGAGCTCAGGGGAACAGAAAGGGAAGGAAATCTGCCCTTCAGTTACTATCATAATCCTGCTAATTCTTCTTAGAGGCATCCAAGCAGCAATGCACAGATGAAACACAGGAATAATTATTCCAGCTTAAGTTTGTCTGCCCTGAGACTTGGAACAAACTTCTTAAACGTTTAATTTGTCATGGACACACAGGGATCCCTTTGTGCTGTTCCACTGCATCTGTGTTAACTGGTTCCACTGTGAAACTGGACACACAGAAGAGACAAAAAGGACCCAAATGGGATCATCAGGAGGTTTGGAATCGTGTTTATGCCATTAGCTTTACAAATCCTTTAAGTTTGGTGCTGTTCCCTTGGAATCCCTTGGAAACCAGGAGATTTGGGCTGGCCAGCAAATAATGGTGTGCTCAGATGTGAGGCCAGGCTACCTGCTGGCAGATCCAACCAGCCTGCTCCTAAATCATATTATCCCTGATAACTTCAGGGACAAACAGTGCTCTCTGTGTCCTTACAGCTCATCAGGACTCCAAGTGACACGGGGAGAGGAGGTGGATCACCTTTGTTCTTTGGACTAAATGATTTTAGGGTCTGTTTCTACCTTTGTTCCTTGATTTTTTTAATGCTCTGGGCAAGCTGGTGTGTGTGCTTTCTACACCAATGAAATATCTGATGGTTTTGGAGGATTCTGGGGTAGAACTCAACTACTGCTGCCTTATTTGTTCCCTAAAATCCCTGAGAACACCAAGGAGTTACCATAAACCAGAAAATGCTACAA
>JAWWLV010000075.1:3818578-3830534 GCA_035041135.1 Platyrinchus mystaceus
TGGTGTCCTCTCCTGAGCTCATCTCCTCCAGGCTGTCCTCTTCCAGGCTGTCACTGTCCAGCTCATGGGAACACAGTCCCACCAGCTCCTGGTTCTCCAGGATCCTCTGCTGGAGCCCCAGCTGGAGCTGCCCCTCCTCAGCAAGGCTCTCAGAGTCCGAGTCCTGCGAGTCCTGCAGGCTGCAGGCAGATCCCCCTTCCCTGGCCAGCGCCCTTTGCCATCTGGGAGGGTGGAAAACGGGTGGCACGAGGACTTTTGGAGGCACTTGGATTTTATTCATGGTGTGAGTGTGTGGAGAGAAAACTGTGCTGTACTGCAGAGCTGAAGGTTTCATGCCGTGGTTTGCACCGCTGGTTTATTTACACCAGCCCTGTGTTTGGAAAAACAGAGCAAACAAAAAGGTTGGTCACCTTATAATAATGATTATATTTATTAAAAGCTGCAGCTGGGGGTACTATTGTTGGCTAAGGCTCAGAATTTGACCTTTTATTGTTCAACAATTCTTTATTCTCATCTGTCACACTCATGTTTCATTAAGCAGTTAATATCAAGGTCCCTATGCAGCAACTGCTATGAAATCTTAAACTATTGGTGGTCATAAATAATGCATAAACAGCTTTTGAAAAGGAAAATGAAGCTGAGACAAAGCAATAAGATCTTATCTTTTAACTTTTGAGAGTTACAATAAGTTCTGTATGTTCTCTTTATTCAACTTGATACCATCTTGACATGCAAAAACAGCCAGGAAGTGTGACAGGGAACACACAGTGTAAAGAACTGGAACACTGTAAATTAGGATGAGAATTTCTTTTGATTGAAGTGTTCATAAGTCATTAAAGTGTCTGGGAGGGAGGAAAAAGGCTGGTTTATGATAAAAGGCACATTAGTCACAGCACATACATGGGTGAAGGTGCACAGGGAGTGTCACCTTAGCACACTGGTCACACTGGTCCCCTGTCCTGGTCCTCTCTCCCAGTTCCCTCTCCTATATTCCCTCACCTCACTCCCCTCTCCCATGTCCCCTGTCCCTTTCCCCTCTCCCAGTTCCTCACCCCAGTCCCCTGTTCCCAGCCCTCTCTCCCAATCCCCTGTCCCCGGTCCCCTTTCCCACATCCCCTGTCCCCATCCCTTTTCCCATGTCCCTTCACCCAGTCCCCTGTCCCACATCTTCTGTCCCCTTTCTCCTCTCCTGGTCCCCTGTCCCCAGCCCCTGTCCTTGTCCCAGTTCTTCCCCTTCCCTTGTCCCCATCCCCAATCCCGTGTCCCCTCTCCCTGTTCCCTGTCCCGTTCATTCTGGTCCCCATCCCCTGTCCCTTGTCCCCAGTTCCCGTCCCCTCTCCCGGTTCCCAGTCCCTTGTCCCGTTCATTCTGGTCCCCTCTCCCTGTCCCCATTCCCTGTCCCTTGTCCCCATCCCCAATCCCGTGTCCTCTCTCCCTGTTCCCTGTCCCGTTCATTCCGGTCCCCTCTCCCTGTCCCCTGTCCCCATCCCCTGTCCCCATCCCCTGTCCCCTGTCCCCCGTTCCCGTCCCCTCTCCCGGTCCCCAGTCCCTTGTCCCGTTCACTCCGGTCCCCTCTCCCTGTCCCCTGTCCCCATCCCCTCTCCCATGGCTCCCATCCCCTCTCACCCTCTCCGTTCCCGGCTCATTCCCGGCTCATTCCCGGTCCCATTCCCGGCCGTTCCCCCCCGTTGCCATGGTAACCCGGGGGACGCGGCCCGCACGTACCAAGCGCGGGGGGAGCGGGGGGAGCGCGTCCTTCCCCCCCCCCCTCCCCGGCTGTGGTAGCGCCCGGGAGGAGCCGCTTTTCCACCGAAAAATGGGATTATTTCCACTCCCTCCCTGAAAGCGAAAGGGATATTTCTCCGATTCGATGTTCAAACCCACTCTGCATATTTTTTTTCTTGCGAGAAATAACAAATTTGAACGACAAAACCACCGCTTTCTGTTGGCATGGACGTGTCCTTTATTTTAGGGGTTCGGTTTTACCCTTCTGCAGCAGAAGAGGTGATGCTGTGGCAAAGCTCTGCAGGTGTAAAGTCCTGGTGAAGCTCCCACCTTGCCTGCTGGCAGGGAAGTGACTTCATTCCTGGCTTCGGAGGGGTCCCATGTGTAACATCCCACATCCCCTTCACGTTCATAGAATCATAAAATCATGGAATGCTTTGGGGTGGGAGGGACCTTAAAGGACATCCATCTTCTCTGTAACACCCCTGGAATCTTAGGTGATGTGGGAGGCTGGTAACTGGTGATGTTGTGCACAGCAGGGAGGGATGTTATCCTTGTACAGGTGAGAAATGTTATCCTTGTACAGGTGAGAAATGTTATCCTTGTACAGGACAGAACATCTCCAGAGGACCCCAGCTGCTGGTGGGATCTGGGATGGGATTGATGAACTCTATTTCTGGCAGTGGATAATGAAATCCTCTGAGGATTACAGGTGAACCAGTCCATTGCTGACAGGTTTCCAGGAGCACCAGTCCCATCTACCTGTCTTGCTGTTTAATACAAGCAATCCCAGCTGGCTTTTGGATGGAGAGCAGCTGTTGGTGCTTCTGCTCCTTGAAATCATGATACCTGAGATCTTTGACGTGAGGAAAAAGGGGGGTTTCTGCCCATGGAACAGGTTTCCCATCACTATACATCTGTTTCCTTTCCACATGCAAACATTTTCTCACTTATTGCCCTGGTTTTGTCACTTGGATTCTTTGGGGTGGTTTCCCCATATCCTTCTGTTACATATTGCAGGTTGGGCTTGTGATTGGCAACTGAAACACAAACACACATTATTTATTATTATTATTTATTATTATTATTATTGTTTTATTATTATTGTTTTATTATTTATTATTATCTTCAGCAATGCCCCAACAGGAATTAGTTCATGTTGGTTAAAGCTTTTTACCTTGTCCATTCTTCTCGTGGCCTGGACTGTCTTCGTTAGATCTGGATTTATAACTCTCCAGTGTCTGCTCTGAAACATCATTTTCTGCCCAGAAAACAAATGTAATTAAGATAATTACTTTCTCACCCTCTGCCTTGAGGGATTAGTTATGAAATGGGGGTTCAATCAGCCTGACCAGCTCAGAGACAGGCTTAACACAGCAATTCCATGGCCAACATTCCAAGGCCATCACCCACCTCTCTTCCACACTCCATGAGCTTTTTTCAGCTTCATCATGAAAAGCAGGACAATGATGAGCAGCACGAAAATCAGGGCAGCCACCAGGATTGGCAGCAAGAGGTTCTTCTCCTTCTTTATGATGCCTTTGGATTTGGGATCTTGCTCTGTAACAGAGGCAGGGGGTTGTTTGTGTTGTTAAATGTCCTGTGAGCCTCTGCTAATTAACACAATAACCTGCACCAGGCCAGATGAACATGAGAGAAGAGCAGAATTCACCTTATTTGACTTCATTTTAGGATATGAGGTCAATTTTTTTTTTGTTGTATGAATAAGAGAAGCTGATAGGAATCAGTGGACTTGTGCTCTGGCACAACAAACAAGAAAATTTAGCTTTTTTTTTTTTTCTAGATGATACAAAAGGCTGTGTTTCTGTGGCCTCCCCCCAGAATTACAAGCATTACAAGCATTACAAGCATTACCCTGGTGCACTGACAAAGGGTTTGGAGGGGGATATGTGGTCAGAGAGACCCAGCCTGGTGTCAGAAATCTCATTTCATGTTTGGAAGCTCATTAAGGAGTTCCTACCAAGAGTGAAGATGGAAATCTCAGTTGCATTTTCACGTGGCAGAGGGGTTTCTGTCCTGGGAAGTTCCTCTGTTGTGACATTTCCTTTGGGTGCTGTCTCAGTCCCTGGAGGAAAGGAAAGGAGAACAATATTTCTCTGAAGGGCCAAGAGATGCTTAAGAAATGCATGTTTTCCCAGCAGCTTTGAAGCACCTGGGACTTCCCCTGGCTCAGAGCTCTGAGCTGCATTTTGTGTAAATCTGAAACTTTATGAACAGAAAATCCTCAGAGTCCCTTGCACATTGTGGAACTCAAAGGTTCCCATTCACAGCCGAATTAAAACAAAGCTGAGCTTTGACTCTTTGGTCATCTGGGGGCTTTCCCTGTCCATCAGTTTGCTTCTCTTGCTGGAAAAGCCAGGAATGAGTGTGTATCCTTCTCCCTGAAGGAGATATTTTGGTGTTCATATCCCTGGCTGCTCCTTCAGTGTCTTCACAGCCCCCAGTGTTGCAGTCACAGTGTGACAATCCCTGTCCTTTGCCACCCCCCCTCCATGTCTGATGATGTAAATCATACCATTGGGGTCTCCATAACCTGATGAACCTCCCAATTCTTCGTCTCCTGACGAGGCTGATGATTCTTCAAGCCCTGCACGGAGAGAGAGACGAGTTCTGACTTTCTTAAGGACGCAAACAATACATCGCTTTGATTTGTAAAGCTGAAATGATGATGATGCATCAAAACTTTGCATTTTCCCCCCTCTCAGGTATGGGAGCACACCTTGTGAAAGCCACACAATCACAGAATGGTTTGGGGTTGGAAAGACCTTAAAGACCATCTAGTTCCAACCCCCTCTTAAAAGATTCAAGCTCCCCTTCCATGTGTGTTTATCAACACATGCATGAATTGTTCATCAGGATGTTAGTAATCACTCATGTAGCACTTTTAAACAAAAATAAACAAAGAGTTCGTGCATTCCTAGAGCAGCAATTGACTTTTCACTGCAGGGCCTCTCATGCTAAGAAGGCACAAAACCCTTGGTGGGGTTTGGCCAACTTATTTGGGCAGTGGAGCTCCTGATTCTGCTGGGAACAACTCAGTGACTGCAGCCTGGTACGGGCACAGATTTGTGTTGTTGCACAGTGCCATCTAGTGCAACCCACCCAGAGGATCCCAGCCTGGATCCCCCCATCCTGCTGCATCTAAGGAGACAGACTTTGGCTGCCTGCATGGCTGGAAACTGAGAAAACAAGCAGTAAATGCTGTGTTTAACGTTCCACAGCTCTTTGTAACGTGGGATGTAACGCTGTTCTTGCAGCATTCCCACCCCAGTTTGGTAAATTCACGTAGCAGAGACCAGACTTACAATCAGATGTGAGATCTGGTGGGAGGTTTTGCTGGGTTGGTGTTGGTGCTCGACCCTCTGGTGCTGCAGGAGGGCTGGTTGGTTGTTTGGATCCTAAAGGAAGCCCCCCAAACATGACATAAATCAGAAGACACACTTTGCCACTTGAACTGACCCTGGAAAAGCTAAACCTGCCCTGTAAGCTCCATGCTCTGGGCTGTTTGGGTTCTCTAGCTGAGCTGGGGTTACTCTCACAGTCCTTCTCTCCCACCCTCTGTTTCTCTGGCCTCTGAATATATTTAATGCTATGGAATGAGGAATAAAATTAAGGTGAAGCACTGTTCTGTGGGTGTCTTAGAGCAGACACACAGACCTGACCCTGAGGAAGAATTCCACATTCTTTTTGCCCCAGGGAGCCTTCTCCATCAAAAACACATCCCCTACACAGGGCAGCAGGCTCTGGGCTTCAGCTTTCCCTGTGTATCTGTGCAATTTTGACCAGCTCAGAGCAGTACAGTGGGAAGGAGCTCGAAGTACCAGTCCTGGGGAGGTCCTGGAAGTGGAAAGATGCCATCAGCTTCTCTTCCCTCAGGGCTGGGTGGTGGATGATGCAGCTGGCTGTGGCATTGGGCCCATAGGAGAGGACTGTCAATGTGCTGGTTGTGCTCCATTTCTTCCCATCAGCTCCCAGCTTGTGCTTGGTGTCACCTAAACATTTAAGGAAACATTTAAGGGAACATTTAAGTGCTTTCTAGTTAAGGGCAATTTAATGAAAACCCTTCCAGGGCCAATCTGCTTCACTCTGCTGTGCTGTGATCGCTGTGCACCAGTGGTTTGTTGTGCAAATGGGTTTCAGGGGAGCCCAAAGGTCAGGTTTTCTTCCTCCCAGCTGTTTAAGTGCAGGCCTGGCTGCACCTCCTGTGCCCAACCCAAACCTCAAACCTCTGCAGAGGAAATTCCCCACACACCATCTGTGGGGAAATGTCCACACATCCACTGGCAATTCTGGGCCTTACTGGATGCAATAAATTGCTTTTTGTGGGACACTGGGGAGTGTTGGTGTCAGAGGACGTTCCCAGGGTCTTTTCAGTGGTGCCCAGTGGCAGATGAGGAGCAATGGCCATAAACTAAACTACAAGTTCCACCTCAACATGAGGAAGAACTTCTTTCCATGGAGGTGGCAGAGCCTGGAACAGCTGCCCAGGGAGGGTGTGGAGTCTCCCTGTCTGGAGACATCCCAAACCCACCTGGCTGTGTCCCTGTGTCACCTGCTCCAGGTGACCCTGGATGATCTCCAGAGGTCCCTTCCCACCCCAGCTATTCTGGGACTCTCTGTGCTCTGCAGCACCACTGAGATCTAAAAAATTTTCAATTCTATGTGACACCCAAGGGCACTGAATTGGTGTCTTAACAGCTGTGGATTTGTTACCCCAAACAAAAATAAAAAGAAGATTTTTGTGCAATATTTGTGCACAGTGAATATTGATGGGCAGTAGTTCCATTTGTACTAAATAAATATTTATATAACACTCCTCCATCATCGCTACAGTGCAGGTTTGACTTTTCTCCCTTTCCAGCTGGGGGAAGTCAAACACAAAGATTCACTGCCTTGCCAGAATGAATTAGGGAGAGCTGTGTAACCTGTCTGATGTAGCTCCTACTCCTCCAGGAGACACTGACTGTATTTATATGATTTGGAAAAATAAAGATGTATTTCATGTGACACAGAGATGTGTTTGAATAGCCCTGGTGGAGAGGGAGGTATTTTAGATGTGGTGGCACATTAATTTCAACTGACTGTTTATAATGTGGAAGTTCTGATGCTTTCCATTGATCTGTTATCCTTAAATGAAAGAAATTCATTGTTTCCAAATCAACTTTCACAGATAATTCACTGTATCACACAGACCACTATTTCCCAACCTTCTTTTCCATCCCCAGCACGGTCATATAAGAGCTCCAAAGGCTCTCAGAGTGGTTTTTGCTGGGAGGGAAATCATCTTTGTCAGCAACAGCTCAGTAATTACAGCTGGTTTGCCCCTGCTGAGCCCTGGTGGAACTCAGGTGATGCTGGTAATTAAGATTTATTAGCTGTTTTCTGATTAGTATAAATATTTGCAGGAAGTGATTAAAGCTGAGAATGGCAGGGGGAGGAAGGAGAGTCACTCCAGGCCTTCAAGGAGGAAGAGCACAACTATGAAAGTAAGTGGAGAAATGCATTTTTTTTTGGATTTATGGAGTTGTTTAGTGTCTGACTTGTGTGTTGTGATGCCACAAATAATTCACTTTTATCAGGTCAGGACTGAGGTTGTTTCTGGTTTGAGGAAACCCCTGGTTTTAGGAGAACACTGTAAAAAACATATATAAAAACTCAGAAGTGATATTGCTTCCCTGAGCACCTTGCTTGCATTAATACCTTTGTATCTGGCAGCCTGTTTTTTTTTTATTTATTCCTAGTTTGGGCTCATTTTATTCCAGTGGGATTTCACCCTCTCCAGGGGTTTTGGTGCCAAGTGTTGCTGTTCTGTGCTGAGTGTGAGCCAAGCAGATGAGTCTCCCCCTTGCACAGACACCGGGATTTAGTGCTGACCCGTCCCCAAACCTGCCCCAAGTTGTACTGAAGGAGTAGCAGGGGATGAATAATAGTATCCAAACTGATGTGTTGCAGAAGGTATTTCACCCTCCAATATTTTTAAGCTGCCCAAGGCTGATAAGGAGAAATTGTTGGAGATCAAACCCTGGTCCTTGAACACTCACCTGGGAGCTCCATCCCGTTGTCCAGCAGCCAGGTGACCTGGGGCTGGGGTTTGCATCCTTGGGTGTAGCAAGACAGTGTAATGCTTCTTTCTGTGTCTTGGGAGAGTTCCAGTACTGGGTTGGAAGGAGCAGCTGCAGCAGGAAGATTTAGAATCAGTTATAGAGCATTTTTCTACTCAGTTTTGTGAACGGCTGCACGAAGAGCATTGCCTGGGGGGGCTGAGCTAAGAGCAGGATGCTGTTGTGTTAAGCACCATAAAATTCCAGGCAAAACTGCAGGCCTGGAGCTGAGGAGCTGGCTCTGTTGTCCTGCTCCTCTGGAAGAAGCAGGGGAAGGGACTTACCCAACACCTCAACAGGCTGGGCTTTGCTTTTGAAGGGTCTGCCGTAGTAGAAGCAATTGTAGGAGCCTTCGTCGTGCACTGTGACCCGGGACAGCTGGATGGATAATTCATCCTTGGAATAATGGATGAGTTTGTACCTCTTGTCTCTTAAAACTGTTAGGAAAATAAAACCCAGCATGCATTGTGTGGTGGTACATAAGGGGAAGGCAAATAATCAAAGCAGTGGTGAATGGAGATGGTTTTTATAATTGAGTTTTTAAAAGTTTCCTCGACACTTAATGTAACAGAGCAGTTTTTAATGAAACCAACTCCTAGGATATCTCTACTCTGCTGTACAGTTCCCTTTCTCTCTCTCTTGGCTTTCTAGTCTTTTTCATCCCTCCTGCTGGATGACTTAGAGGAGCCCTCAAGGTCAGACCAAGTTCCCGGATTTTTCCCACAATTGCAGCACAGAAAGTGTAATTTTCTGCCCTCAAAATGAACTGAGACTGAGGGTGTGCACCAGTCACAGGGAGAAAAAGACCTCAAAACCTATATTTTTATTTTTAATATTGTTTTTTTTCAGCTGAGGCTTTGTAAAAATACAGAGCCTGGAGAAAATCACAGCAATTTCGAAATGATTAAATATTCAACAATTCTGGGATCCCCGGGATGTCAGACTTGGTGTATTTGTAGCTGCAGTGAGGGAACTGATTCACAAAGTGGTTTGTTGGAGAAGCCACGTGACAGAGGCTCCCTGTGGTGGCTCAGAATGAAAAATGAAAACTTCCATGTGCAGGGGCAGGTTTGGTTTCTCCTTAAACAAGGACTGTTTTCTTTTGTAATGCAAAAGGAGAATATTTGTTGTGCCTGACTTATCCAGGATCCAGATGCTTTGCAAACTCTGGACCTTGTGGGTGTTGTATCCTGTGTCTGACTGAGGGGTGATTGTGGGATGTTGGAATTATGGGGGGAATCCTCAGGTGATGGAAGTTTTGTTCACTTGGGTTAGAATCTGCTCCTATAGATACCCTTCTTTCCCAACCTTGTTAAATTGTTGTGTCAGCTCAGAAAAACTCAAGCATCAGAAGGGCTAAAGCTTAGAAGGTGGAGATGTTTAAAACTGGATATGGACAGAATCAAGTGTCTCAGTCCAAAATTGCTTAGGAAGAGTTTGTGGGCATAAAGAACTTGCATAAATGAAGGGGTTTTGCTACCCTTGCCTCCCTCTGTGGTGTAAAATAGCAAGAATATAGATATATGTCAAAAATAGAGATAACTGATGGAGAGGGGATTTCCCTCTAGGTTTGCAAGACTGCAAGAGGGGAGAGGAACCCTTGCCTTAGCCTGCTTGGATTTTGGGGGCCTGGATGTCTGAGCAGCACAGGGTGGGTTGCAATAGCCTCATTTCCCACATGGATTAGCTGTCAGGGGCTCAGCACGGACTTGTTTTGGATCCCATTTAAACCTGATGGTTCACACATTGAGAATACTGAATTTGGGGTCTTGGATTCCACAGGAAACAGTTCCACATCCATACAGGTGTGAGTCACTTCAAATGGCTAATCAACACTCATCCCACTTGCTCTTCTGAGTAAATAGGAACAACAGTTACTCAGGACATTTTCTGTTCAGAAATATTGGCAATATTTAAGGGAAGCATCGGTGAGCTGGTTTGGTGGGGCTGTGACAAGACCTGGTGGCTGTGATTCCCCAGAGCAACCTAGGAGGACTTGGGCAGTTTCAGTGGGAGTTGGGTACCCAATTTGGATAAATCCCAGTTGTTATTATTATTAAAACATACAGGATTTAACAAGGAATGCTGTCTGGGTACTGTGTAAATAGGGAAGGCCGAAGCAGTGCTCATCTTGCAGAGTGGTTTGGTCCAAGAGGAGGAGGGACAAGGACAGAGGGAGGTGAGGTGTAGGGAGTGGAAGTAATTGTATGTAAATGCAGTAATTGTAGCTTTGGCTTTGTCAGCACATCTAAGAAATCACTGCTTGTTTCTAAAAACTTTCTCTTGCTGTACTATACCCAGTTCCCTGAGGAGAGGAGGGTGCCCAGGGCTTTCAGGCACCTCTGTCTCTCCTGGGGGGCCAGAGTGGGGTTTTGTGGGGGGACCTACAGCTTCACTACTAAAAGCTCCAGTGCCAGACCAGTCCTGGGGGGTTTCCATTTCATCAGCTCCCTGCCAGAAAGGGGTCCAGAGCAAAAGCCCCTGGAGTGGTTGGGAGGCAGGTTGGGAGCTGGGACAGCCCATGCTGAGTGATCCTCCCACCCCAGGGAAAGAGCCAAAGGGGCTTTTCACACTTACCCTGCTGGTCATTGAGGAAAATGGTGAAACCACGAGGGTTTAACCACTGCAGGGCAGAGCTGTTGGCACTGCTGAGGGTGCTGAAGGTGCAGTGGAGGTTCAGGTCTTCTCCTTCCTTCAGAGTCACCGTTTCACTGGCAGCCCCTGGAAACTCCCCTGCCACAGCCCAGGGAGGGGGAAAAACACCTCTTAAAGCGTGACACAAAGGAAAACAACAGTGTTTTGTACACAGTAATACTGCAACTTTCCTTTTCCCAAGGGTTTTTCTGCACTTGTGGTTGTACTGATATAAATAAATCACAGAGGGGTCAGTGGGGACTTGTACCAAAGGTTTGTGATCAGCACAACCAGATTGAGTTATTAAATGTTATTAACCATTAAAGGATTGATAGTAGACCCATTAATGCACTTTCTCCCGGTATGTTAAAGCAAACATTCATTTTCTTTATTCCATTATTGGAACTCATGGTCTTTCAGTCCCTTCCAACCCAAACCATTCTGTGATTCTATAATTCTGTGTTTCGTTGAGGAGCTGTTGAACCTGAGTTGCAAGTGTGTGAGAACTGAGCAATGAAGGATTTTTTTCAGCACCTCTGAAAAATGAGGCTTTTTTAAATTCAGAAATCATCATGCTGCAACTGCTTGGAAAGTTCTGGCCAAGATAAGATCCACAAACCTGGCTGAAATGAAATTTCATTCTCTTCTCGCAGTTCCTTTTACAGTAAAATGTCTTTTTTTTTTTTCTGTCCAGACATTCTAAGATATACAATATATTTAGTGAAAATATTTGACCTGGAGTGAATTACCTTCTCCAGAAAAAAAGCAAGCTCTGGGGAAATTACTAAGGGCAGTGCCTGGGTTGGAGTTGAGTAAATAGGCAGTAAGAGGGTTTTGCTTTTCATTCCCTTTTTTTATGTGTTTTGATTTTATTTTCCAGGTAGCTCTTTGCTGCAAGTTCCTACTGCACATACAAACACTGCAGTTTGGGGAAATGAATCTTTCTGGGCTTTGAGAAAGCTTTTCATGCTCTTGAAGGTTTTAAATATAACAGAAATGAAGCTTTTGTAGAGCATAATTGCTGGAACTGTTATTTTCCCCCTGGAAAAAGAGAAAGGACTTCTTTCCCTGTAAGAGTTGTTTCCCAGGAGGGCTTTGTGGCCCTTGTGGAAGGAGGTGCAGCGTTGTTGGGGTGGCAGGGGAGAGTTGTCTGTGGTTTTCCACGGGGCCTTTCTTCATCATGGTGGTTTCCTGTCACCACCAGCAGTGTGGGGTCTTTCAAATCACACCTCTGGAGGTGAGAACAGCAAGACTGAGCAAGAAATGGGGGTGTTGCTTGCTTTGCTGAAGCAGAGCACACGTGTAATTTCCATGGGAGCCCATGGCTTTGTTCAGCCCATGACTCAGGGGTCAAATCTTCCCTGCACAGGGGGCAGTTGGACCTGGCTGTGATCTGCAGTCACTGGGGAGGGGGAGATGCTCCTGTGCCAGCTCCAGGGGAACAGTTGTTCTTGTACCACGTGGATCCCACTTGG
>JAWWLV010000075.1:3841707-3873205 GCA_035041135.1 Platyrinchus mystaceus
TCCCCCAGCCTGTCCCCACAGGAGCTCCAGCCCTCAGAGCATCCTCAGGACCTGCTCCAACAGGTCCACTTGACCCTCTTGTGCTTAAACTAGAAGGAGTTGGAGGCAAAACAATCACACCCCAAAATTCCCACCTCATCCTTGTGTTTCTGCATCTCTCTAAGCCCTCTCCAGGCCACTCACCACCCTCACAGGGAAGAATCTCTTCCTAATATCCCATCCAAACCTCCCCTCCTTCAGCTTAAAGCTCTTTTCTGAGGAGGACTTACCAACCAGCCTTGCCTGTGTGCAGCCCAGCACGGTGATGGGAGCGTCCTTCTCATAATCCCTGAATCCACCACTTCTCTGAGGTAAATTGTGAGGCATATTCAGGTTACTGCGCACGTACCTTCCTGGAGGGAAAGGGTCCAAGCTGGAGTTATTCCTTCAGAGAGACACAGAAGCATCACACCTTCTTCTACCCTCTTCCACCACCCACATCGTGCAGGTGCTGCCCAGACCTGGCTCTTGAGCAGTTTTTCCCCAGGTCAAACCACCAGGAATGCCCCAAAATTAAGTGAAACAGCAGCAGAGGATGCTGCTGATGCTTTTAAAGTTATCTTTAGCACAGTTTTCCCCACGGGAAAACAATTTCTGTCCCACAACAAAAGAAACCCTGAGTGTTACACTCTTAAAGGAGGCTGAAATGTCAGAGCTCTTCAGCCAGAAGTTAGAAATAAGGGAGTTGTGAAATCATCTTTTGGCTACAAGATATTGATTTCTATGTTTTAAATACAAAAAAGACAGTTTGGACAAATTTCTGATCAGTTCTAATGCCAACAGAGCCTGGAGTTGTAGTTTAACTATAGTCTGAGACCAAGCATGTTACTGGGTTGAAAACATCAGTTTTTGCCCCAAAAGCCACTCTGAGCTGTACCTGTAGTGGGGTTATTTTCATTCAGCACTGAGAGCCAGCTGTGCAAAATATTTTCCTGATGTTTTCCCAGTAAATGTTTTCCCTGAACACTGATTACTAACATCATGACTGCATTTGTTTCTGCTTCTGACTGCAGCCCTGCCACCACAAAAAGCATCAACCTGTGTTAGGAAACCACAGGTTCCACCTAAGATTTGCCCCTCTCCTTCCTCCCTCTAAAGCTGGGAGACCCCCAGGGCAGACTCACCTTTGGCATCAAAACACTGGGACAACCAGTACTTCCCAAAAACCACATCCATCCTTTCCCCGTGTCTGCAGACAAACAGGCAGCGTTTCTGAGGCCCTGGCTGGCTGGTCAACCTCAGGGGCTGGAAGGGAAATCACAGCAAGTTTGACCTTCATCCAAGTGCCAGGGGTTTGCTGAGAGCTGGGAGTCAAGACCAGGCACTTCTTGCTTTGCCCACCACAGCAAAGTCTTCTGTATTTATGATTTTTTATGGATTTATGAAACTCTTTATAATATTTATAATAGTGGTGGTATAAAACTGCTAAAGGGAGCAGAGGATGGGGCTCTGCCACCCCCTCTTCAGAGCCAGTTTGGGGACAGCAATGTCTTCAATGCCCGTGGTTAATTGTGCCATTCAAAAGCTTGCAGAGAACTTGAGCTGCAGGTAGTGAAAGGAGACCAGGGGACAGGTTTTTTTGGGGGAAAACCCAGTGGCTGGGAGCTCATCCCTAAGGCTGTGTGTGATTTAGGGGTGGGGGGGTCCCTACCTGCACGTTCTGGCAGATGATGGTGAGTGGCCCTGCATCCCCAGGTCCTTGGTCCTCCTGCTGTCTTCTCTCCAGAGCTCCATCAGTGAAGCCTTGAAGGGATGGGGAGGATGTAGTATTCAGAATTGAGTAGGACCTGCCAAAACCAGAAAGAATTTGTTGGCTTTACGAATGCTTGGTGTGCTCAGGCTGCTCTTCAGGAACTGCTGAGAATTACTGCTGTAATGTTATTTCATTATTATTTGTGTTTTATTATTATTTGTGCCCAGAGAGCACCTTGCTAAGTGATCTACACACATGAAAAGACAAATTCCACCTCAACAGGCTGTTTCCTTGGAAACAGTTTACAGAACAACAGTTCCCAAACTTTGGTCTGTGAGGTTCCAAATATTCTCATGGAAGTGCCATGACCTTCCACACCACCACAGGACGCTCCCTAACATCATCTGGGGACCAGCTGCATGTCACTGACCGTGGTCTTGTGCACCAAAATTTGGGGACTGAAGCCTGCAGGGAGTTTTCCCTCACCTTTGCAGCACAAGCTGTTGCTGGGGCTCAGCCCTGCCTCTCCCCCTGGGCACAAAACAGCTCCTTCCCCCTGGTAGGGACCTGCCACTCTCAGCTTGGGTTGTTGTTTCTACCTTTTCCAGTGCTGATTATCCTGTTTCTTCCCTCCATGGGAATTTATTCTCACCAGTGCTCCCAGTTAAGTGCAGCCAAATGGATGTGACAGATCCCACTCTGCCTCAAGGGGTTTATCTAATGATGGTGCCTCTGAATAAAGCCCAGACATTCAAGGAGACTTTGACCAAAACCCTTGGGATTAAACCCTGACAGGCAATTACAGAAGCTGCAGTGACCCTCTGCTGACTCAGCACATTGGATGGGTTACCTTTGCTCAGTCATTAAGAAAAGAACATTATCAGATAAGGTGTGTGGCCATTTGCTTTGACAGAAATAGTTGCTAGTGACTGCACTTTTCAGTGCCTTAAATATGTCAGCAGTTGCTTCCTGATGGCACCTAGTTAGGATAAAATCTCAGAGGGGCTCCACAGCTGTTAAAATAACACTGAGTGCCTCTGCCAGAGGAACAAAAATGGGTCACCTGCATTTTTGTTAAGAGCTGATTTGTGAGATCATATGATTTGTACCAGTTTAAAGGAGAAAAAAATGCCACCTTGTTGCTCCTGATAGTTTCTCCAGCCTTCAGAACTGACCTTCCAGTTTATTTTAACTGTATTTATTTTATTCATGGTGAGTTTTTCCAACAAGGGCTGGCCCTGCTCCAAGGAACTTTTCCTCTCAGGCAACGGTTCAACACATCCTCCCTGACCCCAAAACTTGGTATCTCACTATGAGAAGAAGAATCTCAGTTTCTTAGCCAGACTCATCCCTATTGCTGTACAAAGTGGATCTTCTTCCAGCCTTTCATCCTGTCTCAGCCCTTTCCTGCTTTGCCCACATGACAGTTTTTTAAGGACACTGGCCTGGAGAACTCTAAGGATTTTTTGGCTACCCCTCTTCCCTTTGCCCCCAGGAGCTGCCACACAATTTCTGAGACTTTCTTTCTCTCTAAGCCCTTATTAAAAGGCCACAAATGCTTCAGCATCTATTTATAGATGGGAATGATGATGAGGCAAAGGCACCCTATCTTGCTGTGCCTGGAGAAGAGCCACCAGCTTGTCTTCTACCTCCTTCATGCTGCTGGAAAACAGAAACCACTGAAGCTATTTCAGCTTAGTCATCTTCTAAGCATAGGTCATTGTTTGGAAGCTTTTCCCAAAGGGAAAAAGAGGCAAACAGAGGCTGAAGGCAGACAACAACATCCCCTGTCTTCTGGATGATGACTTGTCCTCACTGCTCTGTCAGGGATATCACTGTGTCCTTGGAGGCAACAGGAAAAGGCCCCTTGGAGAGTGGAGATGGTTCAAAAAGGGGATGGAGAAAGGGTCTCTGTCACAGCTGGTCCTCAGCTCTGGGTGGGAAAAGACTCCTCTGCCACATCCCTCATCATTATCCAGAAGGGAGGGATCGCTGTGGAAAACGAACCAGCCATTGTTGCAGAACAGGAGGAAGAAAGGGTGGGAAAAAACCTCCTCAGGTCCAAATATGGCTGGAAAAATCAGGGCTGTTTTGCCTCCCCTGGCACCTGTGCCAAGTCTGATTTCTCAGGGCTATTAAAGGGGTGAGGAATGGCTTTGGCATCTCACGAGGGGCTGAAATAAACTGTGGTGTAACATCCACAGCACTCCTGGCCTTTTTGGGGCACAGGAGGGGACTATTTCTGGCTTGGCTGGTAATGGAAAAGCAGTGCAGGGAACCATCCTACTGTGAGTACCGTGGTAGGTTGTCCTTAGTTTGCTGTATGACATTCCACAACCTGATATTCCCTGTGGGAAGCCCCTGTGTAAGAGGAGACTGCTTCTGGGTGTGTCACAATGGTTTTGGTGAATGCTCCATATTTCATGCTCCAAATCATGATTTATAGCCTTCAATGGTAACCAGGGAAGGGACATTTCCTTTCTTTGCTTGTCTGCAGGCAGGGGTGCTGGAGTTAGAGAACATTTGGCTTTCCTTTTAGTTGCTGCTGCTGCAACAGTAATTCCTGCCCATGCTACTCCCTGGGCATCAAAACTACTGCAGGCACTGTAAGAATAAAAACCAGACTCCACTAGAGCAGGATGTACAGTGTGTGTGGACTTGAGACTGGTTTTTTTTAGGGGAAGAAAGGATGGTCTTGCTGGACTGCAGATTGGAGGGTCTGGATTTACGTCCTGCCTTCACACAGACACTTTGTGCCTGTGTCTTGGTTTTAATTTCTTCAAGCCCTGGTCACTGGAGGGCTTTTTGCTCACAGTGAAAGATGAGTTGGAGTTGGACAGGGGCAGACTTGGTACAGGTGCATTTGCTCTGTCTGGCCAACATATGGATGGAAGCTTTTCTCAGCAGTGTGCACTTCCCAGAGGGCAGGCAAGAAAAGAACAAAAGGGTGTGACAAGAAGGGTGAGTGAGGGAGCTCTTGCTGTGCCTGCCCCTGATGGAACTGTGGGCTGGGAAGGCCTCAGGGCTGGTTTGCAGAAGGGAGGGGTGGGTGACAGTCACATCTGGAAGGCCCTTGGGAGCTCTGAGTGCTGAATTAGGTGAGTTCTGCCTCTCCTGTGCTGACAGGAGTTAACAAATGCCTTCCCTTTCTGCCCAGAGACCCTCCCCACAGGTCCTGTTTGCCCACTGAAAGGTGAAACACACTGTCTGTGCTGGCTCTGTATCTCCATCCCTTCCCTTGGTGACTGACCTGCTCTCTGGTGGGATGTGCCCAAATTTGTGGAGCTGCACAGTGCAGGCAGAGGGGCAGCAGGCAGGATGTGCCTCTCCCCTCTCCTTACTTGCAAACTATTCCCTGTGCTCCAGGTTTGTCAAAGGTGTTTGGCTGCTTAGATATCAACCCACTCCTCAAGCACTATTTTTTAAATCACTGTTTAACTAATTCCCACCAAAATCAAGAGGCATAAGGCATAATCTCATTCAGAAGGTGAGGGCTTCATTCTCACTGAAGCCTTCTGAAAAATCTTGCTAAGTACTTAAGAAATGTTGCTGATCCCAAGTCCTTTTCCACAGAAGATGTCTCCTCCCAAAATAATGCTCAGATTTAAACCTTCCTGATCCTGGTCCCACCCCAGAGATGTCTCCACAGCAGTGCCTGCAGCAGCCATCTGCTCCAGCAGTGATCCTATGAGTGATAGATAGTTGCTGTAACATCTCAGCTAAAAAAAGTCACACTGTCCTCTAATCCCACGCCCAGGGGCAGCGTCTGCTCCTCTCGGCTTTGTGTGCCAGTTCCTTTCCCCCCAGCGACCTTCTCAGCAGCCCTGGGAGACTCCTCACTTTACCCAGGTGAAATCCCAGCTGCTGAGCCCCTTTTTACAGCCACGGGCAGTGGACTGAGCAGCTTTTTTTTTACCTACCCATGGAACACCCACGTGCCGCATTCGTCCGCCTTGGTGATGTAGTTTTCGGGCAGCAGCCCCGAACAGCCGGTGGCGAGGGAAATGCCATAAATCCAGCCCTCACTTGTGCTGGTTTGTTCCACTGGGGACATGAAAATGAAATCCCCTGGCACCAGCTCCAGCTCATCGTCGTTCTGGGGGGTGTAGGGGTAGATCACTTGCAGGGTCTGGGGGAGAAAGCGAAGCACAAATGAATGAGAGGGTCGTTAAGGGAAGGGCAGAGTGGGGCAGGAGCAGCACCACACCACACCTTTAACCTCAGCAGGGTGTGAGCAGCTCTCCTTGTGCTTTATCCAGGAAAGCTTCCCTTCAGGGAATTCCTGCTGCTTCCCCCTCTTTGCTGTTGGAAAGCTTTTTTAGGTATTTGCTCCTTCTTCCCTCTTTGATTCCAATTGCATCTTTGATAGCCACGAGGGAAAGGGGGGGATGATTTTTTTACACTGAGCAAAATCATGACTGTGTGCTGAAATCTGTTTAAAATGAATTCTTGTTGGGACCTGGAATTTAGGCAGCTCTAGTGCTCAGTGACCATTTTTGATTTACCTACACATGTTTGATCTGAAAGAGCAGCTCTTGTTGCTGTTGCTTTTGAAGACAGGGCAGAGACACTGTTGGGAGGGCAACAGGTTTGAATCTGTGACCTGCTGCTCTCAAAGCTGCTCGTGGGACTGCACAGGAAAAAACCACAGGTGATGAGAAATGCTGGGATGTGACCACATTGTTTTCTTTGTATTTCCTAACATGAGCAGGATTAAGTTAAAAGGTGGGAGAAAGATGAGTGAGTGTAGTTCTGTGACCTCCACCTGAGCATGAGGAATCCACATGTATTAAATGTCTACCATTAAATTTGCTTGGAAGTGGCTGCAACAGCCCCCAGTTTAAAAGGGGAACAGATGTGTTCTTGTCCCCTGGCCATGAATAACTTCTGCATCATTGCAGAAAATAAGAAAACCCCTCATGTGCTGAGCAGCTCTGCTGTCCTGGTGGTGTCAGCCCTCACCAATCCTTCTAGACTAGGTGTGGTATCTTCAGAGGAAGATGGAAACCAGTCACTGTCACCTGATATCACAAGGCCCAAACTTTCACACACAGCTGCCTGGAGTGAGATGTGCAAAGATGGAGCTGGGTGTCATCAGCAACTGCCTTTGCCATCAGCAATGGTGTTGACTGTGTGAAGCTTCTGGAGGACACCAGGACTCTCTGGATAGGGAAGGAGGCTGTCACACGTGGAAGCACAGCCTGGGCGGGGTCAGAGACATGTCAGCTCTGCAGGAGCCTTGGCATCTGTGTGGAAAAATGGCATTTTCCCACTGTGCCACGTGTTTTGTGGGTCTGGCTGTGGGCAGTGCACCTTGGTGGGGCTGATCACCCCAACCTTAGGAGCTGAGCTGAACACCCGAGCTGAGCAAGCACCTTCTGGAGGTTCCCTCCTCCAGACACTGATTCATCCTGAGATTGTCATCTCAGATGGGTCAGATGTCTCCTGTTCTGGAGGTGCACTGAGCCTCAGACTACAGGTCTAACTTGGGTATTTACAGTGTGGTGAGATGAATCTCACGTGTGGTTTCTCAATGCCCGAGATCCCAATCTGTGAAATGGAGTTAATATTGTTTTTCTGTACGTTACGTGGAAAACAACATTATTAAGGAAACTATCTTAAGAGACTTAAATACTGGAGTTATAGAATCCATATGTAAAATTGAAATATATGAGGGTAATTGTTTCTTACGTGATGGAATGAAGTGCTGTGGTTAATAATAAAGTTGAGGCTGTACAGTAGAACTGGATACTGGTCAGGTTAAAATACTGGTCTGGTTCTGGAGAGATCAGACCAGTTTATGTTGAGCTCACAGGAGAGTCATTATTAGAATTAATTAATCCAGCAGCACACTGTTGCTGCAAGAAGCAAGGGATGATGTGGGTGAAGAAAGAGCAAGTCTGGACAGCGTGAGTACAAAGAAAGGCAGGAAGGTCTGTTTGTTAAAATGACAGGTTAGTTTGGGGTTTTATTGTGAGACAAGCTGCAGAACTTTACCTCGTGGTTAACGAAGCGAATGTCTCGGGAGAAGATTGCGGCCACCCAGTCACAGCCCAGCTTGACATCAATGTTCTGTGCCAGCTTCTCCAGCGTGGGCAGGTGGCTGCTCTGGAAGTGATAGGCCAGTGTCACGTGGAGCTGCTTCTTGTGGGGCTCCACGTGAACATCTGCAAGGAGAAGATGCGGGTGAGCGAAGCGACCCCTGACTGTGAGATGAGCGGCGTGGGGAAGGGGGGAGAGCAAATATCGCCCCTGCCAGGAGATGGGAGATGGGCTTTTGAAGATACTCTAGAGAAACAGACTGTGGGGCACTTTGAACAGGCTCTGAGGAAGCCAAATTCGAGTTCTCTATATTGCACCTTGGATCAAATTATTAGAGGTTTGTGGGCTGGCTCAGCCCTGAGTCCACCAGGGTGGGAGACGAGACCCAACTGCCAAACAACGGGTGGTGCGATAACACTTGTTGCCATTCTGCACACACTGCCAAAAAAAGACATTTTTCCAGGTAACTGCTAGGCTTTCATGAGCAGCTGAGGATCTTTCCAAAATAAGCAAGTCAAAAAGCATAATTTTTGCTCTCCCTCCTTTGTTCTCTCTGCCACACCAGCAATTACGAATCCATGGAATTTACAGGTTCATGCAAGTTGATTAAATCTTTTCCCTGGGCATTAGTTGGATTACCAGTTTAGCCACTGAGGCTGAGGTATTCCCAGATTGTGGAAACAGACATTGATATAATAATGATTCAAAATGATCCTGCAGGAAAAAAAAAAGAACCCGCATTAGGAGAAGATTCCAGGAAGCAGAAAGGTGTGAGTGTGTGAAATATTGGGACTTTTCCAGTAGATGTGGAAATCATAGGATACATTGTTTGCATGTAATTTATTCTTGCTTATTCAACCAAAAATTGCAATTAAATTTGACTGATTATTCAGTCAAAATTGCAGCTATTCAGAGACTTGGCTCCAAGTGCCAGCCAGGGGTAGCTTTGCAAGCTCATCCATCCTTTTTTATTTTTTGATCAGCAAAGAAAAATATGTTTTGAAAAAGCCACAGAGACTTTAATGTGATAACCTGCCCAAGCTGTGGGGGCTGCAATGCAGCAAGTGGCTTCCCCCCAAAAAAGAACCAATTTGGTCTGAATTGGAGCAGTCACAGGGGCAGAAGCTCGCAGGAAGCTGTGGGTGCTTCCTTCTTCTGGGTCAGTGTGTTTTTTTGGGGGTAAGAATTGCCCCTCTGACTGGAGGGTGTGTCTGGGGAAGACTTTGGAGGGGAACATTTGTCCCTCTCTCACGTGGCTGCAGCGTCCTTGGACCTGCCCAGTGTCTCTGTGCCCGTCGCTGCCTAAAAATGTGCATTTTTAAAGATAACATTCCCTCCCTCTTCGAAAGGGAAGGAAAATTCTAGGTTGTTGTTGGGTGAAAGCAATGAATTTCAGGGGTGTGGTGAGCCCTGAACCAGGGGCAGAGACCTGTAGCTGTTCTGGATGGTTATGGGATGCCTGTCTAGCCGAATTTGCTGTATCTTGATGCATTTAAGCTCCAGATTAAGCCTGTGACAGTGGAAGGCTGAACCAGTTGTGCTGTGACCAGCTCAGGCTGAGCCCTACAGTGATGGAGGGTGGGAGGATTAGTGGGGGAGCTGTTCCAGTGCTCCCATGCTGTTCTGAGTTTGGAGGTCACTGGAGGACAGCAGAGGACCAGACAACAGAGCCAGATGTATCAGTACTGAGGACTCTTCTCAGAGTCCTCTTTACACCTCAGAAATGCAGTGAGAAAACAAGCACGGCCTCGAAATGGTCAAGGAAAGTTTTGTGGTGGTGGCTTGAGGCGGGGAGGGGAGCAGGAAACACCCAGCAGACAGAGCAGCCACGTGAAAGGTTAAGGAACCACCAAATGTCAACTTCCCTTTCGGGAGATAACACTGGAGGAGATCAAGAGCGAGGGGATCTTTCAGCTGCAAGGCACTGAAACCCGAAGCACCTGCTGGGCTGTTCCTCTCAAGGCTTTTAGTTTTCACCTAAAAACCAGTGACTGGCTTCATGAGCTTTGTTCCTTCGTGGCCCCCAAAGTGAAAATGCCCAAAGCCACGAGCTCTTGGCAGCTCCAGCACAGCCACTCACCTGCTTTAGAAGCCGCCTCTGCAGCAAAGTCTGCAGCAAACTTCTTGAGCACCTCAGCGCTTTCCTCCTTGACAAAAAGCCCGATGAAGTTGGAGGATGTGTAGAGCTCCAGGGGCAGAGGGGCAGGGAATTTGCATTTCCAGCGCATCACGGTGGCCTGCAGGGCTTCTGTGAGAGCATCCACCTTGCTGTCCTCACACTGCCAAGGGAAGGACAGGCACTTGTCAGGCAGGGAAAGGAAAGCAGTGGGTGGGAGGGGTGTGAATGGCCTACCTTGGCTGTATCACAGTGAGAAAAAGCACAGGGGCACGGAAAAATCCGTGTTTAGAAATCCCCTGCCCCTCCCTTGCCCTCGAAGCGGGATCAGCTGTCCCCAAATGACCTTCCCAACCTCCCCCCTCACCCATCACTTGGGATGATGAGAATTTGGTCCTCTGCTGCTGCTCTTGGCTGAAAACAACAGCTTAAAACCCAATTACCTCCTCAACCAGCCCAGGCATCAGGCAAAACCCCCCCAGCACCCTAAACCCTTGTGCAGGGACCGAGTGAAGCGTGGAAAGCTCCACCCTGAGCCTGGCGAGGGCTGCCCGTGGATTCAGGCAGGAAGGCAAGGCAGAGAGGGAGCTGTGCCTCACCATGAAGAACTGGCAAAGGGTGATATGTGGGAAAATGTTGTGAGCTTTGTTCTTCCCACAGATCTGCTTCGACTGCTGCCAGAAGTCAGAGAGCTTCTGGGCCAGGGGGCCCGTGGGGCGCAGGTACAGGACGTACTCCCGGGGCAGGGGGTCGTCCAGGAATGGGTCACCCACGTGGGAGAAGAGCCTGGGAGGGAGAAACAAGGGTTAGATTGTCAGATAATGGCATATTTTCTCCCGGCAAAACCAGCTTCCCCCTTGTCCTCCCTCCCTCTATGGGAAAAATCACCTCTGGCAGGTCAGGCAGAGCTGCCCTGTCTCCCTTGCAGCCCACCTGCACTGCCAAGTAATAGAGAAAATTGGGGTTTGGTTTCAGGCTGCTGCTCTGAAGATCTAACCCAGGTCACTGCTTCTGCCTTTCTGCCTTCTCAGTGTGCAAAACGCAGCGGGGAGAGCGCTGGAAATTGCTCAACATCTTTGAAAAGGCAGCTCTCAGCTTTCTGTTCATCAGCTGCAGATAGCGGGGGATTCTTTCTCTCATCTGTTTCTGCTTTTACTCACTCTCTCAGACAAGGCTCGTTGCTGGATTGCTTATTTCCAGCACTTAAACAGCGTTTCACTTAATTCTGCAGGTGCTTTTCAGATAACGACCCTGTTTTACATCCCCCTCTCTAATGGCTAAAATCCTAAATCCACTAATTTCTTTTACTTTTTAACATTTATTCATACCAACCAGTCGCATGCTGCTTGAACACTTCTTCCACCTGTCGATGCCAGAGCTTTTTGTCTGAAGAGAGAGCAAAAAAAAGAGTGTTTTAGCATTGCTGGGTTATGTGGCTCCTGTCACAGACATTCCTTGGACCTTCCTCATGGGAAGGGCTGTAACAGTGTGTTTGGAAACCTGTAGGATACCCTTTCCAGGCTGATTCTTTCAGCACTGGGGCTTTTTATTTTTTTTTTATTTTTGGATGTGCCACCTGCCAAATTGCTTCAAACTGTTTAAAGGGCAAAGTATGAGATAGGGACCTCTGGGTTTTCCGTGCTTTCTCGATTTTATGGACAATAAAACACCGGATATTGGCAATCAGTGACCTCTTTGCTGGTCATTTCACCATGAAAACCCAAAGTTTTGGGTCTGAAAGCACAGACGTTGCATTGAGGACAAGAACAATTCAACTGCCACGAGAGGGCACAAACCAGAGATTTTCGAGGTTAGAACAGTTCCCTTCAGTCTTTGCTACACAGAAAGAGCTCTTCTGCTTTTTTTTTCCCCTTCAAGACACCTCTAAATCCCTTTTCAAGACCCAAGTCTCCTGTTCTGCCAGTTTTCCAGTTGCAGGACAGATGGACACAGTGCTGTTTAATTCCTAAACATGGAACTGTGTTTTCCAAAGGCTTGGGATCAGCACTGAAATGCAGCTGTGGATCAGGGAGGAATTCACCCAGAACCCAAACGGCAGAAATGCTGCGGGAAAAAGGGCGAGTGGAGGAGGCAGAAAAGGATAGAAACGCTGGGGTGGTGGGGCAGGAGACAAACTGAGGGCAAAATTCCCCATGAATAGGTGATTTCAGGGCTTCCTGCTTAAGGGAAGAAGGGCAGACTCCAGGTGGGTCTGAGATCAGGGCAGTTTGGACCCTCCAGCACTTGTCTGTGTGTGATTGTGCTTCTGCCACCCTTCCTGTCTGCAGCAACGACTTTCCAGAGCACCCTGATAGCCACGGAGGATGTTCAGGCAATGTCACCCACCAGCTCCCAGACATGTGTTGTTGACTCAGCTGCCTTTCAGCTCTGCCCTTGCCTTCCCCACCCCTTGAATACACATATTTTTGCTCATTTTGAGAGCGAGAGGAAGGCAGAAAGATAATGCTGCTACTGAAAAAAAACCCCAAACAAAAAAAAAAGGGGGATGGGCTGTGTTGAAAATGTGTGACTATGAAAATACTTCCTCCTGAAGGGTTTTGCTGCCCCTTATCTGCCAGTGTTCACTTGAAGGGCACCTGCCTTCTGAAGGGCAGATCTTGTGTGGTGAACACTGCTGGTTGGGGTGTTCATCTTGCTGACCTTGCCTCAGCTGTGCTATGCAAAGCAGCCACTGCTTTGCTTTGAAAAATAGAGCTAAAAAGAGCTAAAAAAAAAAAAAAAAAGCTCTTCCCAGCAACTTGCAGAGGGTGGGAACCTGTCAGGGAGGCTGGATTTTCCCCAGCCTGGTTTCTCACCCATTTCTGTTGCCTTTGCTCAGTTCACCTCCCCTCTTGCCTGGGTTGCTTGTGCTCTTTAAAACACAGGGAAATAAATGGATTTGAGGTGTCCAAACCATCCCTCTGTGTCAACCCCAAGGCAGTGAATTCCAGCAAAGCTCTGGCTTGGAAATGAGCAGTTCCTCTTGCTGCCAAGCAGCCTCTCCCTCGGGATTCCCTCTGCCCAGACCCCAGCAGGGATTTCTGGAGGAGCCATCCCAAAGCCACCCACCCTTGGTGACTTGTTCCCTTAATGAACTGATGTTTCCTTGGAACAAATCACACAGTGGGAGCTCTGCTGGAATAAACTGCAGCTCTTGGGCACCACAAAGGGCATCACAGAACATCAGGCTGGGCCCTCAGATGTTTGTTCATCCGTGATTTCCAAAGTTGCCTCTTTCATCCGCAGGGACAATAAACTCCCTTTTCAATTTAATTTTCAGAGTGAGCAGGAAATGCTGCATAAAACAACCAAAAGCCAAAGTGTATTTTTATCCCAGGACCTCAAACTAAGATGCTCTTCTCTTTTTTTCCCTTATTTTTTAAATTTAGAGCAGGGAATGGTGACGGTGACTGATGGTCTCTGCATCCCTCCCCAATGCTCTCCCCTGCAGCCAGAACTTGGAGAGGGCTCATCTTCCAGCTCCCAGGCCAAGATCAACTTTGTACGAGTTGAGTACTCAAAACTAGTCACAGCTTACACAAAACTGGCCTGATTTTCACAACTGCTGAGTGCAGTGGGAGCTGGAAGACATATCCTGCTCCTGAGAAAATCAGGTCACTTAAATAGGTGACTGGGGGCTCAGATTTACTCATGCTGGGTAGCAAAGCAAGTGTTGGCTGTAGCATTGTAGCAGGTGGTAAAAAAGTGGGTTTGTGACTCAGATGAACCAGAAAAAAAAAGAAAAAGGAAGAAAATAACTTATTTTTCAGAATCTACCAAATGGCATCGCACAGTAACCACTCCTGGTCATGCAAAAACGGCAGCTGGGTTCAGGGAGCACATGAAAAGCTTTGTGCAGCATTACCAGTCCCTTGAGCCACCCAATTCCTCCATGTCTTGACTTCTGCTGCCTGTGAGATGAAGTGCAGGGAAATCATTTAACAGCACACGGCAACACGTGGAACAGACAGCAAGGGAGATGCTCTGTTCAGCTGCAGGTGGAGACTTTAGGGCAGGGCAAAGAAAATCCTAATAGCAGTGGCTTCCAAATGCACAGCAGCATTTTAGCCACCACAAAGAATCAGATGTATTGCATTCTTCAGCCTCTGTGACACTCCTCAATGCCAAGTCACAAGGAAAGCCTTTCTCCACTCAGTCACTGGTTAAACAGGACCAAAATATTGCTGGGAAGCAGATCCCAGCTAAACAGTTGACCCCTTGGCCCAAAACATTCCAGCAAATTGGTGTTGCTGCCCTGGTTTCCATATTAATGTGTAATTGGTGCCCATTTTAACCCCAGCCCACATGATGGGAGAGCACAGAGCTCTGTGTGCTACACAACTTAACTCCTTTCTCTTGAAGGATTTTTGGCTTCCTGCAATTTCAGAGTAAGGAATGAAAAAAAAAAAAAGGCACAGGGGAATGTCAATTCAGCTAGGAAATATATATCAATAAACAGAAAGTATAATGGCCAAATCCCATTTACTTCAGAGGAAATGACTGTAATGGGGAATGATGCATTAACCATAAAGAGAAGCTTCAGTCTCAGAAGCACCACACAGAAACCCTCCCTCTGCTGAGTGCTCAGCTTTCTGATTCCAGTCCAGCACTTTAAAAAGGGCTCAGCTTCATTCAAGCCCAGTTTTAAAAGGGCTCAGCTTCATTCAAGCCCAGTTTAAAAAAGGAAGGTGTGTGTGGCTGCCAGAGGCAATGAAATACTGCGTGGGAAAGTTAATGCAAACAGTGAATTAAAAGTTAATGCAAACAGTGCAAGAGCAAGGGATGGGAGGGAACTGCTTTTAAGATATTTCTTTATCTGCATTATATTTTATCACTAAAAAACCATCCAGACTTCAGGGGGGTTGATGCCCCCAGCAGGGATTTCCTTTACTTTGCCAAGCAGAGACTCCAGTTGTGCCGTGGGCAGAGCTGAGCTTTGTGTCTTTAAGGAGGACCTTGTTCTGCCCTGAGTTGCTGCTCTCAGAGGCAGGAGAAAATGCCAACATTTCTACCTCAGACCCACCTACAAACTGCCCCCAGAGGCACCAGGGGGTTTGTGACTGAGCAGTGGAAGGATGGAGGCAGCCTGTGAAAAAAAGGGAATGACTAAATCTTCCCTTTCGTTCTCAAGCCCAGACAAACTTCTTACCCATGAACAAAACCCCTTGGAGGGATGAATTCATCATCTCAAGTAGCCCCGAATCTCTGGCCCATAAAATATTTAGCTGTGTAAATACTGATTTTTTTTTTTTGGAAGTGGCATTAAATATGATGGAATACTTGGCTCTCCTCGTTAGGTTCTGTTCAAAGGCCTGCCTGACATGATAAGATAGGAATTACAGATCATAAATTATGCTAAAGGAGTTTGAAAGAAGGATGCTGTCAAATAGAGCTTTTTTTTCTTACAAATATAAAATAGGCACCTTTATTTTTTGCTTGTTTGTGTGTATAAAATATGTATTTATGTAAATACATGTTCAAATAGGTATATGTATCTATTTAAAGCTTGACTTTTTCCATCTTTGTTGGTTTATGGTAAAAGAACAGACAGCAAAATGCTTGTTGGCTCCAGGGAATGAGAAAAAAATAGGGATTTTCTAGATGTGAAGCACATGTGTCAGTCCAGGTACAGGTCAGAAGCTCTATATTAACTCCTCTCTTAGTTTATGTGTCAAGCTCAGCCATGGTGTGAGAGGTCCTGAATTCAAACCCAGCAACACCTCCAGGGAAGCTGTTCTAAATTCTTCACAAACAGTAAAATTCCCAGATTTTCCTGTGCATGTTTGTTTCCCAATTGCCCATCTAAGTGACCTTTAGAGATTCCTGAGTTTTTGCAGTTTTCATCAATTGTTTGTGCCACCAGTAACAGAAACGTGTCTATTTTGGGCTTTCAAGAAACAGTTGCACATAGAAGAAAAGTTCTGCAAGTGAAATTTCTGTCCATCTCATCACCTGATCAGGGAAAGACACCCAAATTCCAAAGAGCTGACTGAATTCCACAGTTGTCCTCCACAAAAAAAAGGCCACAGTGAGGTGTTCTATCCCAAATGGTTTCCAGTGTGGGCTCTGCCCCTCGGAATTCTCCATATGCAGGATTCAGTTGGTCACCAAAAAAATCATATGATACCATTTCTGTTGTTATTTGGGTGACCTTCCTTCTATAAATAGGGCCAGCACAGGAAGATATCACCAGGGATCCAGTTCCTGTTTAGGACAGGGGTTTAGGTACGTTCCTTTTCTGCAGGGAATAAAAAAAAAAGGCCCAAACCCTGAGTGATTTTGTGAGACGAACAATCCCAGTGTGAGTGGCAGAATAATTAATTTTGCTCCCTTCACTGAGCTTTGCTCGATCCTTGGAGCAGCAGCTTTGCTTATCCTTCTGTTGTTTTCATGCTTGCTGATGGACACAAAGCCCTTCTCAGGTTTAACTGAGTGGCTCTAATTGCAGCCACCTCCTCCACAAAAACTTGCTGTACCCCGAGATCCCCTTTGGAACAGCCCATTCTGTACCACATCCCTAATTTAGGCCAGGCCTATAACCTATGGAAAGACCCTGAAATACAGGAACTTTCAGAGGGGGCTGGGGAAGTGTCTGAGTGCAAGAGCTCAAACTCTGCTGTGTCCTGGAGGTCACATCAGTGCTTGTGGAAGGTGCTGGGGGCTCCCTTCCTGCTCCTTCCCACGTTTATTCCCAGCTACTGGATATCAAACTCAAATGTAATCACACACTGCTATGTATTCTCAGTCTCCATAATTTAAATATTCACTTTTTCAGAGCACAGCTCAGCTGGCAAACTGCAGCCACAGGAGGATGATGAGGATGATGATGATGATTTTTAAGTGCAAACAGTGAGGGCCTGGGTGTGTCTCTGGTTTACATGTTTGTTTCTGAGAGTTATGTAAGGTTTTGAAGGAGGATTTCTTTTCCCCCTCCTTCTTTAGCACATGTGCACTAAGTCATCCCCCTAATCCTCTGCTCAGCCAGCTTGTTAAAGCAGAAGGAGAGGGAAGTACAGGCTCGTAAAAGGTGTCCGAGATAAAGGCAGGAATGTAGCAGCCATTTAACGTTTCTAAAGAGATGCACGGTTTAAAGAGGAAGCAGGATATTATTTTCCTTAGAACAATAACAGCACAGCTTTTTGTGAGACATGGGCTTAGATGTCCAAGTCCTGAGCTCACAGTTGTCACTCCATGTCCCTGTGGGATGGAGGAGGAACGAGGTGCAGGTGTTTGGGCTGATTTGGATTGGTCACACCCCATCAAAATTCCTCTGTCCTTCCCCCTCCCCCCCGTCAAAACCTATTATTACTTATAATCATGATATTGGGTTTATTTTTATTTTTTTTGCTGTTGATTACATTTGTTGTCTGGCTTTCTACCTCACTTCCTTAAGCTTTTCTCCCCGTGTGCTGATCTAGAAATGTATTGCCCAAACAAAGAGCAGCAGTGTCTGAAAATAACAGGAGTCCTGAGGCTGGAAATTTAAGAAAAACCATGTCTCACAATTCCCTAATAAAACCATAAAAGTTGGCAGCACCTCAGCTGGCTGGTTCAGAAAGCTTCAAAACTGTCGTGCAGGGCAATCACTGGAAAATGAGGTCAGGGTTAAGGAAGATGGGAAATAAGTGGTGCTGTTAAAGGGTTTGGAGAATTCTGACCATTAGCAACACAGCCCAATAAATAAATAAATTCAAATGGCAGGTGGTTGTAACTGGAGCACGTTGATCTTGTCCCCTTCAAACACCTGAATGCTGCAGAATGGCCACGATTTCGTTCCTGCAGGGAGCAGGAGCTTCCTTCCCAACACCACTAATACATCTTCAGCTAACCAGTCTTTGTGAGCAGCCAAGTTAGAGGTTTAAGTAGGCTCGAATGTACCATCTGGAGGCCCAGTGATAGCCAGAAAAGGAAGCAGTTGTCATGCTGATTGCAAATAAATAAGTCCCTGGCAGCACTGGAGACAAACACGGCGCTTTTTTCTTTCCAACTGCCCTTCTTCCTACACAGGGAGGAGCTGGGATGGGACAGAGGTTTGCTGTAGCTGTGTTTTTGGGATCTTATCCCTGTTTCTCTCCTCAGGGGTGGGTTTGGGGAAGGCAAGCAGGGCCAGGTGGCTGCTGGTGGCGCGTGAGTTGCGGTTGTCCCGCTGCCACTCCGGGAGCACCAGCCTGTCCATCTGTCACCCCTCTGCAGGGCCCAGCACAGCTCCAGGACCTGCTGCCCAGCACCAGAGAGCCACAGGGGTGGATCACACCCCACAAACCCCCCCAGTCTGAGGAAGGGGGAGAGCCACGAGCTGCCTGATGTCACACAGGTCGAGTGCCAAGCCTGGCTTAAAGCTCCCTGGAGAGACGAGTCCTTAAGGCAGCCCCACTTTGCTCCTTTGCACAGAGAAGTTTTTTACTATCATGTAGATCTTTAGGAAGAAGAAAAAAAAAAAAAAAAAAGAAAAGCCACAACCAGCACTTTAAAGTGTCAGTGTTAACATTTTCCAGCTCCTTGGGGTTTCAAAACAGGAAGTTTGGGGGCGGTGCAGTTGCACAATTTGCCAGAAAGCTGCTGTTCCGTGAAGCTGGTGACGCTGGGCTGTACCAGCAACTTTAGCCCTGATGGCCACCCAGGCCCTCACTTTCTGGGGCCCATTCTCAGTGAGTTTTGACATGCTGCTGAGCCTTGTTTTAGCTGACCTGCTCTGCAAAGGCACGGCAAAGCCCAGAGCTAAGGGGAAGTTCTCCCAGCCTGGCAGAGATAACGCAGCCCAAAGCCAACGTGGTAGAGCTCAAGCCTGAAAACAAAGCATTGAGCTGCTTGGTTAGGATCTTGTGATGAAACCTGTGATGCAAACCCCCTTCCAGGTCAGATCCAGGTCTTTGTATCGTGCACATCCTCAGAGGGAGAGCTGGAGTGTTTGTCTGCACCTCCTTTGCTTGACAGAAATGAGATTTGGCTTGTACTGCCCATTCAGGTCCAAACAACAATACCCCCTAAGTTTTGTTCAGAGGGTGAAACATCAGCTTGGGCCTTGCAGAGCCAAGTCACAGAATCATGGAATGGGTTGGTTGGAAGGGACATTAAAGATCATCTTGTTCCACCCCCTGCCATGGGCAGGGACACCTTCCACTAGCCCAGGATGCTCCAAGCCCCGTCCAACCTGGCCTTGGACACTTCCAGGGATGGGGCAGCCACAGCTTCTTTGGGAATTCCATCCCAACCCTCACCACCCTCACAGGGAGGAATTTCTTCCATAGACCCATGCACTGTTTCAGTCCCTTTCCATCTAGTCGAGGAAGGAAGTATCTTATATTTGCCAGAGACAGATAAGTTAAAACACTCTTCTCAAAAAGCTTAATTTGCTATTCTTTGCACAATTTTTGCATTATCCCCTGCATTTGGACAAGCTTGTGCTCATTCTGACTCCTTGTTTTCACCTCAAGCAGTGATTTTCTCCTCTTTGTGGGCAGTGTCCCTCTATCATGAGGAATCCTCCAGGTTGTGTGTGCTAATGGCCTCACAACTTTGCTGAAAAGGCAAACCCCAGAGATGGAAAATGGGAAGTGGATGCCCAGGGAAGAGCCAACCAAGATCTCACACCCAAAATAGACTCAAGCAAAGCAACAAGAAGGAAGTCTAAGAAATTAAGGAAGGTGGAAGGAAGAAGGGTGGGGTGCTGAAATAGTTGGGTTAAAGGCAAAAAGAGAGACTCAAAATAGCCTCCTGCTCTAGACAGCTCTGTTCAGGAAATTTTTTAAGCCCTGTTTTCAGTAATACACATATTTCACAGTATTCCAGATAAGTATTCCTGGCTTAGTGTTTCTTGTCATCCAGGTAAGACCAAGTTGTGTCAATATTTATGTCAAAATTCATGTGGGAGAACCCCAGAGTGCTGCAGGGAAAGGGGGAAAGGAGGGTTAATGCAGCAGAGGATGAGGCACATTTGCCACTGACTCAAGGCTGAAACACCCTCCCTGAACAGTCTTGGAAGTGGGAGTCCCATGGTACTCAAAGCTCCATTTTGGGGTGAGAAAACACACACAGTTCTCAGTCTCTTGCCTCAGAGATTCTGAAGTGTGTGGTTAAAGCAGCCACTGCAGGCTAAAGTCAAAGTTTCCATCAGGGGAAAGAGAAAACAAGTTAGTTTGCAGGCTCTGGTCTGAATTTCAACTTGGGTGTCTGTGTTTCAGACCACATTGTAGTCCTTGGGTGATACAAGTGAGAGAAGCTATAAAAATGCACAGTACAATTATTTTGCTGTTCCAGCAATGATAAGTCATAAACTCATGGCCAGACTTTAAACTCTAATACCAGATTACATATTGAAAATGACCCTGTAGTGTCTGGCTCAGTAATCTGGAGTTTGTACACGAGGTCTTGCCAAGAAGACTCCAAAAAGTTTAAATCCTTACTAGGGAAGGGTTAAAAAAAAAAGCCACATTAAAAATAAATATGTTTGAAGTCTGAAAGGGAACAGGAAATGAAGAATTGTGATAAGCTAAGAAACAATGAGATAAAGGAGGATCTTAAGCATGTAATGAGAAAACTTTACCACAGACTGGGCATATTTCCTTGCCTACTTTGCTGATTTTGTTATGGCCTGTCAGCTCCAAGTGTGGAATCTTTATTCCTGGAGCTGATCATATTCCTGCAGAATATGTAAGTGAATTACAAAAAAAAGAAAAAAGAACTAGGAAGACTTTAATGAGACCTGGATTTAGTAATTATCCCTACACCAAAGAGTACTTCTGCATCTCTTTAACTTCAAGCATGTACTTACAGACTTCACTGAGGCACAAGCACACGCCAGCTGCTCTTATGCAAAGCATGTGCTGAAAGGTTATTGCAAATCAGGGCTTTGGGTCTATTCTTCCTTCCAGCAGAATTTCTAAGGGCTTTAAAACAAGTGTTTGAGGTGATAAAAAGAACTTTGTTCAGCCAGCTGAAAACCTGGGGATTTGGTGCTGGCAAGTCACAAGTGGACGGGTATTTTCTGGAGTATTTGCTCCCCAAAAAGCCCTCAAAGCAGCATTACCTGAGCAAAGGTCTGTCACAGCCCTCAGCACCTGCACAGTCCTGCTCCATCCCCTCACCATGGGATTTTCCTTGAGCCCAGTCATAGCCTTTAATTTAATTGAATCACAAGTCTAGCAGGTATCATGATGCACTGGTTACTCCAGCGCTTAGTTCTCGTGTTTGTGGAGGAATAACTTCACCTTCCTGTGCTCTTTTACATTTTAACTTGTAAAATGCTCCTGCAGCTGCAGCATCATCTCCAGCACCTGGCACAAAGCATATCAGAGACCTCAACAGGGCACAACCACAGCACAGATCATAAAACACCAGCTCAGCAGGATCCCTCAATCATTCCAGTCTCTCCTGAGCCACCTGGGTAAACACAAGGCTTAAAAAGTGCTCAGCACAGGGTTCCATCTGACCACAAGGGATGGGAATTCCCAGGGGTTGAGCCCTGCTGGAATCCTTCCAACTTCACAGCACTGACCATGAAGGTGCTTGAATCCAACTCTGTGTTCCCATAGCCAGAATCAAAGGGATGAGGGTCCCATGCTCTAGTTAAGTCTCCTTCCTCCCCTTTCTCTCACCATTATCCTTTTAATTTCTGACACCTGAAAGGTGGGAGCAATGGAGTGGGAATAAATAAGGAGATATTTCTCACTCCTTTTGCCTGAGGCAGGCATGAGGATCAGAGACACAGTCTGGCCTGTCCTCTGACCCTCTCCTCGTATGCTTGGCCAATACACCTCCTGATGTTTTGTGACTGCTTGGCTACCCAAACAGTGGGAGATTCAGGGCTTGATTTAAGTTTTTAATTAAGCTAAGTCTTTAGTTAAGGCTTTTGACCATAGGGATTCTCAGAGGAGGTGTGTTGTGAGTATGAAGTGGTTCTTTCCCATGGCTTTTCCCTCCCCAGTGTCCAAACACAGCCAACACCTCATCTTAGCACCTCACCAGCAGTGAGGGTTGGCAGGGTTGTGCAGGAGGCCAGGTCTCTGATGCCTCCAAGACCCTGTTATCCAGATTGATCTTTTCAGGCAGGTATTGTCAGACAGACAGACAGACAGACACACAGGAGCATCACCTCATCTCCACAGCCTCGCTCTCCCCCGCACTGAGTGAGAAGTGCTGCTGTGGGGGAGTGTTTCTAAAATTATTCCTGATGAAAATCTTTTACAACTGAGCCCCATCTTCTCTGTTTTGGGTTTTGGTGGTTTTTTTTTTTTTTAATGTGTGTCTGGTACCTTGAAAGCATCCTAAGAACTGTTCTGGGTTGGGTTGGGTTTTTTTGTCAAATGCAGAAGGAGTAGTGGTCATATCGCAGCCTTTCTCGCCATGGAGTGGAAGTCACTGATCCAGTGACCCAGTGACACTTCCAGCCAGGCAGAATCAGCAAGTGGTACCCAGGAATAACACCTTGTACTGTTGGTACAGCAAAATAACAGCTGTGCCTCCAGAAAGACCCTTCTCTCCACCTGTCAGAGTGGGACCTTGGGAGATACAACAAGAAAGAGCTATAAATTAATTCAGTGCTTAGTGTGAAGAAGGATTGGTTATAAAGTCCTCTTGTTTTTTTACAGACTGGTTTGTTCTTCAGGCTCCTGTGGTTATGGTAGGGGATCCAGACTGATGTGAGCTTCCCCCTTGGTAAATATTTAAAAGCTGCCTTGTGAAAAGTAGGCAAGAAAGGAGAATACTTGGTGTCAGTTCAGAACAATTCTTTGCAGAATTCTCCAGACCAGGAGACGTGATGAGAGACCCTCAGACCAACCTAAACCCAGAAAATACAAAATTCTAAGAGGAAGGAGTTGAGGGTATTCTGGGAACAACCTTGCAAGCTTTTCTCTTCAGTGAGGCCTTTCTTTAGGCTGGTTCTCAAAAGGAGCTGAGGTTTACAGGGCTGTGCTGCATCTGTGTGTGTGTCTGTGGGTCTCACCAACCTGCCACAATAACTTCTGAGCCTACTGGTGTATTTAAACCCAGTGTGACAGAGGTGTAGAGCTATCAAGGATATTTCATGTCTTGCAGCTTCTGTATAATATATATATAAAAAAAGAATAATAAAAAAGGGGTGTTGTATGGCTTTAAGAGTGAATCATCTTGAAAAGACTGGGAGATGAGCTTTCTCATTATTAGCCATCAGGGGATCCTCACAGAAGCAAGGCCCTAAAACATGCTGCAGTCCAGAGGAAAGCATCAGACGTGCACAAACCCAGGCTTTGAGAGTTGTTCTGGCATTCCCAGAGCTGGTTCCTCAAAGCCAGGGCAGGTTCAAAGGCACTGCAAACATGCTCTACACATTTCTGTGCCGTGGATTCAGCAGGGCTGCTGTGCAGACAGGGAGGACAAGGGCTCAAATCTGAGAGTGCAGAAACTGCAGCAACACGAGCACTTGGATCCTGCCAGAGCTGCAGAGGGGTTGGGAATGTTCTGTAGGAATTGCTGCCCTGGGAAAGCCAAAAGAGCAGAATGTGTGGCTGGTCCAGCAGCTGAAGCTTTGAGAAATGCAAGCAATACTGCAGGTAAAGGCAGGTAAATCCTGCACTGCCAGCTCCAGCAGCTGCTGGTTGATGTGTGCACAGGCACAGGAGCCAGCACAGCCCTTCCCTGCTCTCTCCAGAGCCCTGCTTTGCTTGTCCCTCACAGCAGTTTCACACCCCCCCTTGGGAAGCAGAGATAAGGAGGCTCCACGAAATGAGAACTGGTGTGTGTGTGTGTGTGTGCAGGGGTCTCCTCTGCCTCCCCATGATTTCAGGCTGCAGCTGAAAACAGACCTTTTTCCAGTGCATTCCTCTTTTGTTCTGCAGTTTAACAACTAATGCTTTATCTCTGCAAGGCACGTTGGCAGGCAGGGTGTAAATAAACCGTGTGGAGTGAGGCTGAACCAAATTATCAGAGTAAATCCTGTAGGTAGGAGCCCAGTGGTGCCATTTTCTAAGCACAGCTCTTCCCTGCATCAAGGCTTTGGGATGCTCAGGGATGCTAAACCCAGTTCTGCATGGATTCCTGTGTGGAAATCACTCCATCCTGCAAGACAGGTATATGTGCTCTGTGCTGAGCTGCACCAAGACAAGGCTTTCAGAAGAGCTCAGCATTAGCCTAATTTTGCTCCCAGTGGTATTGAATGAGGCAGAATTAGGCTGGAGCTGAGCTTCTGAAAGCTGCATCCTATCTTCCTACTGCCTAAAATAAGGAGTCCAATTAAATCTACAGCAGCACAGAGTATGAGGGAATGTATAATTAATTAAAAAAATCAAAGGCTGTCTTGCAGTGCTGATCAGCATTTAGCAATCCTGCCACCAGCTCTCACTCTTCTCATTCTTCCTTTTTAATCAGTGATTATTGTTGCATCTCCTGACATTGTGATCACATATTCTGGTAGTATTTCAATATGACTGCGTTCCCTGGGAGCAGTAAACCTGCTCACAGGAGGAAAATGAGAAACTCCATTAAATGAGGAAGGGGAAAATTTATTATCCCTTCCAGCCCTGGCCCTGACACCTCATGGAGCCCTGAGATTAGTGAGGGATAAAAATTTGCTCCCTGTGACAGTCAAGGCTTTCATTTTTTGCAGCACAGCCCTGATGAGAAACTACAGGCTGAGGGCTGAGAAATTGCATGTCCAAGGTCATCTTTCAGAGCTCTTGCTCTCTCTTATTGCTGTTTTCCTGTATCCAGCACTCCCAAAACAAAAAGGGGTGTTTTTTTGGTCTACCAAGACAGCACAATGGGGCCACCTGTGAGCACAGGGCTTTGTCACCTCCCAAACAAGTGTTTCACACTTGTCCTCTCCCAGTGCAGAGTGAAGGGAGCTGGAGAGGATGTGCTCTTCACAGTTATCCTGGCAGGAATCCCCAGGAACTGGGCTGGATTCACAGCAAATCTGGAGTGACTCCATCTGGGTCCCCAGGAGCAGAATCTGGCTTACATTTTGAGTGCCAGCTGTTAGTGGGAAACAGTAGGACAGCAGCAAAGGAGGGTCTGGATCATCCCACTCTGGTGGCTCTTGGTGGGGTTGTGCCTGGATTTCTCCACCTTCCCTTTGTCTAGTGGAATTCCAGGTTGAACCTGTTCCTTTGAGTCAAATTTCAGGTTGAATCTGGTCCTTTGTGGCAGTAAATGTGGGCAGTTAAAGAACCCCATGATGAGTAAGGACAGACTTCTCCCTCAAGGGAAGGCTGAGGGGAAATCACCCCAAAACCCAGCAGTGATGGCACCAATTGCTCACCCAGTGAAGTGAATGAATCTTGTGGTGTCATCACTCCTTTTAAACACAAAGACCTGCATCTGGGCTTGTCCTGCAGTCACTGGAGGCACTTGCAGGGCACAGAGTGGGCAGGATTTCAAACAGGGCTGATGACTCACAGTCTGCAAGTGCCTCTTTCTCCCACCCCCTGCCTGGAAAAGGAGTGAGATGACCCCAGGCCTCACCTCCTGCCCTGTCAGGCTGTGTGAGAGCACTCCTGCCCTCTCTTTTCCTCTGCCTCTTGGTGTGCTCTGCCCTTTCCTCCTGTACATTTAGGCCACGAGTTTCCCCTCGGCGCCGTGAACTCCTGCCCCGGGTGACATCAGGGTGACGTTACCTCGGGCTCCTCCAGCAGCAACATGACAAAAATAACAGCACAGGACCTCCTAATTAGCACATGCAGACAGCAAAAAAAACATCAGCTGGGAGGGAGAAACTATTCATAGTGTGGTCTCTACACTCTGGAGGGGGAGGATCTTTTACCTTAAGCCACAAAAGCAGCTTTTACGTGTGACTCATAATTTCCTTATCAACTAAATACCCCCGGTGAAAAGCCTGATAAAGATTATTAATAAAGGACCAGTCATCTCTAGGTTCAGTGCAATTCAGTAGGAAGTTATATCCTGCTGTGGGTTGGTGTGGAACAGCTCAAAGAGGATGAAAAGGGATCTCAAGAGACTCAAATTTGTACAAACATCAGCCCCGAGCTGCATTATGGTGGTGTGTCTGCTAAACAGAATTCTTTTCTTTTCAAGCTGAAATATAATTTCAGATAGTTCCTGCACTGTTTTAATATTTTGTTTCGTGTATTCCTGGAGGAAAAGTCTCCACAAACAGATTCAGGGTTCCAGGAGCCAACTCTGCTGGTGTCAGGTTTTAAAATAAAGATTTCTCCCAGGTTTTATTTTACGTAAGGAAGAGCAATTTTTACTTCTCTGCTGCCTTTGCTGACTGGGCACTCGTTTCCAGCCATAGGCTGCTGCTCTGAACCACGCATTTCAAGTTATTTTTGAAATGCATTATTACCCTGAAGTTGCATCTCTCCCTTTTTGATGCATAATTTAGATTTCAGCCTCTCATAAATTACATGCCTAAGGAACTGCTGATGCTTCTGAGAAAAAAAAAAAACCCAAACCAACACAAAACAGAAATAAAACTGTACAAAATATTCTTTGTGGAGACTGTTCTGGATAGAAACACATTTATGCTTCTCTGAGTTTTCCTTATTTTTGTCTCTGGGATGTTTACACGGATACAGAACCTCTATTGTTTGGGAATTCCCCACTGTCAGTGAGATCTCATGAATTCCCACTGCAAATCCCGAAATCACAGTTCTTGCTGGTACCCAGATGGATGGATGGAGTAGGGATGGAAAAGAACTTGGAAAAGAAATTCAAATAGTTTGGGGGTTTTTTTCCCCCCTGATGGAGGAGCTTCTTCATGGCAGAACTGGAAGACCAAGCAAAACTCAGGGAGAAACACAGCTGTGAAAACCACGAGGGGGTTGAGCAGCTACATCTCAAATGCTGGATCTGCTCCTCTTCTGCTGGTTGATGTTGACAAATCTATTTATTTCTGGGTGCACTTTATCCTGAGCCCAAAATAGAGGTAGGGAGATCTCTGGCTGTTGCTGTTATTCTTTAGGTTACCACAGATTTCTTCCAAAAAGTCTGCTGAAGAAAATCCCAGGGGCTCACAAATGTCTTTGGCCTTAATATTTCTATAATTAAAGGTGTAGGCATTTTGGACAAGATCCCACAGAACATGAAATGCCACAGCTCCCTACTGAACTTGGCTTAAAATTAGTAAGAAGGAGCCTGAAGTTAATTAAAATCAGGGAAAATAAACCTTCTGTTGCAAAACAGCCAGAAGGGCAGAAGATTTAAGATGGTTCTGCATTGTGTGTGGATAGACAATTATAACTGAGTTCATCTGGGCTGCTCCTGAGGTTAAAAAGAAGAAGAAATTATTGCCTGAAAGTAATAAATATATGCAAGTAAAATTGAGATTCAGCAGGGGGGCAGGGAAAAAAAAAAGTCTAAAATGGGATGTTTTACTAAGTATTGGAGGCAAAACATCAGCAGGTTTTTAAGTGTGTCATTTATAAGGGAAGTGACTCAAATGAAATTATGCACTTTTAAAGAGTGAGGATGTAATAACCTTTGAAGGATTTTAGAAGCCATTTCATATTTGTATTATCAGAGTTCCTCAATCCTGTAATTTTACCTCTTTTTTTTTGGTTGGTTTTAATGGCAGAGGTCCTGATATCAAGTGATTATTTGGGAATCAATAAGTTTCATTAAAAACAGCAAAATCAATCCTTATCCCTCCTGTCTGGGGAGAAAAGCTCAAGAAAACAAGTGTGTCCTAAATCCTTAGAGATTGTGATGAAAAAAAAAAAACAAACCTCACGTTTTAATGTTCTGGTGATTAAATCTCACTGTCTTTAAACCAGTCCCATGAACTTCTGTCCTCAATCCTAAGCTTTGAGTTCTCTCCTGGAGAAGGCAGAGGATGGAGAGGAAAAAAAAGCATCAGAAACTCCAACCCTGTGGCAGCTCCCCACAGAAATTAAAAATATATGGCAGTTTATGGTGAGAATGTGGCTGTTTTTCTGTATTCCATTAATAGGAAGACCTGCAAGAGCATTTTTTGGGGGCAATCAGCCACCATTTAAAAATCTCCACACTCTCTAATTCCCCATCTTTTTCCTCCTCTCGAATCAAGGTGGCTCGAATTACTTCAGATATTTTTCACACAGAAAAGTCTTCCTTGAGGTTTTTTCGAGCCTTTTGCCTCCTGCACCAGCTGTGGGACCCGGGCAAATGTGTAAAACGGTACCTGAACCCATCAGTGTAAGACATCAAGGAGCTACAAATCCATGGGGGACCTTTGCTTTAAAAGCCAAATCAGTGACAGCCTCACACCTTGTCCAATGCCCCGAGGATTAAGCACTTAATGTAGCCTAAAAAAATCAACTTTCTTCCTCTCTGAGAGCCTCGTGTTTGCAAACCAGTTTGTCATTGTTGAGAAGAGATGAAAGTTTTCAACTTGGGATTTATTTTTAGGGACCGGGTTCTCTGATGGAAACGGAAAGTTCTGACAGACGCTTCTCCTGAATATTTCAGCCCTCTCCTTGCCTTTGTAATGGAAATCGTGGTTTGGCAGGGGGGGTTCTGGAGGGTCACCTGGAGGCAGGTTGATTTTATCACCACTGCACGAAGCCCTTTCTGCCTCCCACCCAAGAGGCCGCGAACACCCCTCGCAAAGGGGCTGCGAGCCGCTTCAAAAGGAGTCAAACAATAACCTTTCAATGGATTCCATCACTTCCTCCATCAACAAAACGCGATTCCCTCTCCGGCTCCTCGGAGTGCCAAGTTCTGTGGCCGCAGCACAATGGGCTGCATTGTTCCCCCGTGCTCCGGGCTAAAATGTATTTTGGTAACTGCTGCTCTTTATAACACAATTGTCTGCTGACAGTTATTCCAGCAAACCATTAACTCCTTCGAGCCACGGGAATCTCTTTTTTCCAAGCCCAGAGAAGTCGATTTCTCCCACTGAATAGAACAGAAAGTAACCTAAACCTGGGGCTCTCAGTGTTAGATAACATGTAAATGATGGTGACTCACAGTGGAAAATCGTAGATAAAAATTGCACAAAGGCTTATTTAACCACCATCTTGTGATTTCTTTCCCTTGTGCATGAGAGTGTGAGATAAACTCACACACACACTCCAGAATAATGCTGCTGTTTGTCCATCCCTCTGCCCTGCAGCTGCCTTGGAAGATATGAGAGACAGAATAAAAATGCCCATGCATATTCATCTGCATCTCACATTCCCCACCGAGGCATGAATGAACCCTCAAACAGCTTTAATTTGTGACAAATACCCCAATTCCCACAGTCTCATGGAAAATCTTGCTGGATTACTAATGGGATATTCTCATTTTAGAGCCTGGAAAAGAGGCATAGGGGAAAACCAAGAAGCTGGTGGGTGATCCTAAGCACCCAAAGACTGAGGAGGGATTCCAAGTGATGGTTTCCCAGACTTCTTTCCTTGGATTAAACTACAGGAACCACACAAGCCTGGAAAGAAGGTTGGAAAAGGCAGAATACCTGACTTGTCATGGCAGGAAACATTGAGAACAAGGTGCTGGGGGTTTTTTTTTTCAGTGTGTGTTACAAGTGGTATTTTTGTAATTCAAGCTCACGTCACAGCAAAGCTCTGAAAACAAACCCAAAAATTGAGCTGGGGACCAATTCCAGCAGTGACTGAGATATTCCTGAATCAGTAACCTGAGGAATGTCCTGTGCTGAGGGAACATCCAGTGAGGTGAGAGAAGGAAACATCCAGTGAGGAGAGAGAAAAACAGCTTGGCCAGAACAACAGAAGAAGATTTTAATTTCTGAAGGACACAGGTTCATAAATAAGTGCCAGAAACCATGGCTGGACTTCTAGAGAAAGGCTGAAGAAGTGCATTAAGGAGTTTCCATATTACTCATCCTGCCCATCTCCCCAACAGCACAGGATTGTTCCCAGTGGGATTGTTTCATTCCTTTCCCCAGCCCAGCATTCAGAGGCTGAAGGAACGGGGCCAGGCGACCTCACAATTAGAAATGTTCTTCCTAATGTTCCCCTGTAATTTGTCTTTGCTCATTTTCATGCATTAGCCTTTATGAGCTTCACAAGCCAACCTTAATTGCATTCCCTGCTGTCTGCTTGAGGAGGGACTGGGTTTTGTTTTGCATGGATGGAAAGCAGGATTTGGAGCCAGTGTCCTTGGAGAGCTTTGGCACTGAGTCACACCAAGGGGCCGTGTCCACTGGTGGGTGACAGCTCAGGGTGCCAGTCCCACGTCCCAGGCACTGCCCCAGCATGTGCTGCTCCATCCAGGGCACGAGATCCACAGCCCTGTCACTCTGACAATGCACATTTTATTCCTTTCATCCCTTCTCTGCTGCTCTGCTCTGGATTTCCAGCTCTCCCCTGTGGGTACCTCAGCACAGCAAAGCCTTTGATGGTTCTTTTCTCCCTGGAGCACCTCAGCTCAGGGATTTTTACAGGCACCCTGAAGTGAGGGCTTCCCACAGTCAAAACCACCTTGCTTTGCCACGATCTGAATTGCTTAACTTCTGAAAATCCCATCCCTGGAAGGATTCCTAAGTCAGAGCTCACCTATAAGGTCCATGCTGGAAGGGAGCTCAGTGTGGGGTCAGTGACTTCCAGAGGGAAATAAATAGTGTTGCATGTGAAAATTGCTAATATTCCTGTCCTTTTGGGAAGCTCTAGGTGCAAAACCCACTCTGGGTGTAGGACAGTGAAGCAGCCAATTCCTCCTGCACTTTCCCACCTCTCCTTGCCCTGTCTGTACTCACATGATGTTGCCTCCCCAGTTCTCAGGTGGAGGGTTTTTCATTAGCAAAGAGCATCAATATATGTATGAACAGTGCTCAGCAGCTTGTGACCTTGATGTCAGGGGGAGGCTTTTTGGTTCTGCCAGCACATGCATTATTAATGCAAATATCATAACTAGTTGTGAGGAACCAGAATTTTCTTCCTTTGTACTTTGTTGTATAAAGGTCTGTGAGGATGGATCAAGCTGCTTCATTTATATTTGCTGTGTCACTAAGCTAGAGCTCCTTAAAAACAACATAAAGAGAGCTCCTTAAATAACAGAAGTTATTTTCCAAACTTCAATAGGTGTTCTTATTAACTTGAGGAATTGCTTTTAGAGCATTTTTTATAATGAGTCAACAAAACATGATTGTGGTCATGCTGGATGGTTCTCTAGAATCAGCAGACTGTGGGGAGAGGCAGAAAATGTATGCCAGGCTCATTTTAGGTTAGAGGGAGGCAACTCATCAATAAATACACATAAAGAGCCATTTACAGGAATGATACATTCAGTGATGTGTCTGTTCTTGGTACACAAGTCTCAGTTCCTTCTCAATCCAGATCTTAATCAACTGCAACTGTATTTTTCAATCTTGTAGGAACCTTTCTGGCCAGTTTTGTTTTCAGGGCCTCCTGGCTTTCCATCTTCCAGCAGTGCTACTTGCCTGATTCTCTCTGTAACTAAATCCTACTCATCCTGAATTCAGTGGTGGAACTCAAAGCTTTGGTTTGTTTGTTTAAAAGAATCATGGAAGGGGTTTGGGTTGGAAGGGATCTTAAAGATCATCTCATTCCACCCCCTGCCATGGGCAGGGACACCTTCCACTAGCCCAGGCTGCTCCAAGCCCTGTCCAGCCTGACCTTGGATACTTCCAGGGGTGGAGCAGCCACAGCTTCTCTGGGCAACCTGTGCCAGGGCCTCCCCACCCTCACAGGGAACAATTTCTCCCTAATATCCAA
>JAWWLV010000075.1:3873305-3894774 GCA_035041135.1 Platyrinchus mystaceus
CTTTCCATCTTCCAGCAGTGCTACTTGCCTGATTCTCTCTGTAACTAAATCCTACTCATCCTGAATTCAGTGGTGGAGCTCAAAGCTTTGGTTTGTTTGTTTAAAAGAATCATGGAAGGGTTTGGGTTAGAAGGGATCTTAAAGATCATCTCATTCCACCCCCTGCCATGGACAGGGACACCTTCCACTAGCCCAGGTTGCTCCAAGCCCTGTCCAGCCTGACCTTGGACACTTCCAGGGATGGGCAGCCACAGCTTCTCTGGGCAACCTGTGCCAGGGCCTCCCCACCCTCACAGGGAACAATTTCTCCCTAATATCCAACCTAAATTTTCCCTTTTTCAGTTTGAAAAAAAACTCCAACTGTCTGCTAAGAAATCTTCCTAACAATTTTAACTCCCAACAATTTTTAGGAGAGGAGACAGGAGGTTAGGAAATGGGGCAAAATGGAGAAGTCAGGACTGTGAGGCTCGTGTGAATTTTCTCTCTCTCCTGCAGTGGGAAGGTTTGTACCTGAGGTGTGTGATGGATGGGGAGGGAAATGGGCACTGAAATTTGGGTTCATTAAGGAACAATCACAAGGTTGTTTTTCAGTTCACAAGGAATGGTTTTTCAGTTTTGGTTGTAGGCAGATGAAGTTTCAACGGAAATGATCTGGTTTAATACTTAAAATAAAAAGGATGGGAGCCAAGAGTCTGAGAAGCTGCCTGAAGTGTGAGGAGTCCTTCCTGGGCTCTCATCACCTCACCACCTTCTGTACTGTCACAAAGTGGCATTTCCAACGTGCCTGACTTTGATCAAAACCAGCCCAATTGTTGTCTCAGACAAAGGAGTTAAAAAGACCCAAAAAAAGTGGTTGTGCAGAAGCAGAGAGAGATGTAAAGGCTAAAGGCTGCTCTAACCACCAAGTATCAACTTCAGCGCCCACCCACCTCCCACACACAACTAGAAATAACCTTAAATAATTTATTTAAGCGTGTCTGTATTGCAGTTACATATTTAATGACTTAAAGGGACAGTGTTTCGCTCAGGAATAATCTGAATTTCCCATGATTTGAAGGGAAGCATCACTCCTGCCCCCAGTTCTCTGAGAATTTCAGGATGTCTCACAGCACTCAGTGGATTAAACTCCAAGCTGCTGTCTCAGGTTGTCATTACCCTTATTAACAGGGAGAAAACCACAGTAGCTAAACTTAGAACATGGTAATTCAGTGAGAGAACAAGGTAATTCTCCTGTCCTGCATGTTGAATATTAGAAGGAAAAAATATATCTCATCTTCCTCCTGCTCCTATTGTTTGTTGCCTCAGGCATTGTCTTTTTGTAGATAATAATATATTCAGGGACTTAAGGGCAAAAAGTTAGGTAGGAATGCTAATGGCAGAATGTTGGGGAGAATTTAGATGGCAGAATTTAGAAAGGGAGAACAAAAGGAAGCACGTACAGTAAAACTTCATGTTGGAATTATCTGAGGTCATTGGAGATGAAAGCATCTGACTGAGTCATGTTATTAATATGGTGAATAGTTCATGTCTCTGGGATTGTCTGTCCTTTCCTGTGAAGACCTTTGCCTTGACAATGGTCACACTTGGCCAAGCTACTTCCAGGAAATTCTAATTTTCACCTGTTTAGCATATTGGTGCATTTGTAGAATTAATTTGGTTTTATCAGCAGAGGAATATTCCTGAATGTGAGGGTTTGGTTTTTTTTAGCAGGCTCCAGTCATTTTGACCTTGCAAATGGGCAGGAGAGCTGACAAACCCAAGTTGGGGAGTTCTTGCTTTTTTTTCCCCACGCTGTGTTCACTGATTTGGAAGCCATAATTTTCCCCATCATCCTGAAAGTTCTCAGTGCCCTTCCATCCCAAACCATTCCATGTTTCTATGACTGTGGAGAAGGCACTGCCTTCCTTGCCTGTGGGCTGGGATACCTTGAGGGTGTCCCCATAGGGATATAAATCCCCTCAGCCCTGTGGTCTGGACGTGGAGTGGGACATTTGGGGAGGGAGGGTTTGCCTTGGCAGGGTTTCCTTCTTGTAGCTGAGTAGGAAATCTCAGAGAAGCCCTTCCTGTGCTGCCAGTGGGGTGAGATGAAGGGGACTTGGTGGGTTTTGAAGCCATCTGAGCCCCCAAAGAGCGCAGAGCTCGTGGCACAACCACTCTGTTAACACAGGCAAAGCCCTGATCTCTAAAGCACCGTTTTCCCCTGTATAAATACACGGCACAGAAAAGCAAATTACAGCCCCAGGGCTGACAATTGTCAGCGACAAACACAAAGCCCTGGAACAAACCCGACAGTTTCTCATTTTCAAGAAGTTCTAGGAATGCTCTTTCAATGGCTCAACACCTGAATTGTGTGGCAGATTTCTGTCTGGGCTGGTGTTTGCCCAGAACAAAGCAGAAAGCAGGGAGGCAGTGAAGCCCTGGCAGCTGCCTGAATCTCAGCATCCTGCTTTAATTTCCCTTTCTTGGTGGCAGATGGCAGCTTTGCAGGGGTGTTAAATCTGCTCATAACTAATAGGGTGCTGTTTCTTCGAATGCTCCATCTATTTCCACAGGGACAAACCATCCATTTTTCACTAAAAAATGGCACAGCCCAACAGTCAAGAGACTGTAATGTGACTGGGGATGAAAAAAAAATCAAAAAATCACACCACCTACGTCCCCTAAAACCTCCCTCAAATAAACAGCAGAACCAGGGTTGTTTACTACACTTTCTCATGCATTCTGTCAGTCTAAGAGCTGAACCCCGTGTGCTGCTCACAGCCAGGCTGCCCAGGCTTGCTAAAATATGCAGGCTGAGAGCTGCTCTGACTTCCTCCAGGCCCAGAGCTGCTGTTTGCTCAGAGGATGAGACACAATCCCTGCCCTGGAGCACTCACAGCTTAAAGAGAGGATGGAATAAACAGTATGTCATCCCTGGGACCTCCCAGACCACAGGGGGAGCGGGTCAGATGTGTTGAGTAGGTCTCAGCCTCTGTTTTATTAAGCTTTCCACTCCCAAAGCAGTGTGGTTTCTGCACTGATATCTTGGATTTTCCCCCTTTCACATAAGTTTAGCACATATCACAGATGCTCCAGCTGCCCAAAAAGCCACCAAGGAGGTAAATCCATAATAGCTCAAGTTGCTATATGGAATTGAAAGCAAAGCTTGAACCAGCACTCTTAGGGATGGGCTTGGGGGGCAACTCCTGTGCCTGGAAAGCAGTTTTCACACTGGACACCCCATTCCTCACGCTCCAGGTGCCCCCTGACACCCCTGTCATGCACTACTGTAAAATGCTCTGAGGGTTTTGCATAAAAAACTGTATTATGTCAGTGCATTCATTCTTAACAACAGGTAGAGGGGCTTGATATGGCAAATACTGAGAATTACACCCCCGAGGATGTGCAGGATGTGTGACTGGGGGCTGGGGGGAAGGCAGTGGTTATAAAACTGCCCAATATTTGGTCACTCACGTGACTTTCACCTTTGCCCCAGAGCTGCAAAGTGACCCGTGTTTGTGTGCAGCTTTTTCCACCCCATCAACCCCAACCCCTGCCCCGGCTCAGGGCAGACCCACCAGAGACCACAGCAGAGCAGCTCCAAACGCTGCTGAGCCTCCCCTGGCCCACGTTCAGATGTGATTCTGCCTCCCCAGGGCTGCAGGGAGAAGCTTCAGTTCTAATCCCAGCCCCTGGTGTGTGTCTGGTTGCAGAATAAAGGTTCATTCCTACTGCACTGCAGATTTCAGCCTCCAAGTGCTCCTGCCCGACTTCATCTGGGCAGAGTCCTTATCCCTGCAGCCCTGCAGTTGTCCCTGAACCTTTTGGCCTCTCCTCATCTTTCTCTCGGTCAGGGAACATCCTCTTGCAATTGAAGTGCTCTGCTCTGAAGAAAGAGGGGCAGAAGGTGGCCTGAAACCACTGGTGGCCATGGGAGGAGCATCTCGTGGCTCACCTGTGCCACAGCTTTTAGAATAAGCTCTGTTATCAAGGGTCAGAACAAATGAATAAACAAAAAAGACACCAACTGGAAGCCAGGAGTTCTCCCACCCACAGGGCAGACACAGTGACACCTTCTCCTGCTACCAAGAGATAGCCCAGCTGGTTGTGACTCTCAGTCACTTTTCCAAGGCAGGGGCTGTGACCTTCCCACTGAGGTCGAAGGAAATGCAATGGCAGGGATCCCAGAGATTGCACAGCTTGGCTGCTCTTCAGGGTTTGGGCTACAGCAACTGCAGGGCTGGCTCTGAGCTCCTTCCAGCTCCTGGGCTGTGCAGATTTGAGCCCACATGGGGCCACTTTCTCCTGCATCAAGGAAGGGGCAGATTTTGCTTCCAACTATTCCTGTACCGTTTCGCCTCCACCTCCAATTAACTGCTATCATCCATCCAGTAACAAGCTCAGCTCAGAATCAAAGGAATTAGGCACTGGGATTTGCTCATATCACAGTTTTACGTGCTTCTGGAAACTGGTTTATAGTTGTGTTCATCCCAGAGCTGGCTGAGAGCAGACACATGACTGCTTTGCCTGACAATGGCTTGCTCCTGTTCCTGCTGACTAATTTCTGGGGTGTTCCACCTCAGCTGAGCTCAGAGTCCTCCAGCAGTGAAGTGTTACAGCCGTGGCTGCACAAGGGAGAGCAGGGGAACACCAAACCCACCACGCTGAAATTTAAAGCTCATTTTTTTTTATCTAAAAGGCAGAAGAGGGATTTCCCACTTCTCCTGAATGCCTTTGGCTTCCCTTTAAAAGGGAATGAAGCTAAATAATACCCACCAACCTCTGTCTGTCTGGACTCTCGTTTTGTATCCTCAGTTCTCTCCTTTTCCTTCAAGAATCAGTAAATTGGACTCTTCTAAACTGTATTGTCTACGCTTGGATTGCAAGTCAGAGCTGGGCTCCCACTGATTTTATGTGTCTTTGCAGTATTACCTTTGAAATCTTTAATATGCTCGTGTCCTCAGCATGTACTTGATGGGGTTACAGCAAACAGATGAACTAAGGATCTGTTAAAACCCACTGAAGGCCAGGATTAAAATCTGTCTGACCCATTACTTGCTGTGCTGCCAAAACTTACACTAAGATTAATAACTGTGTTCTGCCCAGTGCATTTAAAAGAGCTAAGGGCATGGCTGTGCTTCCTCCCAGGTTTCTCCATTTAAAAAATATCCAAGCAGCACCCCCAGGAGTGGCTGAGGAATAGAGGGCTCAGGAATCTTCGGGGAGAGAGGGAAGGCAGATGTTTGACTTTTTTTTTACCAGTAAAACTCAGTCCTCTCTGCTGAATCATTTGCTAAAAGCAGGTTTGGATCCTTCTAGATGTGTTCAAAAGCTTGGCAGCCTTGGGCATCCTCTGGAGTTGGTTTAGATGGGTATTCAAACAACCTAAAACCTGAGCTTAAAAGAGCCAACAGCTTTTGTGCTTAAAAACATGAGCAAACACACTGGGGTACTTTTAAGAGGATGCACTGGGTGGTGGAAGTTACTGGCACAAAGTGTTGTGGTTGAAGTGTAAGTGCATTAAGAATAGGGAATTTTCAATTAGGATTGGCTTCATGGTGGCTTTCAAGCATTTTGGGCCAAAGGCAAAGTTTGGCTCAGGAAATCTGAGCACAGACTAAGAAACAGTGACAGAATAAATGGTGCAAAGGTAAGATTTCATTCATCAGGCATCAGGTTCCTACAGAGTGTGGCCAGGTACACAAACCTCATCAGGCCAAATATGTTGTAGGACAGGTTTTTAGTGCCAGCCCTTGCATGTACTTTGTGTCTGAACCATTTCACCCCACAGACCCTCCACAACAGTTCCTGGGTGGTTGGGATGGGTCCTTCAGTTTAATAAGTGATGGTTATCATCAGTCTTCAGGTTCTTTTCCAAACCAACAGGCTCTCCTGGCTTCTGCTGCTAATTCTGATGGTTTGGTTTGTATTGTAGAGAGGGGGAAAAAAAATAAAGGGGAAAGCAAACCGCACATTGGCCACAAATGGCTGCCTTATTTCAACTGTCCATGCCCTGAATACTTCAATGTATGTACTGTAGGAACATATGCTTGTGTACATGCATATAAATGTGTGCATATGCCTGCCTATATATAGCAAATAGGTACATGCTGTGTATTTTTACAGCCCTAAGCAATCTCAGGGATTTTCAGCTGTATTTGAATAGATTCCCAATTCCCCCAAGGTGTTTGGGGTGAGCTGGATAGTTGCAAAAGGGTTGCAGAGATGGAAGGAGCCCTTTTCCTTTTCCCTTCCCAGATTCAGAAACACACAGGAGACAAACTGTGGGGAGCAAACAAACCCCAGCACCAGTGCTTGGGTGGAGGAAGGTACTTCCACTATCTCCTAGGTTGTCTCTGCTTGTGTTATGGCTTGCAAAGATTATGGAGACAAATTAAAGAAGTGTTCCAGGGCCTGCACTGGCCTTGGCAAGAAACCACAAGACTATGACTTATAAAAAGTCAGAGCAGTTTTAAAACCTGCCCAGTTCAGGGGGGAGAATTATTATTTCACTCCTTTGAATGCGTCATCAAGAGTGGGGGAGAGTGAGACACAAAAATCCTGTGTTTCAACATTTCTTTTCACCTAAGGTGGGCCAGCAGAAATCACCTGTCACCAGAGCGTGTTCCTGTAACCAGAGCTACACCCAGAAATAGCCACTGTTGGCAGATTTACAGCTCCACATTTCTGACCTTTGTTTCCTGCCCAGAGCAGGAACAGTTGTGTCTGACACGCTCCTGGGAGAGGGAAGGGATGGAGGGGGAGCCAGGCACGGTGTCTCTGGGATGTGTTCAGTGCTGCTTTGCTGGCAGCTCTCACATCACGGGAACATAAGATTAACAATACGAGTGGAGACCCTGAGAAGGGAAAAAAATATGCTGGGTGCTCAGAAACCTCCTAAAAGTCAAACCCACCAGTTAATCCAGCGCTTTCTGCAAACTTTGAGCAGTGTCAGTAAAGCACAGCACCCTGAGGCCTGGAGGGGTGGGTTTCCTACAGCCATTTGCTGGCTGGAACCGTTCTGAACACATGCAAAGTGGGGAAATGATCACCCTGTGCTCAGCTGGCACAGGGAGGCAGAGAGCAAAATATTCCCCTCCCTCAGTCCATCCCAACCACTGACATGGGGTGTAAACAAGTGTTTAGGGCTTTCTTAAAGAGGAACCTTAAAAGTCTTTCTTTGCATGTCTTAACAGATCCCATTCAGCCACCAGCAGAGAAGATTCATTGTCACCAGTTATTGCAAATATTTCTCTTCTCAGCCTGGTCTCCTGACCAGCTGAAGCCATTCCAACCTCTCTGGCCAGGCTTATCACATTTCCTGCCTGGAGTGGGTTTAGAGTTGACTTGGATATCACCAGCACACAAGTGAGGGAGGAAAATCAATGCTTACAAAGGCTGCTGAGTCCAAGGGAATGATTCCTCTTCAAGCCAGCGTGCTCTGAATGAGGCTGGACAAAGGAAAGCTTTGATAGCCATTGATTTCTGAGGCAAAGGAGTTTTTTGCTGGGCTAAAGTAGAGACAAAAAAAATCCATGCTGGCTGGGGGAAGGTGATTGTGGCTGTGCACAGGTTGTGGTTGTGAGAGGCAGGCAGGCTCTGGGCTCTAATGAAGAGAATTGAGAGGGGCTGTGCTGGAGATACAGAAGTGCTCTACTGTGAGAAACGAGCTGATAATGAGAATGAAGAACTTCCTCTGATTATTGCTTCTCATTTCCTACAGAGCAATCTGCATCTTTAAAGAAGGCCCTTTTGTTAGATGTTAGGTCCCCTTGTCTCTGTGTGGTTAGAAGATCTCAAGCAGTACTGGAAATGAAAGGTTAACCTGAATCAGGCAGAACATAAAGCCTGTTTTTCTTCAGAATTACATGCAGTGTAACACCACAGGTATGAGTGGAGCCATTTCAGACAGGCAGCAAAATCTGGCAGGCAGGAAAGTGCAGAACTTGGCTGTGGTAGCAGCCAAGACAGTGCTGAGAGAATCGTTGAGTCCGAACAGGAGGTGATGGAACTGTGTGTCTAAATGCCTAAATTCTTCTAAAAACCCAGCCCCAAATCACCACTGAAAACAACTCCTGAATTCATAGGTTATGTCAGACATCTCCTCTCAGGTTTTATATACAAATTGGACCGGTGGTTTGGATAAATGACTCAGTTTGTCACGAGCAGGTGCAGATTTTGGATTCTCCCCTTTGAGCCGTGCAAGGGCTTTCAGGGATGGTGGTGAGCTGCATCTGGGGCTGGATGTGTGAGCCTGCTTTTACATGGTTAAACCCCCCAAAACTGACAGCCAGGTTTGAAAACAGAAGCTTAATCCTTCTCCACTTGCAGTTTCCCTCTCTGTGAAGCGGGGATGGTGATAACACTTTATCTCCCTGCTGATGGCCAAGAAAGCAGCTGGAAATTTCTCTGCCTTCCTCACACCACAACGGGAGGCAGAGCAGTCACAGCTGTTAGAGGGCAATGCCTGTCCTTGAAATCCTCTTCCAAGCAGGAGCTGAGGGACATGGGCAGTGGGCACAGCAACAAGCAGAGCCAAAGGGTGGAATTGCCCAGTTCAGAACAAACAGGATGCAGAGACATAAGAGAAAAACCCTTCTTGATGAACCCCCGAGAGGAAATGAAATTAGAGACACTAATCCAGATAACCAAATCGAGCAGCTCTAATGTGGGGTGGCAGTTAGGCAGTGGCAAGAACAGCAGCACAGGGCTATCAGCAGACTCCACCCTGCACCACAGCACTGGAAAACAAAAGTGTTTCAAGGCTTTGCCTTCCCCCGCCTGAGTAATCTCAGCTTAAACCAAAGGAACCGCTCATGTGTTTGAATTCGAGCAGCACGTTTGGATCCCTTGCCAGGCTGGCACTGAAACTCATCCCGGTTTCCTCCTCAGAGGTGGGAGAGCCTGTGGAAACCTGTGTGGTTCCTCAGAGTTCAAAGCACTGTTCAAAGGACAACATTCCCTCCGCTTAACGTGCTGCTGCAGAGCTCAGTCCTGCCTCAAAACTTCAAAAGCCACGGGGATGTTGTGCCTTAAATACTCTTTTCAGGAGTGGAAACAACTCCCAAGCCTTGCCGGGATGCTGCTGATAGTCCCTGATTGTTTTCCCACCGACAACAATAACAAGAAAGCCGCAGTTTTCAGGAATTTTCATTCCAACCCAAAAAACTCGTCTCGGCTTTGACTCACACCTTGAAGCAAAGGGACAATTACCTAATCACAACATTCAATCCCATTTGCATAATCTCATCGAAATTGTTCAACTGCTTCAGATACTTCTGTGATTAGAAAGATACTCCACAAATAAACTGCCTGTGCAGTTCCTGGCACTCAAAACAGGGGTAGCAAGGAAGGGGAAAAAGGTTTTCTTCCTGACCAGACTTACACCCAAGCTAAGAAACCACAAAATTTCATGTCTGTTGCTGAAATGAAAGTCACATCAAAGGTCCTGGAAGACCTGGGGATGGGCTGCAGCAGAAGTGAAATAATATTTGGTAGGTGGAAGGTTGAGCTGGATGCCTGGAACAGGAGGTAACTGCCACCTAAGAGCAAGGTTTTGGGTTATTTATGGCCTGATGGCAAATCTAAAAGACTGAGCTCCAAACCCAGTGCTGCAAGAGGCTGTCTTTGTGTCCTCAGGCAAAAAAGTGCTTTCATGCTCACTCACTGGGAGCTGCTCAACTTGGAGAGACACTGAGCATCAGTTGGCCAGGATTCTCCAAAGTGGCTGCTGACTTTGGGGAATTTTGGGCTTCCAAAAAGGGCTTGGTTTCCACACACTGCAAGGCCCTGGGGTTTCAGACTTTCTTTCAGTGAATAAACCCAAATCTCAGCCATAAAACTTTCTCCCATTTTATATTTTTGAGAAGACAGTTGAGATTTTCACATATTTAGATATTACTGGCTCTTAGTGAGAATTATGAAGGAGAGGAGAGGAAGAAGTTAGGAAGTTGCTTTTGGCCTTTATACCATCATGAATAAGTGAATATTTGGGGGTTTTATTTTGGCTTTTGGTGATCCAAGGGGGGAATCATTCCCTTTTTGTGGTCCATACACAACTCCTGTGCCCCATCACCATCAGACCTTGCACCTTTAACATATTTATCCTCCAAAATATCTGTGAAACAGGGAGTTACTGTACTCCTGGAGCCAAAAGAAGGCAGCACCTTGCCCTGGAAGCTGTTTGTGGCTCAAGGAACCTACTTTCAGTTCTGCTAATCTGCCCTCAGGCTCTTCAGGGATGACACATCCTAAAAGACCTATTCACTTTTTCCCTCCTGTTGTCACATCTTCTCTGGGCAGCCTTGGCTCTAACCCTTTCAAAGCTGACTTTGCAGCAGATGGGCCCATCTGAACACCAAGAGCCAGCCCAGAAATCAGCAGCTGGTCACCAGAGATTCCCAGGAGGAGATGGAAGGGATCAGAACCAGAAGTTCCTCTGTGTGGGATGCACTTCCAGAGGAGATAAAGGCTGTGCCAGTGACTGCTGGCAAACCTTGGTGGGGATATGGGAATCCAACAGAACTCCAGGCACACTGTGCACTTCTGACATGCCATTCTCCCCCTTGGAATTCCCAAGGGCTCAAACTGCTTTGATCTCAAGGAGGATCAGCAGCTCTGGGGCAGGAAGTGGAGGAAGCTGGAAAGATAAATTGACCCCCAAAGTCAGGGTCTTGCTAGGGAGTTAAATCCTCTCTCTGAGATAGCATCTGATGAGCTTTTTTGGGAAGCTGGATGATGAAATGCAGAGTCCTTATAAAAGGCTGATCTTCCCATGCAAGTAGAAAACATTACCTTAGGGAGAAAAGAGGAAATACCACAGGGAAGTGGGTCATTATCCCCCCCCCAAAACTGAACTCTTCTTACCCAGTCAAAGTGAGACTCAAATACCCCCTTACAGTTGGTTTCAGGTTGGTGTGAGGGGTTTTAGTCGTGCAAGTCGCCCCACAGAGGAGACCTCTTGGCAGAGGCTGAGAAGAGATGGTTAAACAGGATGGACAACGGATTCTCCTGGAGCAGGGAACCTGGAATTGCTGTGGTGCTGAAGGGAAGCAGCATCAGCTGCCCTGAGGCATCCCAGCACAGCCTCCCGTGCAGCACTCGGGTCTCTGCGGAGCCATCCTGACTCATCCTCTGCCCAGCCTCGGCTGACGTGTTTCAGACCCAAATAATCAGGGTATCCAGGGAGCAAAATGCACCCCAGCTGCCTGGGACAACATGATTACGTGCCCCAGCTCCAGGCACAGAGCTGCAGTCACTATTTATAAAATCCCAACATATAAATGTGCTGCGAACAGGCGAGAAACACCTGAGGTTTGTATTTTTCTCCCAGAGGCTTTGGGGCTGAGTCTTATTTATGCACAGGCTCTGAATGGTATAAACCCCCTCATTTCTCTACAGGAAGCTCTTTTTTGGGGGTTATTTCTGGGTAAGATGCTCAAAGCTGGTGTGCATTAGCATCACTCCAAGAGAGTAAATGGTGCTGGGCTGATTTACACTGCTGGAAGGCTTTGCCCCTCAGAGCATGAATGCATTTATGATACAGCTATACAGAGACTGTAAAGGGAATATAAATGTGTTTTCTGAGGTGCAGCTGTAAGCTACATTTACTCCAAGGCTTGTTTCTGTTGCCCACGGACAGTGTGAAGATGAACCAGAGCCAATTCTTGGTTAGGTTGAGATTTCTTTGAATGGAGCCTGGGAGAACTGACTGCAACTTAGCCATGGCTGATTCACGGTGATTTGACACTCACTAGGCCTTGGCAGCTCCTCTCAGAGAGAAATATTGATTGGGAGGAAAAAATTCGATATAATTGTAGAACAAGGGAGCAGGACATCATTGACACCACTTAGAGCCTGCAGTTCTGGAGAGCCCTTTGTCTCAAGTGGATGGCAAATGTTAATTAAGGTGCCCTCTCTGGCATCAAGTGACTTGACGTATTGTCTCATGGTAAATTTTCCTGTCTGTAAAACGAGAGTGATAGTTATTTGGAAGTGGCTGTTCCTACCAGTGCTATTCTCATGCAGCTGTGAATTCTTGCCATCAATCTAGCTCAGCTGTAACTATGGGTAACACAGGGAGTGAGGGATTTTGCAGGCAGTGCTGGGATCAGTGTCTGTGAGCAGGAGATGATCCTGTCTGGCCTCTCCCCACCCTCCTCTCCAGACAAATTTGCTCTTTCTGCCTCCTGGAGCAGGGAAGGTTTTTGGCTTTTCTCTTTTCAGCACAGCAGGACTGTGGGACATAAAAATGAGGCTTCTGCTCGCTGGGGAAAAATGATATCAGTGTTTCTTGTCAGCACAAACTCAGGGCTTGAAATTTGCATCATGAAACTGCTTCGGTCGCTCTCCACAAAATGGGGAACAGCTCAGAAGAAAAACAGCCCCACCTTGTCCATGGCAGGTGTTTCCAGTGCCATTTAACTTGGTAGAAATGTTTGGAACATCCTGGTCTCAGCCATTCCAGCACGTGCTCAAGGGCTTTGCTGAGTCAGAGCATTAATGGGATTTGTGTCGTGTAAGAACTCGCTGTATTTCATTAAGCAGAGGAGAAAGAAAGCAGTCAATTTAAAAATCAGGAGATGAAAAATCTCTCTGAAACACACCCTCCCCTACACTGGCAATTGTGTCACAGTCAGCAGCCTGGAGTGATTAATTCTGCACTGTCATGAAAGGGGGACAAGTGGCACTTGCCTTGTGTTTGGTAATAGCAGGGGGGGGTGATGGGTGTGAGTGAAATACAGTGAAAAACCTCTTTCCACATCAGGCTATTCATCAGAGTTCCCAATTTTTGGGTTTGCCTCTGCATTTCTAGCACACAGGGCAGACATCCCACGGTTTGCTCAGCCACATATATAACCTTTCTCCAGCATTTCCATGCTGATCTCCTGCTGGCAGGGACTGGCCTGGCAAGGTGCTGGCAGTGACAGGAGAATTCAGCCTCGAGGACACGAATCTGGTGCCCAGGGAAAGCAAAGCCATCAAACACATCTCCCCTCCCTCATTCCATGTTCCAGTTCATGACTGTTTGCTCTCTGTTTCAGTTTTACACCAGTGGTGGGTGACAGGAACCACTCGGGGTGTTGTCACACCTGCACGTCCCACTCTGCTCTCCGTGCCCATCTTTATTCTCTTGGGAATCTGAGGGGAAAAAATGGGAAGGCTGAGGCTTCCCTGGGAAAGGAGGAGCAACAGCTCTGCTCTCTGTGTGAGGTTGATGTCTCAGCTGTGTACCAGGAGTTGTGGGTATTCAGGAGTACCTTAAGCAGCACCTTTTGCTGCTGGGACTTGCCAGAGCTTCAGGAGAAATATCAGGAAGAGTGGATTTGAAGGGACAGCACGTTGTGAACACAGGCAGGAGGTACAAGGTGTCTAAAACTCTGTTTATGTAGGTTGTCAGCTGCTTTGTTACGGTGACTTCAGCAATTCCCTCAACCCACTCTACTATTTCTTGCTGGTTTTTATTTACTTCCCCCTCCGCTTTTTGCTGCCCTCTGGATTCAGTCTTTGTGCAGGGACAGAATAATGCCAAGCAAAGCCCTGGCCTATTCTTTTTGGGTCTGTTTATAGAGGGGCTGAGTAAGACACAGGCTCTGCAGTGCACCCCATTGTACTGCACAAAGCCTGCAGAGAGTCTTGGTGATGGAATCCAAAACCCTGTCAGCTGCTAAACTACAGCTCTTTTGATGACTCTGCTTGTTGAGGATAATTAGACTGGTGCAGCACAGACACACACACGGATGTCTCTATTCTTCCTGCAGTTGCAGAGCACATGCTGTGAATCCACTATGAGCTCTGGTGAAAACCCAGGGCAACGTTTCCAAGTGGGAGCAAGATTTGGGAGGCCTGGATTTGCTTTCACAGGTGACTTAAAAACACGAGGGTCATCAAGAGCCAGCAGGGTTAGCACTTGACATTTAAAAGCACTAAGTTTTTGTTTTTTGGTTTTTTTTTTTTTTCCAAAATTTTAGTTAATGATCTTTCAAAGGATGGAATTCCCCCCTGATTTGTGTCTGTGTGGTTATCCAGGAGGTCCTGAGGACTGGCAGCATCCTTTGAGCATGGGCTCCACAGCAAAGAGGGAGCAATGATTTAGGGATAAACTTCCTTTATAAGGGACATTGTGCAGAATTCTGCAGGAACAGGCTGACCTGCTGCCACTGCCACCAAGCCTCCAAGGGGGGGAAGGATAATCAGCATTTAATGCAAACAAGGCTCCATTCAAAGAGTCTGGATATCTCAAATCATGAGTTTCTCTAGACAGTCTTTGTCTTGAGAATCTCATCAGTAAATTTAAACTGGCTCCTGGCAGTGGTATCAGGTCTGTGAGGAGAGAGAAAAAGGGACAGAGAAGATAACAGTGGTATCTGTATCACTCGAGACTGATATGAAGCCTGAAAGGGAATTGCATGCTAAGGATCAAGTCATTAACTGCCTGGGGTTTTGACACAGAAGGCACAGGGTAATTTTTCAGGCTCTGTCAGTGACATGGGAGGTCTGGGTTGCCTCTCTGAAGTTCTTCTCCTTCCCAGTGCAGAGAGCAGGATCAAGTTCAGGACCTTGGCTCCGAGACAAAAAACTCGTCAGAGAGACAGAAGCACAAGCAAATGTTTTCTTGTCACCATGTAATTTTAATACCAAAACAAACCACGTACTCAGGGACTGGGAAACTTTCTGACATCTCCTACAGCGTTTGCCAAAGTTGGAGAGCCCTGAAAACCACATCCCAGCAGTGCAGGGATTGCTGGCTTTGGGCTGACTTGCCACTGAACTGGGGATTCACTGCACATGGTGATGCTACTCAGACATTTAAATCTGGGATCCCAGTGAAGCAGGGTGTGTGCAGCCACTAGGAAGGTGTTGGGGTGTGTTTTCCTCCCTGAACACACCCAGCTTGTTCTCTGGGCAGCCAGCACTCATCCAGCAAGTACTGCAGTGACCTTGGCTGTCCAGGGAGCAATCTTTGTGTAGGGAGTCTCTGTCCTTAAACTGTTTGTGGCAGAAACATTTTCCTTGCCCATACCAGACCTGAATATCTGATTGTTCCACTTCCCCCAGCCATCAGATATGATTAATGGCACTTGTGTCCAGTATCCTGAGTCACTGAGGTAACACAGGGCACTGCTGCTGCCATTATCATTTCAGAGGGTGATCTTATCACAGGAATGGCTTCTCCTGCCTCTGATAAGGAATGTCCCTCCATCTGAAAAGTCTGTACAATGCCATGGAAATAGTTGTTCCATTTAGACCAGACATCTGAGTCTTGTCATTAAGCTGTTGGACTGAAACTCTACAGATTTAGGAAGAATATCAAGTATCAGATTTAGGTAGGTGCAAGTATCAGCCTAACTATAGATTTGATGTACATATTTAAGCTTCTCTGTGCTTCAGTTTCCAGACTATACAGTGGAAATAAAGAGCCCTTTATGGTTTATCACTTTAGATATTTAAAGTAAGGATGGAGATCCCCCCACCCCCAAACACAGTGGAGCCACTGGCACCGAACAGTCTGAATCCTGCAGGAATCATCTCCTGGTCCCAAAAGCAGAAACTTGCAATAATGCCAATGAAAAAAAAAAAAATAAATCCATGTGCAGAGCAGCCATGGGACTCAGCCCTAAGTGCCTGTTTGCTCCAGCCTTTCTCCAGTGCACCTTCCTGGCAGCTGCTGATTCCATTGCACTCCCCGTGTCCCCCTGCTCCGTGCAGACCTGCTGGATCCCTTCCAGCACAGATGTACAAAACTGTTCTGAGGCCCTCAGTGCTGAGCCCAGGAATTGCAATAGTGAACTGGAGCAGTTAATTGCTCAAACTATTGCTCAAGTTACGATCTCATCTGTTAAACCCCGGCGTGGGCCGAGCTTAAATGTCAGAGCTTGAACAGGCACGTGGAAAGGGAGGGTCATGGAGGGAAGGGGGGGGAAGGTCTTGTCCAAGCACTTCCAGCAACTTCTTCCTCTTTCACTATTTGTAAACAGGTCACAAACTCTTCCTGTGAAGCTCCTACTCACAAATGTCCATGGGGGCTGATGGTTGTTATGCAGTACTGGAAGTATTTTGCTTCGGTGGTTTCTCTGCCACACAGTCCATGGCTCTATCCAAGCCCAAATCTCCCTGTCCTGAGTGATGAGCACACACAGAGCATTAGGGAAACCTCCTCCCTAATCCAACACCTGGATTTTCTATCCAACAGCTGAAGATTTCCTCCAGTGCTGTTAAAACTTGGAAATCCCTGTTCAATGGAGCCTTCCAGGCTGTTGCTTCTAGAAACCTTTCTATGCATCAACTTCTTCCCTTGGGATGGGGTTTCCCTCCACACCTGGGCCAACACAAGTCCCTTCAACTCATGAAAACCCTTCTAAAGCTTGGGCTCAGGTGGGGCTTGGGGCAAGCCCATGTTTTGGGCTGGTTCTTTGTAGTAGGATGAGTTTCAGCCAAGAGCATTTGCAGAAAACTAACACCCTGAAGGCAAGGCCGTGAAGGAAGAGAAACCACTTCAAAATGCAAAGATTATCTGCAACACTTCCTTTTCCATGCTGTACCTTCCCAAATCCAGCTCAAACCCTAGAGGAAGGAGAGACTTCCAGCCTTGCTATGTTGCTGAGTCTGTTACTGGGCAAAACATGTTTTAGGAGAAGATTTTACTGTTTGTAAACTGGATCTGAGCTGCTTTTCTTTGACAATAATGAAACCCTTAGTGGTCCTAAATTCTCACAGCCACTGGGAAAGCAAATCCAAATCAGACTGGCTTGGTTTTACTCAGGGCCAGGGGAACAGACACAGAGTTAAACCCAGGTGGTCTTTTGTGGGAGGGAAGAAGGAGGAAATGTGCAGCTCAGGGGAAGTGATGAAGCTGATTCACTGTAAGTCGTCCAATATTCCCGTCTATCCCATTTTTATGAGGGGGAAATGTTTGCATTTATGTTCAGATCCACCCAGGAACACAGCATTACACATTAAACCAATATTATCCACCTGTCTGTAGGAGATAGTTCCCCTTTTCCAGGCTGAGACGATGGGAAGGAACATCTATTTATTTTTGGGAAGCTTTGCCACCTGTGTTTTCCTTTACTCTTATCACAGAGAGCTCAGTGCCTGAAAAAGCACAGTACCTCTAATTGAAGTGTTCTGCTTATGGACAGTGATTTACCCAGCTTGAATAATGACAGGGGCCAGGGAATTATCTTCATTTTTCTAGGCCTGGATCTCTTCTGAAACAACATCTCAGGGCTGTGGCTTGAATTCGGAGTTGTATGAAACTGCAGTAACATTTTAAATGTTATATATTTATATAATCCTGCACATGTGTGCACCCAGAATTAAAAAAAAAAAAAAAAAGAAAGCAGGATTTTTAATTTTTTTTTTTTTTTGTCTCATGCTAGAATTTTAACTTTCTGGTTTTGAGGATGTTTTGGAGGAGTTTAAAGTCTGACAAGAAACTTTTAAAACTGTGGATCACTGAAGGTGCAGATTCTGGAGGTACATTGATTTCTGCACCATGCAGGCCAGATAAGTTCAACAATTTAAATTTGGTCAAAGGTCTTTTTCCATCCTGAAAGAAACTGCAGTCCATCACTAAATTTTCCTATGTTTAGCATTTTAAAGACACAGATAATAGATTTTTTTTTTAATTGCTTGTACCTACATAATAGTTTTAAGTGATCCCCCCTGTGGTTTTGATGGCCTGTAAACTACATTGTGCTTCTCTCCTTTCACAAAGAATATATAGGGATTATACACAACAGTTGTATTTAGTGGAAGTTAGATCAGAATTAGGTGTAACAGGAGATCCAGAATGAGATGATAAACAATATTTTCGGGCAACTGGGAAATAATAGTTGTGTGAAATCCTTTTCTAGAGAAAGCCTGTTGTGTTTAGGGTCTTGAGGCACTGGGGATCTTCTCAGGATTTGGGTAAATGCTTGTCTTGGTGCCCAAATTGCAAAATGGGAATTGTAGCATCACCTTTGCCTTCCTTCCTTGTTTAAATCAGAAAGTCCTTGGGGTAGGGAAAGCCTCCTCCTGTGTGACCAGACAGTACATAATGCAATGGGCTAATTGCAAAAGCAAGAAATAATGATTGTGTGCTGGCAAAACCTGACAAAACAGACCTGCAGCTGATGGTACCACTTCAAAGGGTGACACACTGCAGTGGTTTGAGCAGCTGCCATGCCCAGGGAAAGGCATCCAAAGGTGGTTTGGGCATCACTGTGTAATCTGGAGTAGCTCAGATGAATGGAAGCTGTTGCTGGGAAGAAGGCAGACAGGCAGACCTGTGCCAACAAGGACTTTGGAGGGGAATGGGCATGTCCTTTGATGGACCCTTTATCCCCACAACCCACGTTCAGGATGGAAAATACCAGGCTTGTTTAGTAACACCTTGATCTGAACACAAGATCCACTCGATACCTGACAGCCTCTCTTGGTTCCAGCCTGGCTCACACATTTTCTGCCCTTAACTAAGCCAGTCTAAGTTAGTCTGGACTAACCATCCTAGTAACACTTGGAAACTACATGTTTAGCCTTTCATCTTTGATTATTTCATCATACACTGGGTGGAAGTGGCTTGTCCAAAGTAACACAGAACCAGGGAAATCAAAGGAACATGAGACTCCTCAGCTCCTGTCAGCAGTGCAAGCCCAGGATCATCCTGGCCATCAATACCAAACCCAAAACCTGTGATCTCCAGCTAACTCCTGTGTCTCTGATCATGTCTCCAGGGGTCCCCCCTGTCCTCTGCTCCAATCAATCCCCCCCAGCTCTAACAAAAAGCCAGGAGGCCGCTGATGCCAACAGAGATGGCATTTTGTGACATGCCTGACAGACTTGTCTGACAACTTGGAGCTTTGTTTTTGCATAAGCCACCCAAACAGATGGTCACCACTTTTAAGTACCAGCCTGGCTTGTGTTTGTAGGCAGGATCTACAAGCACAGAACTGAAATTTCCCTGAATTCCCTGTCTCCTGCTGTAACTGTGGCTTTGGGGTAGAAAACAGAGGTGGGAGATTTTGGGGGGAAAACTCAGAAGGGCTTTAAGGCTACTTCTCAATGCTATATTCAAGAGTGAGGTGCTGGTTTTACCTCCTTGCCATCTCATTATTCTCTTTCATTCATACTTACAGAGTAATATTCCGTGAGTTAAAAAGCATTTTCTGGGAAGCAATTTTAGGGAATGTCCTGTGGCCACACAGTCCTGTCCCTCAGGCTTCCAAACCTCGGTGGCACTGCTGAGATGTCTGATTTCCGTTTTGCTTCCTGTCTGAATTTTAATGATGAATTATTTGTAGCATTTCCAGCAGGCTGGAACAGGGGCACTAATTGCTACTTCAGATGGGGAAAGTGGTCCCTCTCCCAGCAGAGAGCTGAGCTGTCAAGCAGGGTTATGTCACATTATCCTGAATTTAGGATCATGACAGCTTCGCCCGTCTGGCTGGTTAGATTTGCAATGAATAGTTTTTGCAGTTAGGGATATTTTACCCCTTTCTCTGGCTTGCTCCCTGTGTTTAACCTTCTCTGGCTTGTCTGATGAGGCTCTGAGTGCACTTTTATCAAATGTCAGTGTTTTCTCGGGCAAGAACATGACCCATAGACACAGTTCCTCAGTGAGGTAAGAGCAGGGCTGCCTGTCAGCCTTGATGGCACTGTTGTGCAGGTAATAACTAGTTTCATTCATAGCATCAAGCTGCTTTTTTTCTCTACCTACTCTGAAAGATGCACATCTGTTTTTCCAACCGAGCAGAGCATGAAGTCACCAGCCTGCTCTGATCTGCATTTGCATTCACTGTATATAAATGCTGTGTGCTGATCTCAACAGACAACTGTAGATCACTGACAGCCCTAAGGAATGCAAGGAGAACTGTGGAAAACACAAGATTTCCTGCATGTGCTAGTGGATCCATGAATCCACAGATGACATATGTCCTTAGACTGCATCTGTCTGTCTCTATATTTATAAAAAGACCTGCCCAGAGACAGGCTGCCAAATCACCGAGTTCTGAGTGGTGCAAACGGGAAAACTTAAGGAGATCAAGGAACCATCCCGATCCCCGCTGGTTTCATTTGCATCCTAAAGCGTCCGGTCCCACTTCAGGAGTCGCTCTGTTTTATCATTAAGTTACCATTACCATTGCTGCCTAATTAATTAAAAGCAGAAGGACACGCAGGGAGGTGACACCAGGGCATAAACTGGACAAGAAAAGCCGAACCATTTTGGGCTACGCACGGAAATCTTCTTGCATTGCTCCGTCCCTTTCTGTGTGACTTGTACGGGGATTAAAGAAAATCTCCGGGCAGACCGAGCTGAAGCACTCGCGCCAGGGACTCGTTATTTTCACGGCGCGGGAGCGATGGGCTCTGATCTCAGTTTAGGGGTGCAAAAACTGCCTCCGTGGCCACCCCCAACTTCCCGGCGGTGCGGGGGGCCCTTCAGCACCGCGGCGGGTGGGGACGGAACCCGGGACGGCGCCTGCCTCTCTCTCCCCGACTGGGATGCGACCCAGAGCATCCCTCGGGTCCTCCGGCATCCCCGGGCTGCTCCGGGAGCGCATCCCCCTGCTGCGGGATAGCATCCTCGCACTGTCGGGAGAGTGTTCCCCGCTGCCCTGGCCTCTCCCAGAAGGCATCCCAGGGCCACTCTGAGAGTGTATTTCCTCGCTGCCCAGCACAGCATCCCCTCTCTGCCTCGGCCGGCCCGGCAGCGCATCCCCCCGGCTCCGGGAGCGCATCCCTCCGCTGCCGGGAGAGCATTCCCCGCTGCCCTGACCGTTCCATCTCCGGGTCGCTCCGGGAGCGAATCCCCTCGCAGCCGGGTGAGCATCCCTGCGCTGCCCGGCAGAGCATCACCGCTGCCGGGAAAGCATCCCCAGCGCTCGGGAGAGCATCCCCAGCGCCCGGGAAAGCATCCCCAGCGCTCGGGAAAGCATCCCCAGCGCCCGGGAGAGCATCCCGCGCTGCCCCGGCCGCTCCGGGACCGCATCCCCGCGGCTCCCGGACGGCATCTCCCCGCTCCGGCAGCGCATCCCCCTCTCCTGCAGCTCATCCCCCCGCTCCGGGACCTCATCCCCGCGCCCCGGCAGCGCATCCCCGCCGCCTCCCGGCTGGATCCCCGGATCCCCGGCGCTCTCTCCCGCCGGTCCGGAGCAGCGCCCGCCGCTTCTCTCCGCCGTAAAGCGAAAAGGGGGTGGGTGGAGGGAAGGAGCCCCTCGGTCGACTTACGCCCGTGCTTTCGGGAAGCCCATGGAGAGCAGGATCTCGAGCGAGGAGCCGTGTTTGATGGTCCCGGCGCGGTGCTGGCGGTTCCGCCGGGGGATGACTTTGCTGTACAGCTCGTCCCTGGCAGCCATGGCGAGCGGGGCGGGCCGGGCCATCAGCGCGCAGCCATCGCGGGCCGCGCAGGGCCATCCACGCACCCGCCCCGGCCACCCCGCGCAGCCCCCGCGGAGCCTCCGCGTGGGGGAGCGGGAGGGAGAGAGGGAGGGAGAGAGGGAGGGAG
>JAWWLV010000075.1:3901802-3927668 GCA_035041135.1 Platyrinchus mystaceus
CCTGGCTTTTCCCCTCTCCTAAGAGTTTCTGCAACAATCCAATAATTCCCCACGGCATTTTGGATTTTTCTCCCTGTTTTTGGGCACTGAACAACAGGAGATAATCCTGGCCCTATGGCTGAGCTCACAGGGGAGGAGTTGCCCTGGGACAGAGACATTTTGACTTTTTTTTATGAACAAAAAGTCCATGTCAGGGAACTGAGATTTCTCCCAAGAGGGCAATGTCCTTCCTGTCCTGCCACCCTGCAATCCTTGGGGTTTAAACCAGCCTGGAAACAATGGCAGAATCAGGGTCTGTCCCAGAGCTGTTAAATCCAAAGTATAATTGTGTACCCTGACTTCTTTCAGGCAAGAGATGGAGTGATGAGGTTTTCCATCAGCTGTTGTGTTCCAGCCCTTGTTTCTAATTTTTGCTGTGAACAAAAAACCATGAAGTGGTGGAAAAATCATGAAAACTCCAGACAATTATTTCTCACTGGGGTGAATCAGTTGAAGCCACTTAATTACAGTGTGACCAATAGTGGCTTTTTCCCTGCTGTTGCTGTTCCTAAGCTTTATTGCTGGAGTCTCAGACCAGCAATATTCTTACAGAAATATTTCAAAGTATGGCACGTATGGAAGCTCTGCTTTATTGCTGAGAGATTTTATTCCACTCTGCACAATATTTGGGTGCTTCTTTGACAAATCCAAAATGCCCAACACATCCAAACACGTGTTTTTTGTGGCAGATGGGCTGTACCAGACCAGACATCCTTACAGCACATACAGACAGATGCCTTTCTTCCTCCCTCAGCTCTGGATGTGACACCATAAGGAAGCCAGACATGAATTGGGATCAGCTTCTCTCACTTAACTCTGCTGAAAGGGCTGATTCTGAATATTGTACAGAAATGTTTGCCACTCCTGTCCTCAAAAGACTGGGAGTTGCTCTGCTGAAATTTAATCTGTCTCTGTGGTGAGGTGCAGTTGCTTTTGCTTGGCAGAAGTTCTCCATGGGTGTTTAAATGTGGAATTTCTTTCTGTTCTCCCCAGGCAAAGTAGGTTTTCTCAATGCTCTAGTGTGCACCCTGCTGCTCTCAGCTATTGATTGGGAAGGAAGTTTCCAGAAGGTCAGGTAAAGAGAGTTGAGAGCACTTGATTTTAATGCAGACAGACCTCAAATGACTTGTTTCCATTTATCCTCCTCCTTGAAAGCCTGGCAATTATTTATTACAAAACAAGGAGTGGGGGGAAAAAACGAATCAAGGTCCAGTCTCTGGCCAAGGGTGTGATGTGTGATTGAAGATGAGGTTTGCAGACATGACTTGAGACCTTTAATGGGGCTGCATTAGTATGTTTAGCTGGAATGGGATCATGAGCCCCTTGGAGGAGTGCAAGGTGCTCTGGCAGGGGTGGAGGAAGGGCTGAGGTTTGTTAGCAATAGATTTCCCATCCCTGGAGTGGCACCAGAGCTCTCAGCATGGAAATAAGAAACCCAAGGCACAGGCAAGGCAAAGCAAGTGAACTGATTGCACCCATCTGTGCTCTGGTTCAGTCTGGGAGTAGCATCCAGCCTGCAGATTCTTATTCCCTGCCTTGAATTCATCCCTGATCTCAGTGTCCTTCTGGTCAGGAGCAGCTGCATTTCAGTTGTACAGGATTACACTGAGCTGACTCGGGTTTTTGGGGCTCAGTCAGGCTTTTCTGTGCCTGTTCTGGGTGTTTTCAAGAAGTCTCATGGATGAATCCCTGCAGGAGGGGGGACAAAGGCACGAAGCAAAACGTTAACCCTCATGCCAGGCTTTGCACAAGTGTTGGGTATAACAATAATTGGGTGATCAGGCAAAGCTGGGCTTTAAAAACAGCTCCAGGGGGACAGTGGCTCCTTTGCTCAGTCAGATCTCCCTGGTTCCAGGAGTGGAAGTTCCCAGAAAAACTGAGGGGGCTTTTTTTTGTTTGTTTGTTTTATTTTTCGTGGAGCTTCACCAAGTTTTATTCCTTCCCTCGTGCCGTGGCCTCGCAGAGCACAGACAAGAGAAGAAGCCTTTTTGAGGTGGGAGAATTTAATTTATCAGCTGGTCGTTCTGGGTGTGGAGAGGAGGCTGTGGTGCTTGGAAAGCTCATTTTGGTATGTGCTTACAGCAAATTACTGGCATCATTTTGGTCTGTATTGGGGTCTAATGTGCACTCCAGTTGCTGCAGGGATTGCTTGGAGGAGAGACATGGGATGGATGTGCCTGTAGATATTTGGTTTCTATGTACTGAGCTGGTCTGGGATGGTGGGATTTGGATGAGAGTGCAATTGGTAATGGGATTCCAGCTTGAAAAAACTACTTGAACTTCATCCTCCAAGTGTTTTCTAGGAATATTTTGAGAAAGGACCATCCCAGTGTGTCAGCAACTTCGAGTTTCTCTTTAGATGGCCCGTGGGAGATCAGTGGAAGCTTGTTTTTAATTCTCACACATTTCTAAAAGACCTTCTCCCTACTCAGGGCCAGGTGAAACTCTGAAAGGAGCATTTAATTCAGAATATAGCTTTTTTGCCCCATCTAGTGGGTGCACCATGTATTGAGCCTGGAGTTTGCTGTATTTTAATTCAATTTAGCTAAGGCAGCTCGGAGTCCCTGGTTTCTGTTTTGCCTTCTGGCTGTTTGAGCAACAATTGTATGTGGGAAGTACACAGAGAAGAGGTGGTTCTCACACAGAAACAGCTCAAGCATTAGTTATTGGAAGGAGTAGTGAGTGATTAAGGCAGATTTATTGAAAAAAAACCAGCTTGAAAAATGACAATATTTTCTAGGTGAGGGTGTGGGATTAAAGAGCTGGGAAAGGGCAAACCAAAACTTAGAGGGTATAAAATATATAAACCATTACCTGTGCTAAGGGTGGCATTTTCCAACATGGCCTGCAGGAAGAGGGGACAAAAATATCCATGTTGGGTGTTTAGAGGGTGAGATGAATTTGTACCCAGACCTTGCACACATCCTGCTTTGCCCTGTGCTCAACTTTCAGTTGTCCAAAGGCTGGTTATGGGGAGGGAATGCTGAGTGTGGAATGGTTATAAGTGATAATCAACAACTTCATAATTCCTGGAGGTCTCTGGATGGAGGGAGCTATAAAAATGCAAAGTATTCTTATTTTCTAGGTTGGGAAAGAAACCAATTACTTGTAGACCCGTAATTTTCTTTTTCTATTTTATCCTTGCAAATGAATGTGAATAGAGGGTGGCAACAATTACACTGATAGGATGGGTAAAGGCCTTTCCAACTTCTTTTGGAATATCTGTTATTTTTTATTTTATATTCTCTTTGAATTCCCTTTGAGGTGGCAAGTTTAGTTTTAACCTGGTGTAAAATCCCTGAAGTCAGGGACTATTTTCCTGGACTGGAAGTTTGAGGAGGGAAAGGAAGTTTTGTTCTGTTTTAACATGGTTTGGCTGTAGCTGCTGCTCTCTGGTTGTGTTAATAAACTGCTCCCACATGGGTGGAATTGCAAATCATCCACTGGAAAAGGTGATCAGCTTCTGCTGTTGGATGGAATTCAGGAGTGACAGGTTGCTTAAAGAAAAAAAACAACTGTGGGTTTATCACTTCCTTCTATCCAGATGTAAGGCCCAGCTGTGATTTTTAGAGAAATTCCACAGGGAAATGATATTCCTTGAACATATTCCCGGGCTGCTGGCCCAGGGGTCCAAGATCTCACCTGGGATGGGAAAGGCTCCTGTCCAAGTCTGGGTCAGAAAACAGATCTGAGCCTAAATGTGGCATTTTCGTGGAATCCCAGAATGGTTTGGTTTGGAAAGGACCTTAAATCTCATCTCATTCCAACCCCCTGCCATGGGCAGGGACACCTTCCACTAGCCCAGGTTGCTCCAAGGCCCATCCAACCTGGCCTTTCCAAATAACAGCCTCAGTCCAAGGTTATTTGGCTGGATGGGCTCAGTGCCTTCCATGATCCATCCTGTGGTTTGATCCCAACAGAAAATATCTGACTCAGAATATCTGACAAAATATTTCTCAATGAAAGTGTAAAAAAAGAAATGAAAATTTCAGAGCAGCTGCAGGAGCTCCTGCCAACCCCAAATTGCCTTGCTGGTTTGGTGATAGGAACACAGCTGCTAGCAGGAAAAATAAATAAATCCACAAGGGAGGAGACTCTTGATTTGCATTTAACTGGAGTCTGGAACAGTCATTCTGGATTTGGACCAACTCTCTTACATTGCTGGACAGCAGCACTCAGGTCACTGGATTTATCTGTTGGGATTTACCAAGTGTTTGGTGTGTCTTTTTTTTTGTCCTTAAACATCCTGGTGAAGCTGCTTCCAGCAGTGTGAAACCAGATAGCAAAGAAGGTTACAATAATAGTAATAATAATAATAATAATAACAACACCCTCTCTGTCTCATGGGCTGATCAAACATACAAGACTCAAGGGATCTCCTTGGTCAAAGTTCAGTTCCTCACACTCACAGTCAGCTCTGGGACAGAGGGCTAATTTAGAATGTCTGGTTTATTCCCCATCAGTCACAAAATATCCAGTTACACACTGGAGAGCTGCAGGAAAGATGTGAAAAGTCGCAATCTTTAAAACAAACAAACAAAAGCAAATAAAAAAAGAGGAACTCCGTGCTATTGCCACTGTCTGAAGGCATTTCCATGGCTGGTAAATGCATTAAATAATGTTCCCAGATTTTCACAAGGATTGGAGGGTGGCCTGAGATGGAGAGAAGTGATTAACACACCAACACTGGGACAGAATGCATCTTGTCTCAGCTCTGGGGAAAGCTGCAAACTTGCAGAAAACAACAGAAACAGTGGGAAAACCCCCAAATTCTCTGCCTCAGAGCACGACAGATGGGTCACCTCTGCTGTAGGTCATTGCTCAGGTCTGTGGCCAGCAAGAAGAAGAAATGTCAGTGTGAGGTAACTGCAAAGCTGCTGCAGGGAATCACAAATTCCTTTGTCCCAAATGCTCCAGGTCTTCGTGCTGAGGTGGGAGATGCTTCCTAACGGGGTTTCTCGCAGTGTCTGACAGGAGATGCTGCCCGTTCTCAGGGAGCTGGATGTCACTGGCCCGGCAGAAGCCACAGCCTGCAGTTGCTGGTGGATGGATGAGGAACACAGGGGTGGCTGAGGGCTGCTCAGTTGAAAGATGTAACTGTAGCCACCTTTAAAACCTGGTCCTCTGGGATTTATTCAAGGTCATGCAAGGAGTTTGTAGCAGAGCCAGGACCTGCGTCCGGCTCTGCCGGCTCCCAGCATGATGCCTCAAGAATAAAGGCCATCTTTCATCTAAATTAAAACCCCACAGTTTTACAGAAGCTTCAGGGCCTCTGTCTAATCTATTCACACAGCATTCATCACCATGGCATCTAGGTGCCACTCTCCTCATCTCTTAACCTTGCCAGAGTCTATCATGAATATTCTGAGCATCTCTCTGGGTTTCCAAATGAGATGAACGAGCTCTTCCACTCTCTCTGTCTCCACTTCCACTTTTCTGATAAACAACCCATCCGTTATAGCCTGAAAAATATATTAAAAAAAAAAAAGGGAGGGAGGGGAGGAGGGGGGAAAGACAAACCACCAAGAGGATGTCCAATTAGCAAATCTCACACTTTGCCATATTTTGGAGCTCCTTTCCCCATTAGAACTTGTGCACTATAACAACATGGCCTGTCACTGCACAGCCTGCCAGCTGCATAAAATCAAGGCATCAGGCTTTTTTAATTGAATGCATAATGAGGTGACTGGCAGGTTTAATTAACAAAACTCATCCTGTGTATGCACCTGGAGGTGAAAATAAGTTTAATCAAGAGGAGTTGGCAAGTGCCAACAGCTCTGTCATGGGCTTCCCCTCACCCCCCTCTTATTTTGGTTTGTTTCAGCCAGGCTTTATATTTGCAAAAAATGGCTCTGGGTGCTGATTAATTATCTTTTGCCCAAGATTGATGAGTTGTTGCAGCCTGCCTGTAATGAGAACCACTGCTCCTAGAAAAGCTGCACTGGAAGCTTTAATAATCAGGCTGCCTTAGATAAACTACTCATGGCAAATGTTCAAGGTGTCTGGATGTGGTTCTATTACAGTAACCCTTGAGGGCCTAATCCATGGGAGAAAAATGTGTCCTTAAAATGTGTTGCCTGATCTTATTGCTAAGAGAAGATTCCTGGTGAGGAGGGGGGTGTGGAGCTTTCTCAGAAAGAGATTTCTCAATCTCTTGATTGAGGCAGAAGCCGTGAGGGTTGTGGTTACTCAGGTGAAATTATTTCTGGTTTGAAATGGCAATTGGACCATCTTTGGAGGGATCTCACCCTGGTTGAGAGTCATAGCTAGAAGGTAAAAAATGCCTTCAGAAGGCAAGGCTAGAGGATATATCCCCATGTGTAAGGTCAGCCTGGGCCATCATTCTCTCTATCCACAAGACAGGACACCCACAGTGTCCAACCTCCACTTTGGCCCTGGTGAATCCAAGCTGAGAGTGCAAAGCTGGGGATGCAGAGATGGTGACCATGGCTGAGTGCATCTCCCCTGCCCACCAAACCGTGCCCCTGGACAGCTGATGGCTCTGGGGGTGCCTGAGCTGGAGCTGCTGGATCCCTCACTCCTCAGCCAGCCTGGGGAAGGTGTCACCAAGCCAAGTTCTAGCAGAGGTTGTGGGTGTTCTCCGGGGAGGTTAATGCATTCAAGCTGTCAAAATATTCTTCCTGCTATTCACCCAGTTAACATGCCCTCTCTTTCTTTTGCCTGAAAAGGCATTTGCTATGGTATTCTAATACATGGTCTGTGTTCAAGATGTTACTGACAGCTGTTGTATGACTACAGGAAGGAAATTATGACTCCCTAATGATAACATGTCACGGCGTGTCTCTCTGCTTTTCTCTTCCTTTAGCTGTACATTTCTCCTGCCAGTGTCTCCTCACTGCTCACATGCACTGAACTGTGGAGCTGTGACATGTGTACCATGTGCTTTCTTGGAAAAAAAAGGAATGTTCTGATTGCTTCTATCTCGTCTTTAAATAACATGGATAAATTTTGTTCACCTCTATTCTGCTCTTGTGAGACCCTCCCCACCCGGAACACTGTGCACAGTTCTGGGGTCCCCAACATAAAGAGGGATGTGGAACTGTTGGAGCAAGTCCAGAGGAGGCCACAAAGTGGGACTGGGGCACCTCCTCTGAGAGAGTTGGGGCTGTTCAGCCTGGAGAAGAGAAGGTTGTGTGGAGACCTCAAAGCACCTTCCAGTGTCTGAAGGGGCTACAGGGAGGGACTGTCCATCAGGGACTGGAGTGACAGGGCAAGAGGGAATGGCTTCAGACTGAAAGGCAGGAAATTTAAGTTGTCTATATGGAAGGAATTCCTCCCTGGGAGGGTGGTGAGGCCCTGGCACAGGTTGCCCAGAGAAGATGTGGCTGCCCCATCCCTGGAAGTGTCCAAGGCCAGGGTGGAGCAACCTGAGATAGTGGAAGGTGTCCCTGTCCATGGCAGGGGGTGGAATGAGATGAGATTTTGGTTTCCTTCCAATCCAAACCATCCTGGGACTCCATGGAGCTGGCAGAGGAGATGCCCCATGTACCATCTGACCTTCTGTACTTTGGGATTCTTCATATCCCAACACCAGCATTGCCATCCAGCTTCCTTAGAGGTGATGGAGCTACAATATGCTCAGTTCAGGATCAGGCATTCAGGCTAAGGGATGTGTCTGTACTCAGGTGTACTGTCAGTTTAACCTCTTACATCATTTTAAGGCTTTTCCCTGATAATCTCTGGAAAGGCTGGTGCCTTTGGATAAGGAGCCTGTTAAACACATGGAGGTGGCTGTTTGGATGGGCCACCACAAGCCCCTCTCTGCTGTGTCTCAGCTGTGATCTGACACCCCCAGCCTTTGCAGGGAATCTTGTCATGAATCTCTAATGAGAAGTGACCAAAAAAAAAGTCTTTTGCATCTGCTTTAAGGAACTTACTGGAGTGACAAGTCTGTTTAACCTAGTTTTTAATTCCCTCGATATGGCAAAGTTTCTGTGCCCAGGCAGAAGGCCCAGAAGGGCTATGCATCATTTACAACCCAGTGTTCAAAATGAGGGCCAAGATGGGGGCAGGTGGGAGTGAAAATGTAGGTTTATAATTCTCAGCTCAGCAGGAGCCACTGTTTTGTGCAGGGGTAAAACCCAACTGATTAACAGCTTCTGGCAAGGGCAGGAGTTCCTGGTTCCCTCTTGCTTCCTGCTGGCACGACAGAGAAAGTGTCCTTTCACTGTGGCAACTTATAGCTCTTGTCTGAGTGTACCCTCTGCACACCTTCCAAGCCATGTCTGAAGGACTCTGGCAGGTTTTGGGGTGCCCCAGGGAACCCAAGAGGTATAATTTCACTCTGTGTGACACCTTGGTCCCTGCTGATTTCCCATTTATGTGGCAGCTGTTTGTCTTTGAGGTGTGTGCTGCTGCTGTTCAGTGCAAAAGTCTTCTAATGCCAGGCTGTTTTAAAGAGAAACCCAAAATATTTGATATCTGGAGATAATAGACTCTGTGGATAGTCAAACTGGGATTACTGGGATCATGAGTGTCCTCCTGGGACTCGGGCAATACAGGGCTGGGTGCTGTTGAGCATCCCAGAGGGTACCTGAGCTGCTTGTTCAGGCTTAGCATAGCCCTAAATGGAAAAATTCCCAGAGGGATCTGCTGTCATCTTCCTCCTGCAAGGTGATCCCAGAGCCCTCTTCATTTTGGGCTCTCAGGGAGCTGAGGCACTTGTCTTGCAAATCTTTGGAGTAGGACTTAGATTTTTAAAAGTCTTCACCATGGGGACCTTCTAGAAGCATTGAATTTGCTGTGGGATTCCTGGTTTCTGTGGGATTCCTGGTTTCTGTGGGATTCCTGGTTTCTGTGGGATTCCTGGTTTCTGTAGGCTGTGAGCTGTGCTGATTCCTGCAGGACTTCTCAGGTGGAAACTGCTGGACAACCTGCCTTTGTCTCCCAGAAGGGATTTTCATATTGCCTGTGGTATAAGAGCGTAAACTTGCAGGAGGGGAAAACACACTCTGGAAGTTGTTTCAGCACCTGGGAGCTGGGACAACCATAAAAACCTGAACAAGCTGCTCTTCCCACTCTATTGCTCAGAGTGGGATCTGTGGGAATTCTCCCAAGACCCCCTTCCAACACAGGCAAGATGCCACTTCTGTTTGAATTTAGGCAGCCATGAGAAAAAAACCAGAAATCACTTTCCCATTGCCACTGGTAGTGGAATGGGGTGGAATGGATGGGTGGAATGCAACAGTATGTAGGTGATTTCACAAGAACCCTGCATAGCACGAGCCTTATTTTGTAGGAATAGGTGTCTTTTTCCCACTGAAGGGAATAGTTTGACCTCCTAAAGGTTGGTTTTCTTCGGGACTGATGGCAGGAGCGGAGTAAAGGCAAGTTTTCCTTCATCCTCTCTCTGCTGATAGACACACGGATGGTCACAACAATAGAGTGGAGGGCACAGAGGGGCGTTTTTCAGCCTTTTTTGTCTAGAATAATGTAAATATTGCTCAGCTGGGTGGGCAGAAGAGCTGCTGTGGGACCGTGGCTGAGGAGCGGCAGCCACAGGAGGTCAGTGTTGCACTGTGGATGCGGCAGCGAAAAGTCAGCGTGGCCTTGGAGGAAAACTTGACCCAGGAGGGAGGTTAATTCCTCTTGGGCACTTCTGGGTAGTTTGCTGGACTCAGAGCAAGCCAGTGTGGCAAAACCCGGCGCTAGTGAAGAACACATGCCTGGAAGGAGCGAGGGAGGATCTGCCACGGAGTGGGGAAGGAAAAGCGCCAAAGGAGAGCGCGGTGCGGATCTCACGCCTGGGAGCCGGGAACAGACACTAGATGGCTTGGATCTGGATGGATCCTGGGAGCTGCAGGTTTTCACCTCCCAATCCTTGCCCTGTCTTTGGCCCAAGTGTGCCCTTGCAGCCTCCGAGGGCTGCGTGCTGGAGCTTTGGAGGGCAGCTGGAGCGGAGCATCGCGGTGGCCGCGGCGCAGGTGGCCGGGTTTGTTGGCAGCTTCGCTCCACTTATCAAGGCTGAAAAGCCCTTCTATGCCTGCTCTCAAATCCCTCTGCCTGCAATTTATCCTCCCAGGGTGGTCCGGGGGCAGGTTGGAGCAGGAGGCGTGAGGGATGCTACTGTCAGGGCCGGGGCTGGCTGCTGAAAGGAGATTTGCATTCCAGGAGATTCCAAGATTTTCGTCCAGCCACTGCCTTCCCCCGGGGCTCAGTGCTCTGAAACATGTTTTAAGGCCCATTCCTAGGGAGCTCTGGCAGCTGTTTGATGTGGTGGCAGCGCTCTTAGAGAATGGCTGGGACAGTGACAGAAGTGAAACTCGAATATTCTCCAGTAGGCTCTGTGGTTCCTTCATTAAAAACAGACAGATAAACAAACAAATTACAGCCCATTATGAGCATGTCCTTCAGTTCCTCTTCAAACAGCTTTTTGCTGCTTTAAAAAGCCTTAAATAAGGACACAGCCACCCCAGTCCAGGCCATAAACTGTTGGATTTAAGCTTTCCTTGTGCCTCCAGGTCCGCTGCCTTTGCTGTCTTCTGACTGTCTGATGTGAGCTTTTAATTCGTTTGGCTTTTCCTGGTGAGAGGCTTCAGAACAAGATTCCTTGTGTGCAGCCTTTGATGTTACACCACAAAGAATCCCCCCCTTTTTCCAAATGCTCTGCTGAACCCCCATTAAAAAAAAAAAAAGGGGAGGGGGGAGAAGAAGAAAAGTTTCATGTAACTAGGTTGAGAGGAAGTGGGGTGACCCATGCAAATAGTTTTTGTGTTGCTTACAAAGGCTCAGATTCTATGGTGATGGGCTCAGCAAAGAGATCTGAACTCATTTAGGCAGGGCTGGGCTGAGTTGTCTTTGCACTGCACTGCCTGCAAGGCAGAGGATGCAGAGGGGTCCCTGCCAAGCCAGGCTGATCCAGCCCAATATTTATTTCCTGACCAGTTTGCTGTCTCTTCTCATGGGTCTGCTCTGGTAACACTGATTTTTAGGAACACAAAAGACCTACGGCCCCCAGTCTTGAAACCAGAAGGTGAAACACACTGTGGAAATTCATCCAGAATTTTACTTCCTCTGAAAGTAGATAAATAACAGTTTTGCTTCTTTTGACACTTAGAGACTTCTGCTTTACTGCTTTGTTGTCACCAAGCTCCTGACACAAAACTCTGCCCTTGTTCTCTGTGCCTGCATTTGGGCACCTGGGATTCTTCCTTCCCATTCTTAGTGCTGAGGGAGAGGGAAAAACGATTGTCTGCCCCACAGGTTGCAACAAAGCCCTCCATTTTCACATTCAGAGCCTTTGCAGTCTGGATGGCTGACCGAGGGCGAGGGGGCTTTGGGGCTATTTTGCTTTTAGGCTGCAAGTGGGGGCCCAAACAGAACAGGTGCCACGGGTGCAGCATGTGAATCCTGAGCTGGGTGAAAGGGCTTTGTCACAAGTGTGTTTTTGGAGAGGAGAAACCTATGCACTGACCCTTTTCAGTAGCATCTGATGCGTGCACCGTGATTAGAAAGAGTAGGGGAAGTTAAAAATAACCTGTGGAGGAGGCATTCTAATGAGCAATTATCATTCCTTTCCATTGACTTTTGCAGCAAGACTCTCGGTGTGTTTAGTCTTCTCGAAAGAACATGCCAGATGTTAGAGTGAGTGACTTGTTAAGTCCCTCAATACTATTCTCACTGGTGTACTGAACCATTGTCAGGGTGGGTTTTTTAATTTTTTTTTTTTCTGTAACTATTAAAATAATTGGGCCCTGAACATTCTGACCTGATAAGGCAAAAGGATCTTGGCTGGCTTTCCTTGGGGGTCACGTTTGCGGATAGAAAACTCAGGGAGTGCTTTTCCAGAACAAAGAAGTGTTTCTGCATGCAAAGATCTTCAATAACTTAATCTGAGGTGGAATCATCTGGCTTCAGAAATCGTGCCTCCTGGCAAAAAAAAACAAACAAACCAACCAACAAAAAACCCCTGACTTTTACATTTCAACATCCTGAACTTTAGTCTTCAAGGAAGCTTTTGTGCTTGTGGGGCTCTGCTGTTCTCCCCAAAGAGAGCTCTTTAGGGCTGATTGACGACAAGGCCTGGTTCTACCTCTGCAAATATTTTTAATATGGGGAGGGCAGACCTGGCTTTACAAAGCCACCAAAGCCCCCTTTTTTTTTTTGTGTGTGTGTGTGTGTGTCCCTGCTCCTGTGTAGGAATCTTAATTGGATTAAAACCCAAATCTGTATATTGTGATTTTGCATGCCATGGATCCCACCCTCTTGTTTTTAGCCACGTTGGCCAAACTCAATGAAGTGCACGGTCAATGTTTGAGCTCTGCCTTTGGTGTCCCTCGGTTGGAGCTCATTAAGCATTCGGGGGAATAATAATTCTGGGACTTGAACTTTGATCTGAGGAATCTGGGAAAGAAAGGGCCGGAAATTGCAGCAGCCTGATTAGCTACCCCAAGTTGATCAACTTTTCTGCCAGATGCAGGCAGAGCTCCCAGAGGCTGGAGGACAATGGTGGGGGGGAGGCAGAGCCGCCTCCGCCGTGTTGTGTCTGCGCTCCCATCACATCCCATTACTGTCTCCAGTGCAGATGGCACTTTGAACCACTCCACACCCCCACAGCCAACCAGAAGCTTTGTCCAAAATATCTGCTTGGCAAGAAAAAACAATTAGATATTTAACCTTAAGTATTTGCTGATTTTCATGGGTGTCGTGGGGTTTCCATCTGGGACTGGAAAAGTCGAATTATTTTGAGAAAACTCATCCTTTCCCTCTGAGCTCTGTCCATCTCGAATTTGTCTTGCTGAAATTCCCACAACTCCAATATGAATTATGGCATGTGCCAGAGCTTTGCTCAATGAGCAATGCTTCACTCCTCAGGAGGAGGTTTAGGCTGGGACATGAAACCTGAAATGCTTACATTTGGAACAGGGCAGGGTTTGTCATGTGTTTTCGTTCTCCCAAAAATACAGTGAGAATTTCAGCTCGAATTCAAGTCCACGTTGTGACAACCTGAACCAGCTTTAGGGCTCTGCTGCGCCTTGGCTGGGAATTTTCTGACACTGGGATTGAAAAATCCCAGCTGTGACAGAGAGGAGGGAACTCAGGTTGTTTCTCACAGAGCAGAGCTTGAGACTTGGATACCTTTCTCCTTGTGAAGTCGATGTACCTGCCACCACCAGAATAACCCTGAATTATTGAACCCTCCATCTCTGCAAAGCTTTGCTTCTTGTTGTTGCTTTCCTTAAAACTCTGGACACTTTTGATTTCTGTCAAGAGACGCATCAAATGTCTACCTCAATAAAAACCCACAAGCAACTGCTGCCTACTGCCATGTTTCTGGATGCTTGGCCAGCTGGCAAAGGAGGAATGGGATGTGGAGCTTTTCCAGAAGAGCTTCTGAGGAAGACAAATTTTTTCTTTTTTTTTTTTTTTTCTTGTTCCTGCTAGAAATCAAATACTAAATATTGTAGTTGAAAACCCAAATGGTTTGGGTTCCAGAAATAAGATGTTGTGGTGCCTTATGAGCTGCAACTGCCATATTTCTTGGTCCCTCTTTATCTGGGAGGCACTTTGGTCCCTCTCCTGTGTCAGACACGGGGTGATGCAGTGGTCTATCCCATGGAAATGCACTCAGGATGTTTTCCAGGAGGAAAATCACTGCTGCAGCGATTGACGTTGTTTGAAAGAAAGTTTCCTTTTCAAATGAAAAATGTAATATAATTCTGGCAAACCCCCACCCGCCTCCCATTGCAGACACTCCGTGTTATGGTTGTGTGTAGCATCAGAAAATGCCTTTAATATGGTTTTGGAAATTCCATGTTGAGTGACTGGGTCTCAGTTTTCATGATGGAGAGGTGTCTCCTTGTCAAAGAGCCAAACGCTCTGCCAAGATTCCGAGTGTTCTGTCCCTATATAAAGCTGAGGTTTAGTTTCAGGCACAGTGACTGAGGAAGCTGACACTATTCCAACATGTTGTTCATATCCTGAAGTCTTTTAATTTCCCCTGGCTGCTGTTGCAACAGCCCCCTTTCACTGAATAAATTAATCAGAACATAAGATTTGTTGAATATGAAGCCTCAAAAAAACCCGGGTTCCACTTGTGACTTTGACAAGGCTGTTATAGTGGGTGGTTAGTCATTATTTTTCCCCTCTATGGGTGAAACGGTTACAAGAACCTCTGCTATTGTTGCTAGAAAAAGTGGCTTCCTGTGATATAAAGTAATTTTTTTAAATAGGAAACATATGGCTGGTCCCTAACAACAAAGTAATATTCAGGTGCTGATGGCATATGCCTCCAGTCCTATTACAGGAAGCTATCTTGGAAATCTGGTGGCAGAGGCTTAGACACTAATTTTCAGGAAGTGGGGTTGGGGGGGGGAGATGGAACCTGAAACTGATATCAGAAATACATTTACATTTTTAATTTGGCTGGAAGTTCTTTGCTGTTCCTGCTTTAGGAGTCTCTGATATTCGCTCCCTGTTAGCTACGATAAACAAATGCTGTGTGAGGTCTGTGCTGCTCTAATTGTCATTTGAGGGGGGGAAAAAACCCCCAGTAAATTGATACTGAGAGCTCCTCTCAGGGGTTGGTGTCTCACGTGGGAGCATGGAGTGACAGGGCAAGGGGAATGGCTTCAAACTGAAAGAAAGTAGGTTTGGGTTGGATATTAGGTGGAAATTCTTGGCTGTGAGGGTGGGGAGGCCCTGGCACAGGTTGCCCAGAGAAGTTGTGGCTGCTCCATCCCTGGAAGTGTCCAAGGCCAGGCTGGAGGTGTCCCTGCCCATGGCAGGGGGTGGGATGAGAGGATCTTTAATGTCCCTCCCAACCCATTCTCTGATTTCACTTGTCTGTTCCAAACTTGGCCACCTTAAGCTGGAACTGAACATGGCTTTATAATCATCAGGTTGGAGAGGATGCTCTGTAGTCCAATCCCTCTCTCCATCTCAGGATCACAAGACCCAGAATTGTCCCTCAGCAGATGTTTTTCCACTTTGATTCTTTTTTTTCTCCTGAACCCCTTGGTGAGCAAATTCCACGTGCCTTGTACTGAGAATAAGAAACCTCTTGTCCCAAAGAATCATTTTTCTCTTCTTTTTTTTTGTGCCTGAAGTTGTGGAACTGCTGTGCATCAGCTCTTGCTTTGCATTTCCCTGCCTCTTCCATGGGTTTTTGGGAGCTCCAAGGGCTGTTGGGGGTCACCATGTGCTCACTAAATTACATTATTGCTGTTGTTGTTGTTGTTGTTGTTCAATTACCAGAGCCAGACTTGGACTGAACCATAGCTGAGGATTTTATTTTTATCCTCCACTGCTGGCATATTTGCCTACCTGCTTCTAATAATTAATAATATTTACTTTTGTTTCCTTAGCACTGAGATGTGAGGCAAACTACCTTTTTTTTCCCCTGGGGTTTTGGCTGAAAACTTTAATTTTTAATTAAAAATTCAAGTGTTGTTCATCATCCCCCAATATTCAGGCCGCTTCTCAGCTGGAGCTTGGGTTGCACTCACAGCCCAAAAAGCAGTGTGGGGGCAAATGGCACTATGGAATGTCTTAACTTCCAGCAAGGGGAAATAAATAGGCAAGTGAGAGTGCCAGGGCTTTCCAGTGAAGGTTCTGAATCGTGTAGGAATCTTCTCTGGAGCTGCAGCAAGTTGCAAAGAGACAGAGCAGCTCAGTAGGACTGATTAAGTGTCTGCAACTCTGAGTCTAAGATAGTGCTATAATAAAAGTGACAAATGAGGAAGAGTAGTGTGTCTGCTGGAAACTTAGCATGACTGAGGGAAAAAAATGCACAGGGTAATTTATTGTCAATGAAGAACCATCAGCAGGAGAGAGTGAACCTAATTCATCCCACTTAATTAGGTGTGGGACTTAAACCTTGGTCTTGCACAGCTCCAGCCACAGAGTCACTTGGGCTCTCAGAGGACTTTGACTACAAAACCTTGAAATGAGTTTTAATTGTTGGTTCAAATGGCTGCCAGAACAATAACCAAGAAAAACCCTCTGGATCAACCCCAGCTGGGAATGTCACCATTATCAGCAGCTTCCAGAGGCTTCACCTGGGTTGTTTTTCGGCAGCTATTTTACTAAAAACTGTGGTTTTTAAGAGCTTGTGCTGTTCAAAACGGCCATGTGGGGTGGCACAGCTTTGTGTCACCCTGCCTTGGCAGGTGGGCTTGGACAAAAGGATCTCCAGAGGTCCCTTCCAACCTCGAGTGTTCTGTGCCGTGGCTGTGCCCACCCAGACTCTCAGCAGCCCCCCCAAAACCTGCAGGTAGTTTAACACCCACCCTCCCCTCCCCAGCCCGATAAACACAGCGTCCTGCTGCTAACAAAGACACCTCTAGTTGTTCCCCAGGTAATTTTCCCTTCTCCCAAGCCTTAGGAAGCACTGAATCCATGGAGAGGGGAACAGCAGCACCTTTTGCATGCGTGGCCAGAGAGCTCGTTTGGAGGGATAAAGCACATTTGGAGGGATAAAGCACAAAGATGATGTTTTTTCACGGCTCTGGGTGAGGCTGCTGTGCAACAAAGGGCTCCCACCACGCTGAGAGAAGGAGAATTCCATGTGATGTAATTCCCAACATGAAGCTCCAGGCAGAACCAGCGTGGTCAGCTTGAGGCTGGAGTGGCTGGGGGGGGAGCAGGGAGGAGGAGAAGGGTATCCCAGACCGGGAATGTTTGTACAAATAAAGGAACAGCACCACAAAAACGCGCTCGAGCTCTTCCTCCCCTGCCGGCAGAGCCGGGGCTGGGTGTGCAACCCACATGAGCCAGCCTTGTCCTACAAAAATGATTTGTTAGACACGCAGAGCCGGGGCTGGGAGCAGGGGGAGGTGGAAGGAGTCGGGGCGGAGGGGGAACCTTGGAATGGATTCAGGAATGACTGATGGGCTCGAGTGAAAATTTTATCCGACTACTACCTCGTGGAGGGGGTGGGGGCTGAGAAGTGGAAGGGGGAGAAGTGAGAAAAGGCAAATGGAGGAAGGCTGGGCTGTCTGCTGGAGCATCGTGGTATTTTCTTTTTCGCTGCTAAATGCAAAATTGATTTTTTTTTTTTTTAAGATGCATTAAAAAAAAAAAAAGGCAAGCAGCCTCTACCTCTCTCTTATAATTCCCAGACAAAGGAAGCTGAAGCAGACACCCCAGACAATGGATAGTCCTGTCTCCCTTAAGCATTTGCCTTTCTCAGCAGTTAAGGTGGGGAAAAAAAAAAAAAAAGAACCAGAAAAACCTAATTGAAGGAATGAATTAAAAAGATGACCCCGGAAAAACGTGGCAGCCTTTTTATTTGATGAGGAATCAAGTTCACAGTGTGTCAGCAGAGGTGCTGCGATCCAGTCTTTTATTTGTTTCCTGGCAAGAAGAACATTCCTTTTTAGTCTGATATCATCCTCTCATCTTCTCCCTCCCTCTTTCTGTCCCTCTCTTCCTCGTCTCGCATCCTTTTTCCTTCCTCCCTTTTTTCTCTCTCACCCCCTCGCCCTTTTTTTTTCTCTTTGCTTGCCAGTTCAGGCATTCTCACATACATTACCCCTTCCTTTCATCTCCAGAATGACCTGAAATGACCTTTTGCCTGGCACTAGACGTGACTTAACTGATAATAGCAGATACTTGGGGGCCTCAAGCGGTGGCTTGTCTCGGCACGTAGAGGGAGGGGAGGGAAAAAAAAAATCCCGATTTTTTTTTTTTTTTTTCCTAGGGAAAGCATGGCTTTCTCTTTGTAGCAGCATTTCCTGCAAGGTAGCAATTAATGACACTTATTGCCCGCTAGATAAAATCCTTCAAAAGCTTTCCCGAGACCCAAAGCTGTTACAGAGGGGGGGAGATGGGGAGAAATCTGTCTGCAAGTGGTTAAAAACTCCCCACCAGAATCCTGATGCCACTGGCTACTTGTGCTCTGCATTGCGTCTTCCCTGTCTTTGTGCTCCCGTCTCAGCCAAATACTTGTTGGAACAGCACAAATGTCCTTCTGTCTCCAATAATCGGCACTTTTAGGTGGCTAATCTGGGCGAAAGATTATTTATTTGGCTTCTTAGCGTCCCTCGAAGCCATCGTGGGGAAGATAAGATTGCAGCCAGACCCAGTGGGTCTCTGATTTTTTAATTTTCACTATTTATTTGGATACTCGGTGAGGCTGGGTGAGTTACCACAGCAACGACTCTGAGTCTTGAACATGAAAGGGCTCTTATTGTGCCATGTGGTGCCTCAGAGATACAGAGAAAGAAGGAGGCGGGGAGGAGAATTCCTCTTTAGAGAAACAATAGCCAGACATTATGTGAACTTTTGGGGCTTTATTATAAAGTTTGAAGGTGTGGGGGGGAGGGGGGAGGAGGAGAAGGAGCTTCAACAGTCTGAGGTGAAAAAATGTGCTGACTTCCAGAACTTTGGGAAGAGAGGTGTATGTGTTTATGGAAATATTAATTAATTAGCTGTGAAATAACAGCTGAATCCATGGACATGTATTTAGTTCTTCTCCTCTGGCAGATCGTTTAGCCCGTGGGGCTGTGGGACTGCCCAGGCAGATCAGAGCTCAGGGTCAGAACCCGAGATAGGAGCATTTTTTTTATTTAATTTTATTTTTTGAACTCTGTTCTGCCCTTTCTTCGGAGAGAAAGGAAAAGGGGTGGGTGTTAAAATGTCAAGAAAGGTACCACAGTGCAGTCTGGTTTTCATTGTCCAAGGGAACGGAGCGGCTGGAACTCCAGACAATGGGAAAACGTGGATAATGGGGTTACTAAAGGATGCAGAGCAGGAATACTCAGTGAATGGCTGCTTGTGGGAGTAAATTGGGTGCAGGGGAGCTCATTAGTTCAGATTTTCCTCTACCTTGACCAGTTGCAGTGTGGGACTGAGCAGGGTGACACTGCAGTGTCCCCGTGACAGGTTCCCTGTGTCCCAGAGGGGTCTGGATTCACCCTGTGCTGGTGTGGGGCCAGATCGAGGTGTCCCTGCTCCATCTTGTATCAAACTGTGCCCTATCCCTGAATATTCAGGTGTTAATTGAAGTTCCATCCCCAGCAAGGAGGGTGGCAGTGTTTTATTCGGGCTGTAACCCCCGTGTTTCCTCTGGTGGGGCTGTGCAGTGCAGAACTCACCAGCTCTGGCACTTTGTCACCTGCTATAACTCAGACACAACCCATTTCCTTCCCAAACACCCATTTGCATATCAATTCCCATTTTTTTTTTTGTTTTATCTCCCAAATATTCACTCCAGCTCCAGGCATGGCCGGGATTTGGGGTGAGGGCAAAGCAGGAATCCGTGAAGGGGGAGCAGGGATGGATCTGCTCAAGGTGACACTTGAGCAGCTTCCTCTGCCCTTTCAGCTTACAGGGCTTGTTTTGCTTAGCAGGAGTTGGCAGTGAGATGTGAACCACTGGTTTTCCAGGACATGTTGGCACTGGACAATCCCCAAAGCTCCATGTGAAACTCATCCCTATCTCCCATGCTTTGATATCATTTATTTGGAGTGATCATGCTTCATGCCCTGAAATTCCACACTTCAGTCATCACAACTCAACAAAAGTTCTTGGAGTTCCCCTAAAATTTTGCAGAAAAATCACCTTTTGACAAGGGAAAAAGGAGCCAGGGATTTCACCCTGGCATTATTCTAGGAATTTTAAGCAACCACGTGTGGTTTGTGAAGTGCTTCCCGTTCCTCTCTGCCTTGTGATATGCAAATCTTAGTGTCTTAATTGTCAGTAAAATTAATGTCAGACATGAAGGTATAAAAATAAGGCTAAATTAATATTGTGGGAGTTACCATCTCTCTGTGGAGTCTTTGACTCCAAAGTGCTTCATCTCATCATCTCGTTACGTGTTTGTACGTGTTTTGTGTATACATTGAATATTTGCTGTCCTTGGAACATTTTTATACCAAAATTACTTTCCCCCCACTATTGAAGAGCTTGTAGTTTAGGCACTTGAAATTTTGAATAATACTGTATAACTACTTAGGATTACTTTCCCTCTCCAGCACAAGTTCAAACTCTTTTCTTAATTAATAACCTGGGTTCCCAGCTCTTCTTTTTAGAGGGCTGTTGCTAAATTGAGTGAAGTGGATTAAATTACTGTTGCAGGTGAAGGACAAGGCAAATCATGGTTTAGTGGAGGCAAATCACGGTTTAGTGAAGGCAAATCATAGTTTATTGCCTGAAAAGCGTGACTGCCTGAAGTGATGATGATTGTATATTCCTAAGGATGTGCAAGTGTCAGCTGTCTAAATGTCTAAATATCATAAAAGATTTCTGGTTTCTTTCATATACAGGATGCCTGGAAGTTAGGCTGAGATCTGTCAGGATAATACTGGCACTAAACCTTCCTCTAATTCTCAAACTACATGTGAGTGTGAGATTAAGGAAAAAAAAAGTTGGGTTAAAGCTCTGATCTCTTTATCAATAAGAAAACACGATGCAGTGGAAAAGTGATTTGCCTTTGATGGGTGGTGTGCCTGGAACTCCAGGTGAAGTAATTCCACGATGGAGCTGTGCCTGGAACTCAAGTGTGATGGGCTCTGCAGAGTGTTTTGGGTTCAAAGGCTTTAAAAGGTACAAGGAGGAGCCACAACAAAGAGAACTTGTGCTGCAAAATCTCCCCTGTGTCTCCCCTGTGCCCATTACACAGGTATGATCCAGGCAATGAAGCAGCATTTTCCTGACTGTTCCCTGTGTCACTTAAATATGTTGTCATCATCTTTGCCTTCCCTGTTTTCCTCCTGGTTAAACTAAAGGCCACATCTAGTCCCCAAAATCCCTGCTGTCTGTTGGCACAGGTTGCTCTGAGCACCTGAAGTCAGCCAGGAGTTAACACTAAACAGAAAGTGGATATGAGTCCGTGGGAATGACTGGGAGTCTTTGCTCCAAAAACTCCCAGTCTGTTTATAATTCTGTATTTGCAGAGTTTTTCCCATGGTAGGATAATGGACTCTGTGCAACAGGAATAATGGCAGCATATATTATATGTCAGAAATGGTTATAAGCAATAAATGAACAGGATAAACTCTTTATTACTTGACATCCATGTGGATGTGGCACTTGGGGACATGGCTTAGGGTTGGACCTGATGGTCTTGGAGGGCTTTTTCAAGCTAAATGGTTTAATATAGAGGTGCTTATGGATTTATTATTGTACCAGGCATGTAGGAACTCATCATACCTTATAAATGGAGCTGTTCCCTGACCTTAGAGTGGAGAGGGAAAGGAGCACAAACTGCCAGGAGCCCAACACTCCAACGATCCTCCCTGTCTGCCCAAGCCATGGCCTCTCTGTGGAGACCACAAAAAAACCTGCTGCTCACTTCTTTTCTGATATGGACAGGAACTCACTCCATCCTTTGAGATGTGGAAGCTCATTTCATATCAGACACCCAGCAGTTGTTTCCTCTTTAATCAGTTGCTTAACTTGTGCATGTTAACTACACCAACAATAAGTGATTTAGATAAGCTTGGGTTATTAGGAAATCTTTTTAGAGACTGTGGAGTACATCAACCATGTGGAAATGGCTGCTAAAAGCATTTATATTGCTCAGTAATTTGAAAATAGAGAAACATGAACAGGAAACGATGTCCACAGTGAGCTGGATGGTGTTTGTGCCTCTCAGGAGAGGGGAGCTGGAAACTGGAGCGTTACTTAAGAGTTCTGACCCATGAAACTTGTGTCTCCTTCCAGCTGGCAAGTGAGCAGCACTAACTGTGCAACAGCACTGGGTCTGCCTTGCTGAGTTCTGCAGCTTTTGATGGAGAAAAGAGAGGGGAAGCTTTGGATCCCTCTGCCTCTTCCCTTCCCTCCTGTCCTGCCCTGGCTCTGTGCTCCTGTCTGACATCCTGTACAAGTGATGCCATGTGGAGTTTTTGGGCCTGGCTGCTCTTGGAAGTTGGGATTCCTGATTGATGTTCTCATCTCTTCCACTGATTTCCATGTATGACCTTGAGCACTGCAAACCCTCGTTTGTGAGTGGGAGCATTTGGGATGTCAGGAAGTGAAGGCTCCCAGCTGTCCCTGCATCCCTGTACCCCATTCCTGTGGAATTCAGGCTCTCCCTGCTGAACCTCTCCAGTTCCCAGCAGTGTTGAAAGGCTTTGATGCAAGAAGGGACATTTCAACACCTGAGCATCCCCAGGACCTGGAAAATTCAAGCTACACATGCTTTATTTGTCCAGCTGGAGATGCCAAGTGTTTAGGGAACACTTTGTTGATTGAGGGTTATGGAGCAGGCTGGGATCTGCAAACTGCAGGTACAACTTCAGAGCAAAACTTGTGTTGTACCTGAGAGCTTTGCATCCTTCTGTGCTGCATTAAGGGCACTGGTCCTGTGAGACAGGGGCATTCAGGTGGAAGGAGGCTCTTCAGTTACTGTCTCCTGGAAGTTTCAAGCAGCAGGAAGATAAGCTGCTAATAAAGAAGGAGAGCAGAAATTTACTCCTGCAATTATTTTTCTTCATTTATTTATTTTTTTTATGAGTTATTTACAATGAGAGCCTCTGGTTTGAGTTGACTCAGTGGTCTGCACAAGAGATTTTAAAGGTCACTAATCCAGTGGGAGGAAATGTGACTCTGGAGCAGAGTGCTGTGACACTTCCTTGGTGAGGGGGAATGCAGGTGCCAGTCCCTGTTCCAAGCAGGCTTTTGGCCCATGGCTGTTTAATGCCAACTAAAAAGAAGTATTGTTGTATTAACCCTCCTGTGTTTTCAAATATATATGTGGTAAATATCTGTCTCTAAGGGTGCTGCATTTAAAATGTATGTTCACTCTTTGAGTTATGAGTTTCTGCTGAAGTTCATAATAGAAATCTGTTTTAACCCCCCCCAGGTATGCAATGCTGTGCCCTTTGCAACTTGTTCTCTCTTTCTTTGACATATTTGCTCTGAGGTACCTTCAGTGTTTTGGTGGGTCAGCAGACAAATAAATAAGCAAATGTAATCCAGCATCTCCTTGTGCCATGGAGCAGGAATGGCAAAACACCATTTATTACTCCTGTTTTGTTATATTAAAGTTGCATCTTAAGCAGCTGGGCTTTTCCTCCTGATGTATAGCTTATATTCATTAATGATTATAATTTAATTGCATAAATTTCTTGCATGCTGATAGAAGAGTAGGCCCCCTGTGTAAGCATCTGGAGTGGTTTTATCTCCCCTGCTCTCTGGGTATTATGAGTCATTTCTCTCCTCATTGTTTGTGTGTAATTGTTTGTTTAAATGTCAAAAAAAAGCTACAAATCCTGCAAACATTTACCACTAGGTGTAGCACTCAATGCCAAGAGTTTTAGTCCTGCTGACTCTTTTACAATTACCTATTTATGGCAGGAATACCTTTCAAAGTGGCTTGCAAGTAAACACAAGACAAAGCTCTGCTTGCATGAAAGCTTTATGGAGAGATGTGTATTTATATTATGTATTTATTGCATTTACCTCTCAACAAGGGAAAAGCTTTCACTTCCCTGGTAGGCACTGAGGTTGTTCCTCCGAGGTCTGGAGTGATGTGGAGCTGTGTGAATTCACCCAGACACCTTAAAAACGACTAAATCACTAAAAAGGGCAGATGAAAAGGGAAAAGGATGATGTGCAATGGTGTGGAGCACAGTTAAAGGGGTGATGGAGCCACATAAATAGACAACAGCACTTGCAGCACTTTTAAATTCATGGGATATAAGACAAACATCCCATGACACTCACTGTGACCCTGCAAGCTACTTCAACAGGATAAGCCAAGACAAGCTACCAATAGGCAGAGAAAGGATAAGGGAGATATTAAGAAGAAAGGAGAGTTCTTGGAACAAATCAGCTATCAGACAGTGGTTTGGAAAGGGATGGGGGAAAAAAATGCCCTACAAACTGCAGGTGTTTTCAGGTGAAAGTTAAAAATCACTTGGTGCAAGATAAAGCTGCTTGGGAATTTCTGGATAAAGAAATTTGGATAGTGCAGTGCCAATATATCCAAACTAGAAGGGTCAGTTTTAATGGCATTTCCCATGAGCTCTTTCAGAGGGGATGATGAAGAATCGTGCTTTGATTTCACAACCTTTTGCAATCTTGTCAAATAAAATAGTTGCATTATACCAAGGTTGTTCAAAGCAAGGTGATCACACTTAAAATACTCCACCTGGGATCACCTGGCCTGTGGGGATGCTCATGGCTACTTGGGGACCCCCTAAATCCCAGCAGCTCCTCGAGGGAAGGCTGTTGACTTCCCACATTGTTCCAAGTCTTTGCACAGTGCCTGGGGAACCCTTAGCAAAGCAAGGACATCCCCAGAGAGAAGCTTTTATATTCCTGGAGGTGTGGAAACCTCAGCAAAACCTACAGAAATCAAGCAACTGATGTGGTTCTGCTGTTGTAAATCCCAAAAACCAAGTGAGAAAATTAAACTGTCACCTTTCTCCCCCTCTCTGCCCCAGATTGCCATGAGCTGAACGCCGTGTTGCACACAGAAATGCAACATAAATGCAAGAGGTGAAGCCAACAATCCTCTCAGTGCTGCAAAACTTGCTTTATAAATGAGTTTCCACTGCTCTCACCTCACTGTGCTCCCAGAGCCCTGAGCATGCTGGCAGTGAAGACTCCTTTTGTTGGAGTGCCAAAGTTGAACTCACCAGCGACTTTAAGTGGAAAAAATGAAATGGATCCCTTTGATTCATGGTGATGATGTGTATCCTGTGAAGAGCACTTGGAGCTGAAAATTAAGGCAGCCTGTGCTGGCTTTCAGCTGAGGGAGATGATTAAGGAGATGGATATTATTGCCTGTTTTAATCTGTCTTGGCTCTGTTGTTTGCACACAGACAGTTGTCATTTTTCTCTGAGATGTTTATGGACTTTGCTGCTTCCCCCTGGGAAGTGCTAAGTCTGGAGGTTTCCATGTGGGAACTGGGAGGCTGAGGTTCTAATTCTGACCAGCCACAGAGTAGTGTGTTTGGGGAACACTGGAATTTTAATTTACATTGCAAGAGCCCATCAGAGAAAGGCAGCAGTTGACTTTCAAAAAACTCTCCCGCCTTTGCTAAGGTTGTATGATCAAGGTGACCAGAAAAGCAAACACCTGACATGGTCTGGGTTTTGTAGGAGCTGTGGTTAGTTTTGGGGTTCACCTTAGTTCCTGTGCCACTGTGATGCTGGAAAAGTCCTGCCTTTTGCCCTGTCCCCTGGGATGCTCCTGGTGGGTTTTGTCTGGTCTTAACTGCAGGTTCAGGTCGGATGTTCCCTGCACTGTGTTCTGCTCAGCTGAGGCATCTTTACCAGACTGGGATTAGGTACCTGTAAACTCATCAATCCTGTAGGGCTTGATAGATGGTGAGTCCTTTTATGCTGGCAAAAATCCACTACAATAGAATGGCTTTTAGCTCTACTTGATCAGAAGCAAAACCCTAAACCTTTTTGCCTTGTATCAGAAATTACTAACAAATCTCGATATTTTTTTTCCTTTTTTTTTTTTTCTTCTTTTTTTTCTTCTTTTAAAGTCTCATGTCTTACTGAAGTTGAGCTGTTTTCAGGTCAGAAACACAGCACAAATGATGTAGCTCAGTTCCTTCAGAAGAATTGCAATTCAGAAGCATTCCCTCAGCTCAATGCTGTTGCTTGTGCAGTTTGCCTCTTCTCCTCCTTCAGTCAACTCTATTTTGCCTGGAATATAAAACCATAGGAAGTGCCTGCTGTCATTTATTATCCTTCAATAACACACTGAAAAATCATAGTTAATCTAATTTGTGGAATCAGAAAGTGTGACAGGGGTACTCTTCATCAGGAAGTTGAGTGACAGGACAAGGGGAATGGGTTCAAACTGAAAGGAGGGAAATTTAGGTTGGATATTAGGAAGAAATTGTTCCCTGGGAGGGTGGGGAGGCCCTGGCACAGGTTGCCCAGAGAAGCTGTGGCTGC